>CM056376.1:110392818-110400318 GCA_029718625.1 Synaphobranchus kaupii | reverse complement strand
CTGTCTCGTCGCCAGTTTGTTATGCCAAGTCAAGTTTGTCAAGTCTTGTTTCATCTTACCTGTATGCCCTTAAACCCTCGCCAACCCCGCTTCCAGTCCATCACCATTCGCCTGCCATTCGCCCTGCTGTGTTCCTGCTTCCACCTCCTCCTCTGCCCCTTTGTTATCGCCAACCCCAAATCCAGTCCCTCACCCCACTCGCCCTCTTCATTGTTTGCTTGCTCATTTAATGAAAGTGCTCCACTGGAGCTTTATTGTGAGTCTGTCTCAGAGTCCTGCATTTGGGTCCATACCAGTTCAGGGAAACGTTACAGAACAAACTGGCCAAAACATGGACCCAGCGGACTCGGAGCAGCTCCACCATGCCCTCGCCTGTCAAGGGGCTGTGATCAGCCAGCACAGTCGTTGCCTGGAAGACGTCCAGGAGACCCTGAAGAGCGTCTCCGACCAGGTGGGTCAGATGGGGGTGCTGATGAGTCAGATGTCGGTCCAGCTGCCCCTCCCGAGGGCTCACGCCACCTCCACCGGTTCCCGAAGCCCAGCCTGCAGCCCCGCCGCTCCTACCTGGCAGAAAGCCCCGTGTTCCTTATCCTGAGCGTTACCTGGGTGATCTGGGAAAATGTTGAGGCTTCCTGTTGCAATGCAACATCGTCTTTCGTCTGCAACCAGCCTCCTATTTCCTCAGATTCCAGTACGATCGCGTTCATCATTGTCTGCCTGGGAGGAAGCGCACGGGATTGGGCGACAGCTATTTGGGACAACCAGCTGCCCGCCTGTTCCCACTTTACCACCTTCACCACCGAAATGCGCAGGGTATTCGACCATCCGGTCTGTGGTCGTGACGCCACCCAGCGTCTACTCCTACTTCGTCAGGGAAACCACAGCGTGGCTCAGATGGCGGTCCAATTTCGCACCCTGGCGGCAGAGTCGGGCTGGAATAACGCCGCCCTCCAGGGGGTATTCCTCAACAGTGTGAGCGAGGGCCTTAAAGATGAGCTGGCGACGTGGGAGGAGTCCAGTTCACTGGACAGCCTTATCTCCCTTGCCATCTCCCTCGACCGTTTGTGAGCCCGAGACCGGGAGAAGATTGGGGCCGTCCTCGTCCACCTTCCGTTCACAAGCCTCCTTGCCATCCAGACCCTCCAGTCTGTCCGTTCTTCCGGCGCTGGACCCGCCAGAAGAGGAGCCCATGCAGTTGGGAAGCACCCTGATCGATGCGGATGAACGTCACTGCAGACTCACCTCCTGCTCCTGTTTCTACTGCGGTGTCCCGGACCACCGCATAGCCTCCTGTCCCGTCTGCCCAAAAGGGTGGGCTCGCCGGTAAACTTGGGTGTACTAGCGAGCCCGATCTCCACTATGTCACCTGCCCAGTCCTGCTTCCTGTTAAAGGTGACCCTCATGTGAAGCACCCACTCAGTGTCGCTATCCGCTCTGGTGGACTCCGGAGCCGACTCAAACTTCATCGACCTGCCACGGGAAGCGCGGTTTCCCCCCTCCGTATATATCCTGCCTACGGCCATATGAAAAAACTTGCTAGCTAATCCCTACTGTGTCATGGTTTGACAATCCTTTCTTCCATCTCTGCATTTATGGTTCCTGCAGCCGTGAGCTGGCGTTCCGGTTTCTTTTTCGCCATCCGCTCTGTGTTTTCCTGTCTTCTGCTCATTACCTGGCGCACCTGTTCCTGGTTGTCTGTTTGCTATTTAAGCACGCCGTTTCCGCCTTCCGGTGCTTGGGTGTCTTTGTTGCCACGTTCACCAAGACAGGTAAAAGGTATAGCCGGAAGACTGGATTATTGTCTTTGACAATTATTCTGGAACTTCCTAGAGTTTAGATTCCTCCTTACTCTAGTTTCGGTTTCTTTTCCTTTTGTGGTCTAGTTATTCACCACTTTGTTTTGCCTTGTTTGTCAGAGCTAGAGGTTTGCTACAGGCTTATTTTTCTCGCGTTGCTTATTTCTGCGAGTTCACCCATTCAGTGGGTTGTTTTATTTTGGCTCACGCCAAGATTATCTCCCTTTATTTTCGCATCTGCTCATTATTCGAGTTGCGCCCAGAGCTATTGGGGTTGTTTTCTGTTTTCGGTACTTTACGAGATTATTTTCTCTCTCAGTTAATCTCTCTACTCAAGTTTATGAGTATCATCCTGTTTTTATAAAGGGTGTTTCATTTTGTATGTTTGTTCGGGAGTTTTTGTCCCGCCTTTCTTTATTTTTTCTTTTCTGGTGATTATTCACTTTGCGTGGGTAATCTTTCGAATCCTTTTCTGGTCGCGTCTGATCCTCCTACCCGACCCCCCTGACATACTGGCTATCCGCAATTACAATAATAATGTATTACTGTAAGTAACAATTATTCACTAAAGGAATACCCTTCTTGTAATGTTAGTAATTGCTGGCTTAGTTAATCACATAAAGAAACATTTGCTTTGGCTGCAGAAAAACTTAAAGCTATTATTCTAGAAAAGTGCTAAAAGGATGTCACATAGGGCAAACTGTGAGTTCAAAGCAAGCTAAGGACTGTTGTTATTATGCTATAAAAGCAGAAAAAAAGAATGCCAGAGAGGTGACATTGAAAGGTGAGTAAAAATGAAAAAATAAAAAATCTTCTGAATATCATTGTAATAAAAATGTAGATAAATGGCATTATCTGTTTATTTCCAAATCATACATTCAGGTTTGCACACATCCCTACTCTCCAGTCTGAACTTAAGTGACTTTTACATTGTTTTTAGCCTGACTTCATTTCACTGGAATGTCAGTTTGAATCTGTGAGGAGGTTATGGGCATTATGGAGCAAGATGGATTTTTCACTGAAGAAAAAAAAAATACACGAGGAGAAGACTCCATTTGAGTTTCATTTTTGAAGCTGCCTGTGCTGTTGCCGTGTGAACGATTATGGAGGCAGATCAGAACACCAACCCCCCCTGTCTGACCTAAACAGCTGTTAAGAGGAAGTTATTAATGAAAAACCATAAGGAGGGAGAGAAAGTGAATAGAAAAGCACCCCAGCTGTGAAAATTACAGTTAAGAAATTACATACAGTTGAAGTCGGAAGTTTACATACACTTAGGTTGAAGTCATTAAAACAAAACTATAACGTCTCTGCATTTTAATGGATCTCTATTGGAATTGGGGGGGGGGTGGGACTAGATTTAGCTGTAAATTATGCTGGAACAGTATGGAATACATGATTGGTAAAATGGCTGTAAGTCATCAAGGGTCTGTGGTATCAAACAAGCCTAAACCATCACTCTGCTGCCAGATATGCTGTAGATATGGGTGGATCACTTTAAGGGTTGTTTCTCCTGACTATTGAACTCTATGGAAAAATAAGTCAGGAGAAGAAACCCTTCCAGTTATCCATCCATATCTACTGTATTTCTGGCTCAGAGTGATGATTTAAGGCTTGTTTGATACGTCAGACCCTTGATGACTTAGAGCCATTTAGCCAACCAGGTGTTTCCATACTGTTCCAGTGTAATTTACAGCTAAATCTAGTCCCACCCCCAATTCCCATTGAGATCCATTCAAAGGCAGAGACGTTATAGTTATAATATCGCTTGTAAGAGTATCAGAAAATAAGATATCAAGAGTCTTTTGATGTTGTTGGGTCAGAGACATCAGGAAGTCATGGCATACAAAGGATATGCGACCAAATATTAAAAATTTAAAGGCACAGTCAACTTAGTGTATGTAAACTTCTGACCCACTGGAATTGTGATATAGTGAATTAAAAGTTAAATAATCTGTCTGTAAACAATTGTTGGAAAAATGACTTGTGTCATGCACAAAGTAGATGTCCAAACTGACTTGCCAACACTATAGTTTGCTAACATGAAATCTGTGGAGTGGTTAAAAATTAGTTTTAATGACTTCAACCTAAGTGTATGTAAACTTCCGACTTCAACTGTACCATTAAAGATTTGGAGCATTTTGATTAAAACTGTCAGGGCGGGGAAGGGATTGGAGGACCAAACACGACCAAGCTGGGATCTAAAAGCTACCCACAATACGTGGAGTAACCACAGAAAAGGGGGGAAGCAGAAATACAGCAATAAACAGAAATATATTTCTAAGGGAGAAAAACTCCCAGCGGAGACGCCAACAGAAAATGACCCAGAAAAGAGGGTGAATACTGACTCGAAGACCCGAGCAGAAAGACACAGAATGTAAAAGAAAACTGCCAGCTCAATAAAATACAAATGAGCTAAAACAAGGAGGAAAAGGTAACAAAGGTTACAGCCTCAAAGAGGACTGAAAGCAAACCGAGGGCAGAACTTAGACAATGAAAGAAACAGGAAAAAGAAAGTCCTAAAGAACTAATCCTAAACTTTAAATCTAAGGAATTTCCTGTGTATCTTTAAAGACAGAAAAGATGTGCAGTCTTCCAAGTCCTATACCACAATTACCAGCCAGAGCGTAAACAAAGCTTACACAAAAGCACCGGTGAGAAAGAGCGCCCCGCTTAAGTAGCCTGCACACACCTGAATCCAATAAGTAGGGCTAGGCAGGCAGAAAAAGCAGCAAGAGACCTCTCGCAGCTCCGAGAGGCAACATCCGCAAAAAAGACAAAAACAGGCTGGAAAACCATAACAAAAACAGGATGTTCTAAAAGCTTATGAATATTAGTTTGCAAAATCCACTCATGTGACAGCAATTTTAAGTGAAAACAATACGCCCCACAAACCATGTCTTAATGCTTTACGAGCGGCGAGAAAAAAGTTATAAATTCGCACTTGGCAGCTACCCAGCAGCCATGTTAAATCAATTTACCTGTCAACATCTTTCAGCATTTACAATACAAAAATAAGAAACCAAGTCAAGACAATGGCTGTCTGGGTTATTCAGGATCCACTGGACTTTCTAAAAGAAATTAAATCAACAAATGCAATAATCAATTTTTGGCTTTTGTGGAATGTGAGCTTGTGCAGTCATGTGACGAGCCCAGTGATTGGCCTTCATGGGCTTGTGCAGTCATGGGCTTGTAAACGGGTTGAGTTTGTTTTTTATTTCCCTCTCAAACCACGACTGGAATACCACGTCAAGGACACCCCGTCGCCCCTGATTTTCTCTCTTTCTTGTATGCTGTCTGACAGCGTTCCACACAGTAAATTTAAATATCAGAACGTTAAAGGAATGGCTATGTGTGTTTTTTTTTTGATAAGCTGGCATATTGGCAAACGTGTTCACTGAGCTGTTCACCTTGTGTTTTGTCTGACCTTCCAGATCAGCCCAAAAATGCGGGCGAGCATCGCCCTGCAGCTCAGAGCCTCACAAAACCTAGAATACTATAAAAAATTGAATACTGTCTCACCCTGTGATCCAACAGCATTTCAATCATTTGATTTTTGCAAAGATACTTTACTGACAGAGGTACCCAACTGATAGAGAGGTACGATACCGCAGCAACAAAGATACCTTACTGACAGGGATACCACACTGACAGAGGTACAGTACCACTGAAACCAATGTAACAGACCCAACAGAATGATGACACACAAATGCCTCATTATACAGAGTAGATTTATTCCAAAATGTATGAATTATACAACAAATTACTTTGCCTCTCTTATGTCCCAAGAACTATACAATACAGTAAAAGTCTTTCATTTCAGTCTCATAATTTTCCAACAATGCATATCTGAGACCTGAAAAAATGTAATCTCAGTCACGTGCAGTCACACTGCACTCATGAATATATCACAGCATATCAGAGTATTTATGGATGAACGGTAATTATTGCCTTTTTGTACATTATCTCTCTCTAACCTCCAACATCACTCTTCAGCGGGAAGGTGTCAGAGACGGTGATATTTCCCTGACTGAAACAGGTGGCTGTGGAAGGCAGGTACCTAATAGAGCTGTCAGATACTGCCTGTTAATACGCCACACAGCAGAGCAATCTCTGCTACCTTTACTTTATTCAGCCTCAGCCTTTGTGAGAGATCCAACCTGATACTGTGCATTTTATGTGCTGCGCATTGGAAACACTGCCCTTATAGTTACTCGTAACAATATGTACAATCTGTGTGGTAAAGTTAAAGCATTTGTTTTAGTGTAAATATATTAAACTGATAAAGAAACTATCAGAGCCATTCAACGTTTGTCTTTGGCTTCACAAGGGTATGCAGGTGAGCAGATATCCAGGTGAGCAGACATGCTAATTTCTTGTCTGTGTGAGTACTGAATCTGCTGCGGATGACGGACAGGTATTTAAACACCCACTCTTCGGTGTCCTGTATCTACACGTTTGTAGGAAACAGACCCTAACGCCTCTCTCTGTGGAAACATGAGGTGAAGGCATGACGTAAGACTCGGCGTGCGCTGTTTATTGCAGTTTAGGGGTCGCGTGCACGGAATTAATAACCATTATGACATTCTCCCATATGTTTCTAATTACAACTGCTCAGAGTAATCATACTTGAGTAATCATAATTAATTTCAGAAATTGAATGAACAGAGCCAGCGGATGAAATGTAGCCTTTGTTCTTTCCAGTGTGTTGAATAATAATAATAATAATAATAATAATAATAATAATCATCATATTTTATTTGTATTGTAGTTTCCATTCTGCCAAAATCTCAATGCATTTTTCACTCAGTAAGAGAACAAATCAAAATAAAGCTAGAAAAAGGCACATAAAAAAACAATGATTTTTAAAGCAGAGAGAACTGTGCCTACAAACGGCAATAATGCAATAATGAACACCGAGATGAATACATTCCTGATGCCAAACATATTTAGAAGCTGTGTGTGAACGCAGAGGCCTCAGGGGGCTGCTGAGAGGATAACAGAGAGCACAATGCACAGAATTATCATTCCCCCGGCATAGTTAGCCTTCTTCTGGGTACATCCCCATGGTACTGTATGTGCACCATGACATTTTCAGTGTTAAATCAACTCCAAGAGAGTTCATATTAGGCCAAAAGAGACCACGTGTACTTTGATACAGTTAAACGTACTTTTGTTGAAAACACTATACTTTTTTGTCTTGTTTTACCGTGATTGAGTCCAATAGGGACTTCACTGCTGCATAGCTGTGGTACGGAGATGTTTTTTGAGTACAGATGGCATCCCCATATAGGCATATTCTGGGTACAAATAGGATGCCCAAATTAATTTTGTGTTGCTTGAATTAATAGTGTGTTGTTTGGATCTGCAAAGAGCACAGCTCTTTATGGTAGGTGAGTTCAGCGCCATTTAAATTCAAACCAAGATTGCAATCTTCAAATCAATACTCAGTTAGACTGACAGCCAGGCCAGGCATGCCAGAAGAGGCACAGAGCAATTGGCAGAGTTTTTGGCTTTAGGGAGCTTCCTTGTGGTGATGGTTTTGTTCAAGCAGGAGCTCATTTATTGATTTGGTGGACAGACCACTGAGACATGCGTTAGTAATGAACCCGAGAGGAGCAAACTTTTTTTATTTATTTATTTTTCTAAACTTGTCTTTTCAAGAAAATAACAGTATGGATTTGTAGAAGCTATTACAGTGGAA
>CM056376.1:110265318-110387818 GCA_029718625.1 Synaphobranchus kaupii | reverse complement strand
CGATTCAGAAAATATATAACTTTTAAAGATTTAATTCCATCTTCTACTGGGACTTTTTGCTGTATATTGAGTGTGTGAAATTTTCGGTGCTGCTGACCATAAACAAATGCTTTCCCTTATATCTTTTTATTGACCAAATAACATCAAAAATCAATTCTTAGGGGTTAGTGTAATCATACTAACCTCATACGCCGATCAATAAAGGGCTTACTACTTGTAAGTTTGATCACCACTGCAGTGGCGTAAAAAAGTCAACAAACTACGTTTTCTGTGAGAAATGTATTGTTTTGCTCAAGTGCACATGCTGCTGTCGAATTCTAGAGCTCCATTTTGCACACTGTACATAGCCAACCCACCTGCTACTCAAATTAACCTGCTCCTCACCTATCCTCCAGGCTCTGCTTCCTCACGGTAATCACTTTTTGCCTCAGTATTCCCTCATCCACATTCTACAACCTCTTCCTCATTACTAACCTCCTCTTCTCACTATAAGTATCCTCTTCCTAATTTTACATTTATCTTTTATGTGCCTCGAAACTGCTTTTCCACACGGCCTACCTCAACAGTCAGCTTTAAAATCTCCCCTACTTCAAACCCCAGCAAAATTATTCTCATCAGGTTTATTGGACCAGGACCCATATAAACAATCCAATCAAGAGTGTACAAATTAATGTACTTTGTGTGCCAAATACTTACAGTGTTGCACTAACAAGCAGACTTTTACATCCAGTAATAAAAGAACCAGAGCTTATTTGTGGTTAGTTGGGGTCTTTTTTAATTCTCTCAGGCAATCTGCAATAAAAAATAACCTCAATAAAAGAAAGATGTTTTAAAAGCTCAATATGTTGTGGGGATTTTTTAGAATGATGTGGAGGGGAACAGCTCCAAACAGCCATGTTAATGCTAGCTGCATGGGGCACGGCTTTGAGGAGGAGTCATCTTTACTGATTTGACCAATCGGATAGCTCCGGGGGTGAAGCAGGGGAGACCGTGGCTGACAGATGCTAAGGGAGAAAAATCATCTTGGCTGTATCAGTTACAGATTCTATTATGGGATGTTTCTGAGCTCAGAAGTATTTTCAAAAGATTACATATAATAGGAGTGACACACAGATAAGGTAGCTTGGTCTGCCCCAACACCAGAGGAATACCAGTTCAAGTCATACCAAAAATATATACTTTTAAATCCTAGAGAAGGTACAATTACCCTGAATGAGAAAACGTACAGCCAAAAAAGAGGGACAGTTAAGAACCATTTTGGATTTTGGCTCTTTTGTTTTTATTTGACCACAGGCATATTTTTTTCCTGATTTGGACAGTTAGAAATCAGAGAGGGGTTTGATCACAGCTCTGAAGGTTCTAAGGTGGGCATTAAAGAGATACTGCAGAGGCTTTTCTAAGGCCCTTTTTTCCGCTTCAATTTGAACTGAAACTCGTGAGTAGGTGTGGTCATATGACGATGATGCCACGTAGTCATATTATGAATTTTCATACGGTCAAGGAGTGAAAGGGTGTGTCTTGGTGAACTGACTCAGCCCCCTTCCAGCTCTCTCCTCACAACTAAATAAAATGGCTGTATTAGTTGAGCAACGTCTTCGCGAGGAGAAGACCCGGGGTGTAACCGAATGGTAAAGCTAACGTTACCTAGCTAAGTTAGCTTGTTTGTCTGCCTAAAGTAACGTTACTATTGAATACATTCAAATACACAGCAAAACCCAGTCACACAGTAACGTTAGTATATTGAACATGGCTGGTTGTAGCGCCCTCATAACTTCACTTGGTCCGGAGAGAATTATCATTTATTAGCTAACATTATTCATAAATGATATAGCTAATATAACTAGCTAGCTAAGTTACCAGTTCTCTCTGGACCAAACGGGGCTAAACTCACACACAATAGACTGCCTTGCATTACCTAACTTATCGATACATTCCGTCCAAGTTACTGACCAACTGGTTACTGGTTTTGCTAGGGCTACATCAAATGTATTATTGCTATCGTTTATTAGCTAACGTTACGTATTCATAAAAGATAGCTCACACAATAGGTTGCATTCAACCCCACATTAGCTATTACCTATCAGTAATGTCAACCGTTTGCAAAAGCATTTTTGTTGTAGTTTGTACAGATAACTTGCATGTAAACAGAAACAAACTAATGTCCCAACAGGTGTGCTTGTGGCCACCTGTTGGGACCTGTCCCCTCCAGAAAACCTATGTTGCCGTGAGGTTATTGAGGTAACGTTATGTCAGCGTAGTTATGAAGCTATTCTTGATTTGTCTAATACTGCGGGTGCCGTAGTCGGGCATGCTTGGCCCAACTGTATAATAGTGGCCAAATACATGTGCAATTACACAATGTCACAAATACAATGTAATAGGTATATTGTACTTAGCTGTTTTACTTAGCTGATGTAATGATTACAAAATTACATCCATCACTGTTGGGATGGCACCTGGCTTCAGCGACAGTTTTATAGAAGCCCATCTCAAAGCCAGTTAAATTTGTGGTAGCAGTCCGGTGTGAAGTGCGCGTTGCACACTAGGCTTTCTTCGGCAAGTCCGCGTGCTCTACACCGATAGCTTGAAGCCACACTGGCTAAGCAGCGCTGGGTCTCTCGGCAGATTATGAAAGC
This sequence comes from Synaphobranchus kaupii, assembly GCA_029718625.1. Classification (NCBI taxonomy): domain Eukaryota; kingdom Metazoa; phylum Chordata; class Actinopteri; order Anguilliformes; family Synaphobranchidae; genus Synaphobranchus; species Synaphobranchus kaupii. The sequence goes on along the minus strand of CM056376.1, from coordinate 110,385,182 downwards.
TAGCAGAGCCGGTGGCGTTGCACCGAGGAACAATACATCTCTGACTCCTTGGCATAATGCAGGGCAAGTTTAGCTAAAGATACCAAGTAGTAAGGACGTCGTATATGAATAACTGTAGCTCGATATAAGTCGTAATATTAACGTTAGCAATAATACAAAGCAATTCGCATTTGAACTTGAACTAGCTAATTAGCAGTACAAAGGGTCTCAATCTCAGAAGAAAAAAAAAAATCGTCGTTCTCTGCTTTTATACCACATTGCCCAGCCAAGACCCACCCCTAGGACCACCTCAAGTCCACCCATTTTTTATGTTAAGGCATTCGTGACGTCACGAAACCCCGGAAGCCAGCATATTGGTAAGTCTACACAAAAACTCAGATAAACCATTTTTACTAAACATAAAATTTTCGGACATAAACAGTTGTGTATGATCATAATCTAACTCAAAACATAGGTTGTCAACGGGAAAAGTCGGTTTTTGACTGCAGTATCACTTTAAATCCTATCGGGGGGGTCGTGGTGACACAAAACGTTTTTGAGTCAGCTGCCCTACAGACTGCACCACTCTACTCGCCAAATGTTGGTCTTTAATGTAAATTATGCGGCTTATGAACCACAGAAGCCCTGGGAGTGACTCAGACTGTGAAAGGTCCAATGGGAGATCACAGATAAAAAGGTGTGTGTGGACATGGGGGTCCACTTTGGATTTGCCAGTATCTGACATCTTCAGTGGTCTCCCTAAGGGATTAACTGCTCTGTGAATGCATCTGAGAGGGTCTAATTTCATGGGCTTGAAGGGGAATGCCTTCCAACCTCTCTCTCTCTCTCTCTCTCTCTCTCTCTCTCTCTCTCTCCCTCTCTCTCTCTCTCTCTCCTCTCTCTCTCTCTCTCTCTTTCTCTCTCTTTCTCTTTCTCTGTCCTATTCTCCTCCCCTCCTTTGGTTTTTTCTGTTGCTTTTTCTCAGTCTTTCTCCTTCTCCTTTTTTAACTCCTTTCCTTCCTTCTTGTATTACTCCCACTTAGCCAATCTAACTCACTGCCTCTCCCCCTCTCCTCTTAATCACTTTGTCTCATTCCCTCTCTACATTTCTCTTTCCTTCCCTGTTTCCATAAATTATCCCCCCCCTCTCTCTCTCTCTCTCTCTCTCTCCTCCTCTCTCTCTCTCTCTCTCTCCTCTCTCTCTCTCCTCTCTCTCTCTCTCTCTCTCTCTCTCTCTCTCTCTCTCTCTCTCTCTCTCTCTCTCTCTCCTCTGACAAGTGCATCACCACTTCCAGCTTTTCTTACACAAACAGGTCAGGGAGAAATCAATGGCTAGTACAGATAGCCTCCTATCTGGCCCCAAAGGGGCCTTATCGCTCTAGTTAAATGGTGTTTCAGGAAAAGTCCTGGGAACCTGATTCTTGCAGAGGTTAGAGACAAAAGAAAATGGGTTCACCATCGTGGTATCAAATGCACAGCATGTGTGAAATAAGCTATTACTTTACCACATTCAAGAAAATCTAAGAACTGGGAATTCTTGGAAGGAATATGATCAATTATGAGTGAAATTACATGGAACTAACAATGGATGGCTAGCTTGTGTATTTCATCCTAAATGACCAGGGCTTGTCTGACCAACAGTAATGATCTGTGTACATTTTCTGATAACATACAATGGGACGGAAATGACATTTTGATTATCGCTCATTTAGCACACACCCATGTCCAGGGCAATACCCATCCCATACCCACACACCCATGCCCAGGGCAATACCCATCCCATACCCACACACCCCATGCCCAGGGCAATTCCCATCCCATACCCACACACCCATGCCCAGGGCAATACCCATCCCATACCCACACACCCATGCCCAGGGCAATACCCATCCCATACCCACACACCCATGCCCAGGGCAATACCCGATCCCCATACCCACACACCCATGCCCAGGGGCAATACCCATCCCATACCCACACACCCATGCCCAGGGCAATTCCCATCCCATACCCACACACCCATGCCCAGGGCAATACCCATCCCATACCCACACACCCATGCCCAGGGCAATTCCCATACCCTGCACTTTTTAGTTTCTGTTTAAACGTTTGCATGTAATTTACTGGAGCAATTCAGGTGAAGAACTATGCCATTGCTTGAGGGTGCAACACATTTTACCCCCCCCCCCCCCCTTTGTTTGATATGTCCTGTATTGTATGAGATTGGGTAAGATCAGTCTCACACCCATGCCCAGGGCAATACCCATCCCATACCCACACACCCATGCCCAGGGCAATACCCATCCCCATACCCACACACCCATGCCCAGGGCAATTCCCATACCCTGCACTTTTTTAGTTTCTGTTTAAAACGTTTGCATGTAATTTACTGGAGCAATTCAGGTGAAGAACTATGCCATTGCTTGAGGGTGCAACACATTTTACCCCCCCCCCCCCCTTTGTTTGATATGTCTGTATTGTATGAGATTGGGTAAGATCAGTCTCCTCTAACTGTGGTAAACACTGGATTGGCTTTTGCAAAGCTGCGATCAAAAACAAGCCCCCTTCTCCAGGGAAACACAACAGAGAGGACTTCAAACTTCACTTCAGACAGGTTCACAGTGAATATTGTAAAAACTCACTCTCAGATCTCTCCTTCCAAACAGACGATGGCTTTGACACTTGAGCATATAATTGCTCATTCTTGCCAAGGTCAAACAAGTGCATATCCCTATAGTCCTGAGTAAAAGGACATACACTGCCGGCCAAAAAAAAGTCGCCATTGTACCCGTCATGCATAGTGCCCCACTGTACAAGCCTCTGGAGGCAGTGTTATGATCTGGGGTTGCTTCAGTTGGGCAGGTCTAGGCTCAGCAACATTATGCAGCAATAAAATGAAGTCAGCGAAGTACCTGAATGTACTAAATGACCAGGTTATCCCATCAATGGGAATATGCGGTGGTTCAGGGAGCATGAGGAATCATTTTCACCACATGAATTAGCCACCAGATTCCTGACCTTAACCCCATTGAAAGTCTTTGGGATGTGCTGGAGAACACTTTACGGAGTGCTTCGACTCTCCCGTCGTCAATACAGAATCTCAACCAAAAACTTATGCTACTCTGGATGGAAATAAATGTTGTGACATTGCATAATGTTGTCGAAACAATGCCACAACAAATGCGCGCCGTAATCAAAGCTAAAGGCGGTCCAACAAAATATTAGAGTGTGCGACTTTTTTTTTGGCCGGGGCAGTGTATATACTGCAAAACTGCTCTTACTGCAACATGTATCTGGCATCTTGTATTTTAGGATGCTACCATCTTGTGTTCAATTGAATTATTGCAACAGGAATGTGAGGAGAGCAGAAGCTGGTTATATTTTAGCTAATTTCTGGTGAAATTAAAAATGTTATTATATATAATTATATATGAACCTGTTAGAAAAATGCTCTTATTATTTTTGTAATTTCTGTGTTGTGTCATGTGTGCTTTGAGAATGATTAATGATTGATCAGCTGATTGATTCAATTTATTTAAAATAAGGTGTAAAAATGTTATTTTTTCTGCGTTGTGTTGTGTACACTTTGTGTGATGGTGTGTATGCGATGTGTTGTGTATACTTTGTGTGATGGTGTGTATGCCATGTGTTGTGTACACTTTGTGTGATGGTGTGTATGCGATGTGTTGTGTACACTTTGCGTGATTGCGTGTATGTGATGTGTTGTGTATACTTTGTGTGATGGTGTGTATGCGATGTGTTGTGTACACTTTGTGTGATGGTGTGTATGCGATGTGTTGTGTACACTTTGTGTGATGGTGTGTATGTGATGTGTTGTGTACACTTTGCGTGATTGCGTGTATGTGATGTGTTGTGTATACTTTGTGTGATGGTGTGTATGCCATGTGTTGTGTACACTTTGTGTGATGGTGTGTATGTGATTGTGTTGTGTACACTTTGCGTGATTGCGTGTATGTGATGTGTTGTGTATACTTTGTGTGATGGTGTGTATGTGATGTGTTGTGTACACTTTGTATGATGGTGTGTATGCCATGTGTTGTGTACACTTTGTGTGATGGTGTGTATGTGATGTGTTGTGTACACTTTGTATGATGGTGTGTATGCCATGTGTTGTGTACACTTTGTATGATGGTGTGTATGCCATGTGTTGTGTACACTTTGTGTGATGGTGTGTATGCCATGTGTTTTGTGTACACTTTGTGTGATGGTGTGTATGCCATGTGCTGTGTACACTTTGCGTGATGGTGTGTATGTGATGTGTTGTGTACACTTTGTGTGATGGTGTGTATGCCATGTGTTGTGTACACTTTGTGTGATGGTGTGTATGCCATGTGTTGTGTACACTTTGTATGATGGTGTGTATGCCATGTGTTGTGTACACTTTGTGTGATGGTGTGGTATGTGATGTGTTGTGTACACTTTGTGTGATGGTGTGTATGCCATGTGTTGTGTACACTTTGTGTGATGGTGTGTATGTGATGTGTTGTGTACACTTTGTGTGATGGTGTGTATGTGATGTGTTGTGTACACTTTGTGTGATGGTGTGTATGTGATGTGTTGTGTACACTTTGTATGATGGTGTGTATGCCATGTGTTGTGTACACTTTGGTGTGATGGTGTGTATGTGATGTGTTGTGTACACATTGTGTGATGGTGTGTATGTGATGTGTTGTGTACACTTTGTATGATGGTGTGTATGCCATGTGTTGTGTACACTTTGTGTGATGGTGTGTATGCCATGTGTTGTGTACACTTTGTGTGATGGTGTGTATGTGATGTGTTGTGTACACTTTGTGTGATGGTGTGTATGTGATGTGTTGTGTACACTTTGTGTGATGGTGTGTATGCCATGTGCTGTGTACACTTTGTGTGATGGTGTGTATGTGATGTGTTGTGTATACTTTGTGTGTGATGGTGTGTATGTGATGTGCTGTGTACACTTTGTATGATGGTGTGTATGCCATGTGTTGTGTACACTTTGTGTGATGGTGTGTATGTGATGTGTTGTGTACACTTTTGTATGATTGGTGTGTATGCCATGTGTTGTGTACACTTTGTGTGATGGTGTGTATGCCATGTGTTGTGTACACTTTGTGTGATGGTGTGTATGCGATGAGTTGTATACACTTTGCGTGATTGCGTGTATGTGATGTGTTGTGTATACTTTGTGTGATGGGTGTGTATGTGATGTGTTGTGTACACTTTGTAATGATGGTGTGTATGCCATGTGTTGTGTACACTTTGTGTGATGGTGTGTATGCCATGTGCTGTGTACACTTTGCGTGATGGTGTGTATGTGATGTGGCTGTGTACACTTTGCGTGATGGCGTGTATGCGTTGCGTTGTGTCGTGTTGTGCGTGGTTTCTGCTGGGTTGCCTCACATGCTGGTTTGTGCCTCTCTGTGTCCGCAAAGCTGATTATAAGCTTTTTCCAGATGAAGTTGCATGATGAACAGGGTCTTGTGCCACACCACAAGCCATGTAACTGGGCCAGAGGAATGATATTAGACTGATGCATTTCCTCTGAGCAGCACCCTTCATTACATTCTGGAAACAATCATTGTAGAGGTTGGAATCAAGTCAAAACTGTGACCCTCTGTACTAATAATAAAATAAAAGCTGCGTTCTAATGAAACATACTACTTCCATCATGACATCTGTCTTTGAATGTTTTGGGAAGTGGGTGTTTTAGAAAATAGCTTTTATTTTTCTTTTTTTTCCACAGTGTGGACACACAGAAACAGAAGGTTTTATGCTACTGCCAGTAGTTGATGCCAAGGCTCATGTGGTGTGCAAATACCAAAAAAGCAAAACACAAAATCCTGACCTCTTGTGGTCAATATTGACACTACAATTATACTGCCAAATAGAGTTAAGACTTAGTGGCTGGGGAAAGGGCAGACTGCAGAGGGGATAAATAACTCTTGTTCAAGGCTTGTCAAATGAAATTAATTTACAGCAGACTGCTCTCCAGTCTCTGGACTATACGAAAACCATACAGAAATAGACCCATGGAGATACTCATTTAGTCACAGCGATCAGGGGCATCACAGAGACATTGGGCACAGTTTTCTGCTTCTATCTGGCAACAGGGATGTAAGAAATAGGATAGCGTATGTGTTGGAAATTGCTGTCCAGTCTTAGCCTTTAGTCCTAGTAATTGGATGTAAGATTTAAATGATACAATACAGTAACACAGCAAAATGTCCAATGCAAAATCAACTCTGGCAGAGTACTTTTTACTGTAAGAGTAAATGTGATCCCTACTGGACTTATATAAACTACTGTTGGAGTTGATTTAACAATGGTAATTTTGTTGTGTATAAAAGCTATTTAATGTAATTCTGTATTACCTAGTGCAGCCTGGCCAGTGTAAAGTAGTGGAATGAAACATGTTTAGTTTGGAGTATCGTGGAAATCATAACAGGGTTCTAGGATACTGTAGTGATGCCCATTGTTCAAGGGTTTGCGGCAGATCTACTTCTTTGTACTGATATGTAATAATAAACCTCCCTGAGGTTTTGTTGGCACTCTACACTCTAAATGGTTTTTTAATGTACTGTTAGTCACATGAGGTGAACTCTGGGAGTATTAAAGGTGAACTATGCAGTATTTTTACCTAGAATAATCTTGCTTAGTCATATCTATGATGCACTTGCAATCTCTCAAAAACAAAAATGCTGAAACCTTGCTCCACTGCCTGTATTTAGGGCGTGGTGCTCTTTTCTGTATGGGGAGGGGTGGGGTGTGGCTCCAGAGCCTGTGGGGTGGGATCAAATTATGTTCAGCGGAGAATTTGTTGCCATCTAGCTACTGCAATGGCGGAGGTACAGTGATGCACTCTCCCATACTTCTCTCTTTTATAAGCTTTGACTGAAGCACACGGCATAGCCTTTAATTCATTGTTATAACATTGCCTAATTAATGTACCATCCAGATATAACAATGCATGCTGACAAAAATGTTTATTTTTATTTTATCTAGATTTACATTTTGCTTGCTGTGCTCAATCCTGTTTCTTGTCCTTGACGGAGGTGAGTGAGGTTTAGGATGGAGGAAGAGACTTATTTCATTGTAAACACAGGACCACAGCAAGGCAAGAAATCCTGCATAGTGCACCTTTAAGGGTGACATTACTAACAATATTCACATGACGTGACCTGGTAGAATTATGCCTGGTACAATTGCACCTATTTATTATAGTTATTATATATGTGTGTACTCAGTATATGAGTAAAATAGTCATTTAATTTGTCAAGAGCTAACCTGCACCAGTCAGAGTCAGGGGTATGTTCCGTACTAAACCATTAAACCAGAGAGCTATGACACTAGTTAATGAAATTGATTTCTGATTCTCGTTTTTTGTCTTTTTCTGCATGTAACTGTTCACGCAGATGCCCTCTAACAGATTAAAAATGGTAAAAATGTTCTGATATTTGCATACTAGCTGCTAATTCTGATTTCAGTTGATCCTGTCTCCAGGAAAACGATCCAAAGCAGTGCAGTCAGGATCCCAAAAAATATTTTTTAAATCCATGTCTTTGCCTGGCAGGCTTGTGCATCAGTAAATATGTGCTCAGGCAGTTTTGTATCCATAGCAACAACCAATCAAGAGTGATAAGTTGGGCCTGCCGCCACATCACTCAAACACTATCCATTAAATTCCATGGCATTAATTGAGCACTTTTATCCAGAGTGATTTACAATGCAAGAGGTGCATCCACCCGAGTTACTAAAGCAATAGAACAAGACCAGGCAAACAACATTGCAGCACCGGCAGGTTTGTGTGCGTGCAACATCACTAAAGTACTCAATGCAAGTTAACTGTGCTGACCTAACCATGATGCATACAGGTATAAACTGTGTAAAACAGTTCCTTAATCACCGCTTTGCTAATGTTTTTTTTTTGTTGGTTTTATTGCATGTTATGCAATCTTTCTTACAAAAAACTAAACATTGAAATATTTGTACATCGAAGCTTCATTTAATTAGCTTTCTGCTTACGATATTTCAATAGAAAACTCATATAAATATCATGATTAACACTTTACATTAAGTTGCACCTATACCTGTGTTGTTAAATTGTAACTAATCTGGTAACTAGAGGCTGATGCTGAGTCACTCTAATGTAGCGTAGGTAACATGGAACAACAGTTAGTGGTATTCTTAATTACACATGTAATTAAGAATACCTCTCACTGCTGCTGTTCCATGTTACTCAGTAATAACCTCTTGTTACCAAATTAGTTACAGTTTAACTACACAGGTATAGATGTAACACCATCAGTAAGACTGCTAAGAACAGAAAGCTGAAATTTATTTATACAATAAGGACATTTTGTATATTGATTACCTCTTTAGCTTGCTTTGAGGTTAGCTTTGGTAGAAAATCTATCTAGCTATCAAGCAGATATTCATGGGTGATTCACGGCTGTATTCAGCAAAATTTTGGGTTAGTAGACAGATTTAATTGAATTGCTTGCAGTTTGCCATTAAGTGAACAGTAATCATTTATTCCTTTATGTTTTATGTTACTAGTTAGATGGTGTAGACAGCCCCAATACAGACATCACAAGAAACTTGCAATCAGTGAATTCTCCGCAGCAGCAAAGTTATGACACAGACTCTTGGTGGAGTGGAGTAATTATTATCATGAGCATGAGTGAGAACTTGGTCTTGCCAAGACCAAGACTTTGTGGGTTGAGACCAAGATCCAGACCAAGACCATGTTTATGTGATCTCGAGAAATCTCAAGACCACGTCATGAGATCAAGACTCCATTTCTGAAATTAATATTTTCACACATGGCAAAATGGTTTTTATGCAGTAGCAGGGAATCAAACCCATGGCCGTTGGGGGGGGGGGTTCATACATCAGATGCCCTACAGCGCCACACAGTCTCCCCCGAATTGACCCTTTTACAAACATATAAAACTTTTATTACAGTATTCTGTAGAACCCCCCCCGCCCCCACACACACACACACACTGAATGGTGAAGATCTTCTGAAATTACTGAGAGAGAGAGAGAGAGAGAGAGAGAGATAATTTAATTTTAAACACTCCCTTTATTTAACTAGTGTCAGGGCATGACATACAAACCCCTCCAGACAAAAAAAGGAAGAAAACAAGATAAACGTAAACAAGACAAATCAAAAAATGGTTTCACATAAAACAAATCCAAAAAGGTTTTAAAAAAACTATCAGGAGTCACCCAAAGAGAGAGAGAGAGAGAGAGAGAGAGAGAGAGAGAGAGAGAGAGAGAGAGAGAGACAGTGTGAAAGGGAGAGAATGCTGGAGGTATGAGCGTGCTGTAAGCATTGCACTTTAAAAGGATAATATTTGCTCCCTTTAAAATGAGGTAATCTGTGGCACTGGATCTGATCCGTAGCGGCAGCACCGAGACTTGGGCATTATAGCACGTATCACTGCGTTCATTTATCACCACGGTTACTAAAGTGATCTATCAACACAAAACAGAGTGGTGGGTCTCCACTGTTATTTCAGCTGATTACTAAATCCAGACTGCCAAAGCCCCCCCATCACACCCCAACTGCTGATTGACTCTCCTGGAAGTTTCGGCAGTCCCAGCGTTGAAACCCATAATGCCCAGCCTGGACACTATAAAGATACTGCTGCTAACTTTGTTTTTTTTAGTTTTTAGTTTTCTTCCCTGGTGCAATCATTTTCTGTGGTATCCTGGCAACCCTTAATTTGAGGGTATTTTCATCCATATCGGATGAACCATTTATAAATTATAGAACCCTTTGTACATAGTCCCCCCATTTTCGGGCATCAAAAAATATTGGACAGTTTAACATAATGTAGAATAAAGTAATAATTTTTAAGATTTTGTTGTGTATACTTTGCATGCCATGACTTCCTAGATTTAGCTGTAAATTATGCTGGAACAGTATGGAATACATGGTTGGTAAAATGGCTGTAAGTCATCAAGAGTCTGAGGTATCAAACAAGCCTCAAACCACCACTCTGTTGCCAGATATGCAGTAGATATGGATGGATCACTTTAAAGGGATAGTATCGTTGAATCCTTTACTTTGTGCTGACCTATATTCTCTGTGGAAGTACGGCGGCGGAGCGAACGTGGCCATTGCAACTTGTTGCTCTTCTTTGTTGTTGTAGTCGGCCAGTGCCGGCACGACATTCATAGGTAACGTAAAGTATCGCTCCGCCGCCGTACTTCCACAGAGAATATAGGTCAGCACAAAGTAAAGGATTCAATGATAGTTTGACTTCAGAAATGATGGTATAAACACTCAAAATAACCCAGATAGACTGTCGTCGTATTTTATTTGCTTTGGGTGCACTGTGGAGTGTTTAAGTGCGTTTGGTAGTGGATGCTACCAGTTACCACAGAGTTGCGCTAGCATTAACAACGTGTGTATGTCCAAAAGAAGGGACAGCATGGAATTGCTAAAAATGGTTTCCATCAATCAACTACATCATGGGTAAGTTGTAATTGAGACATTATGTCCAAAATTCCGAACTATCCCTTTAAGGGTTGTTTCTCCTGACAAATTGTCCTACTGAACTATGGAAAAATAAGTCAGGAGAAGAAACTTTTCAAGTTAGCCATCCATATCTACTGCATATCTGGCAGTAGAGTGATGGTTTAAGGCTTATTTGATACGTCAGACCCTTGATGACTTAGAGCATTTAGCCAACCATGTGTTCCATACTGTTCCGGTGTAATTTACAGCTAAATCTAGTCCCACCCCCAAATTCCTATAGAGATCCATTCAAATGCAGAGAGGTTATAGTATTGCTTGTAGGAGTACCAGAAAATTTGACATCAAGAGTCTTTTGATATTCTTGGGTTACAGACATCAGGAAATCATGGCATGCAAAGGATATGTGACCAAATATTAAAATTGATGACTTTATTCTACATTATGTTAAACTATAAAATATTTTTTGATGCCCGAAAATGGGGGGGGGGGGACTATGTACAAAAAGTTCTATTATTTCTAAACGGTTCATCTGATATGGATGAAAATACCCTCAAATTAAATCTGCACTTCAATTGTCACTGCACCTCATTGTCGTTGTATCCTTTCAAACTCAAAGTGCTAGAGTACAGAACCAAAATAACAAAAAATGTGTCACTGTCCAATGAATTATGGTGCTCACTGTAACTCTACAACTTTACAACTCTATCTATTGTGCTATTATTGTGTTGCAATCTGGTATGCTGGTAGAGTACCATCCTCATGGACCCAACAGCTGGGCTATACAGACCTCAAACCTATTACCCTCCGGCATCCACTATGCTAATGGGAAAACATAATCCTGAAGTGTTCCTGGCTTCCTATTGTGTCTGTGAATTGTGCAGGTGTGATAAATGTTTTGATACCCTTGTCACCAAGGCAACTAAATCTAACAGCATACTTTCCCATCTTCCAGGGACTTGAAGCTTTGTCTTCACACCTGCATCTTCTTTTCAACATTAAATATCAAATATCAGTTATTGTAATAACGATGTGCAAGTAAGATAATTAAAAAGAAAAGGTTTCTATTGAATGTCCATGATAACAATTTCTATGAATGATTTTTCATAAGCATTTTCATAAGCACTACATAAACATTGATACATGCTTATGTCAATAACTGCGAATAGATGTAAGGTGTGTTGTATCACCACTGGCACAGCAAGTGACATTGCCAGGACATACCAACTGTGACACATACCATACTCAGCTATTAATATAAGCATTTATAAATGTCTGTCATGCTTATGAAGCAGTTGTATATCTCTTAAGAAGGACTCTTTATTGAAGGTAACATGCATTGTGCAGTCAGAGGATGACACCAAGCCCGCTCAATCCACTTCCTTCATTTGTTTTGTGAAGTCTAACCTTTTTTACTGTGGGAAAAAAGCGCTATAACTCCGAGCTCAGCACTGTCTCCCCGTGTCACTAACACACACCAAGGGGCCATCAGGTTGTATTTCAGGGTGAGCACAGCCGACAAAAGGACATGACCATTTATTTTCCAGAAGGACCTTCTCACAAAACAGTCCCAGGTCCCCCACTGGCAAAGTGGAGTGGGGTACCATGAAAGTTCAACAGAAATACATAAAACCGCTAGAGTGGGGGGCCGGCGGGGCTCGCAAAAACAATTCCCATATCTCCATCTGTTATCGCTCTGGCGGTGGGGGGCGGGGGGGGGGGGGTACACGTCGCCATACCGCTGCTGAATGGCGGAGGAGCGAGGCAGACGGAGGATTCCGTGTGTGTGGCGGAGGGTGGGTGGTATTCCCGCCGCCCTTGCCGGTTTTGCGTCCACGGTTCAGCGGCTCTGACTCGGACCGCAGCGGAGTCTCCCAGCGGGACTTCGGGGCCCTCGGCGGCCTCGCCAGGGACCCCCGCCAACATCTGTGAGCCGCGAGTGCCGGCCGGCCGCAGGTTCACGCACGATGGGAAAAGCAGCTCTCCGCGCAGATCTCAATTGCTTCTTTGTTTTTGCTTTTTTTTTGTCTTGTCGTTGTTTCGACAAAGTGGAAATTCGCTCATCATGTGGTTCATAAGTGTTAGACTAAATAACATTGGGGTATCTCCTAAATTACAAAAAAAGTGATAGCTCTCTCAGAAGAAGGTTTTTATTTATTTATTGGAAGGTGCTCTTTCAATCAGCACAGGGATATAATCTTACCAGTAGACTACAGTGTGTTACCACTAGGTGGTACTGTGCAATGCCTATAAAAACATCTGGGGATTCCAGTGGCACTGGACTTCAACTGATATGGCTGAACTGTGCCAGGGCTTTTTCTACTTAACTGTACAAGCACACCACACACTGTCTAAAGTCAATACTCCTGTGAACATCTGGCCAAGCCAGTGATGTCCTTACAGGAGGGGAGGAGGTTGGGGTGGAGGGTGTATCCAAACTGACCTCTCTGGGAACAGTATCTCTGGTGTCAGTACTAAGGGTCACAGACGGATTGTCAAAGAGGTCAGAGTTCAGGGGGCAAAGGGTCAGTACTAGCAGAGATGCAGAGGTGGTCGACGCAGTGGTCAAACACAACTGCGCAACACATTAGGGCACTGACCACAGGTCCTGACCATCAGGTGCAGGCCATTAATGTGAAAGAAGCAATCAGAATAAATATCATAGCTTCCAGAATAAGTCTTAAAATATATTGAAATATATTTTACCATGCAATTTCACATATTATTCAGTTTTGTATCTAGTAGTAGTAGTAGTGGTGGTAGTAGTAGTAGCAGTGGGGATAGTAGTAGAAGCAGCAGTAGTGGTAGTAGTAGAAGCAGCAGTAGTGGTAGTAGTAGTAGTATTAGTAGTTTTAGTTGCAGCAGCAGCAGCAGCAGTAGTAGTAGTAGCGGTGGTGGTAGTAGCAGTGGTGGTAGTGGTAGTAGTAGTAGTAGTAGTAGTAGTAATAGCAGCTACATTCAGAAAAGGAGACGTCACACTCATGCTGTGAATTGTGCATTAGAGAATGTGATGTTACAGAAAGCTAAAGGGCCTCTTTCCTATAAGAACCATGAGACACTGTCCCCCCCCCCCCCCCCCCGCTGTTCTGAGTGTGCTTTATCACGCAACGGCAAAGGTGATTCATGTTTAAAAGAGGAATTTTCTTTGTTGTGTTTTCTTTCTTTCTTTGTCTCTCTCTCTCTCTCGTTTTGTGTCGCATTTTGTTTTAGAAGAGCAGGCGCAGTCAAAGGGCCACAGACTCCAGGAGTTATCTGTCTCTCCCAAGGCACCGTGTATGATGTACTGTCAGTAAATCAGTGTTAGGCCTTTGGTTGGGCAGACAGAAGCTCTTCAGCAGAGCCACGCCACTGCGGGCCGATAAAAGACACTCGTATTTTAGGCTGAATGCTCCACTGCGCGCTCTCTCAAACAGACACATCTATCTTCTTATAGCTCTGATAAATTGGATCAGGTGGGAATCATAGCCTGTCTGCATGCCTCACGCTGTTTTTGAGGTGCAAACTGAATCGCGCTCTAATTGCTTCAAAGTACCCAGGTATCAGATGTTCATTTGGCATGGGCTCTCACCCAGAACAGCAGAGATGTTTGCATCACCGGATGCAAATCTCAACCTAAGTGTGCCGTATATCAAAATAAGTCCGGCCATTTCCTGGAAGGGATGTAAATGATACTGCGGGTAATACGGGTGAAATTATCAACATTTATTATCAGCATCTGCAATTCCACAAGAAAATATTTCCCTACTGACAATATGTAGTATTATCAAGTATATGCTTGTTCTATCCCTGTTAATTAACTGTGTTAGTAGGTATTCCCATTGCGATGCTAAAGTTGCTAATGGCACACAGTGTGGTCATTTTGCTTGATATGACTGGAAAAAGAAATTCACTAGGTTGCCACATGCAGCATGTGAATAAAATGTGGAAGACTCATTCGTTTTCTTAAGTGGAGCCGTCCAGGCAGGGAGGGCAGAGTCTGCTCTGAAACCTCGAATCGTCCCGGGAAGAGAGGGAAGGGAGGGGGACGGGGTCCACTGTGCTTTTCTTTTCGTTTATGTCTAGTGGACTGTCTTTCTGCACCCGCTTCTAAAGCTTGTGCCGTTTGTCCCTTTATAGGCCCATATGAAAATACGCCGCGTCTCACTTAATCACCAAGCAGTCGATGGACAGCCCCTGGCCCCTGTGTGGTCTTCAGAAGTACAAGTAGCGAAACGGCTCGCCCTCAGCCAGGAACACATTTATCTCTCTGACCGTCACACTTCATTGCTTTTTAAATCACTCTCTTTTACTCGGAGCAACAACGCATTACACATAAAGACTGCCCTTCTTTTTTCCGCCAAGAAAGTATTGGCAAAGGATTCTTGGCTGAAACTGAGGAACAGCAGATACTCACTCTCTCTCTCTCTTCTTTCTCTCACTCTCTCTTTCTCTCTCTCGTCCCTCTCTCTGTCTTTCCCTCTCGCTCAATAACTCTTTTTCAAACACTGTCGTTTTTACGTAGAATTGAAAATCTAGTTATTTTCTTGGAAAATGCCGCCCGCTCAATCAATTAACCAGATCAATTCCTCATTATGGTTTTTCTCTAATCATTAGACTGTTGCCCCCCACCCCCCCCCCCCCCCCCCCCCCTCAATTCCAGACCCTCCAGGTTGGCATCAGTAACCGCACGTAGGCTATAATTTCTTCCCAGCATGCTTTTGTCACTCAGGCAGAAATGGAGAACATTCCAATGCGCTCTACATTGTCTCCGCTGACTTTAATAGATCACGCTCCGTAAATCAGCCCCGAGTGTCTGCAGGCCCTGTGTCATATTTCACACTCATAAACGAGCGTGTTACGCTACATAACCCTTCTTCCACTTCTTCATTAACAGTATATACTCATTCACTAATAATCAGGTCCTTCACTTCTGCATACTAAAGAGGCAGCATGTGGTCTTCATGTACAGTACAGTAGTCCAGAGATACGACATGGAGCATCCATCTTGATGCCCTAAGATGCATATTTTTACACTATATGATATCCTAATGGAAATGCGATTCTACTGCAATATATTGTGAATATGTGTACGTTCTGAAAAATATAAGGAAGAATATGTCACGGCAATGTATTTTTAAAAACATGATATATCAAGAGATATCTTACTGTGGGAAGAACTAAAATTCAGAGCGACTTACACAGGTTACATTTTGATTTACAATCCATTCATAGAGCCGGATGTTTTACTGGAGCAATTCAGGTTAAGTAACTTGCTCAAGGGGACAACAGCAGCACCCCAGCTGGGAATGAAACATGCAACCTTTGAGTTACAAGCTTAGTGTCCTAACCATTAAACTACACTGCTGCCCACATCATCCATATATTATAAAGCACTGAAATATATATTATTGATCTTGATAATCAGGTACATTTGAATATATTATATTATATTCCTGTGGACGATATCTAAGATACGCCTACATAATATTTTCCAGGTAACATAAATACTGGTATACTGCAGTAATGCTTGGAAAAAAACTTAACATTAACATAGCACACAGGATACCCACGTTCTCCAAAACACCCACACTACTCCTAAAAGGAACACAAGAAGCCCCAATTTGCTAACTGCATGTAAGAAGTGAAAATAAGTCAATGCAAAATGTAAATATTATATCCTCTGGGATGGGCAGGCATGGCTCATTCCTTCATTTGAACAGAAAGAGTGTTTGGCCTGGATTCAATCAAAAAGCTTTACTTTGACATAGTTCTCTTTTTTCACAAAGTAGACTTTGGCCATCGCTGAACTCGCCAAAACGTGCCTGTGAAGAACAAATAAAAGTCTAAAATATAAAAAATCTCACACTTGCTTATTTGTTTGAAATTTTGCTTTTTTTACCCTTATAAGACACGTCTAAATAGAGCAATCCATTACACAGTAATCCAGTTATCAATCCATACCATTTACAGAAATACATGGATATTTAAGAAATACAGTTTAAGTAACACAACATAACTTAATTACGAGAACAGGCCATTCAGCCCAACAATGCTCGCCATTTTCCTACCACTAAAGGGGACCTAGTGCTCCCCTACAAACTAGATAGTATCCAGCACCATATCAAGCCTGAGTTTCTGCCTCTACTACAGTACAAGTTACTGCCACCACTACAGAGAGAGTAAACCAGATATTATCTGCATTTTACAAAAATTTGACAGTCCTGTTTATGTAATATGGGGTATTAAAAAGTTAGCAAGCAGAATGAATTGATCGGATCCTTTGTATGGGCCCCATATACGGTACTATGCCAATGTTAAATCCACTAATATGGCAGACTGGTACTGACTGGTACTGTAGACATGATTTATTCTTTATCCAGCAGGTTAGCCTTTTTTTATTAAGGTTTTAAGAATATGACCAAATTCAACTGAAGAAAATAATCTATATCAACACATTGGGTATAATAATAACAACAATAATAATTATAATAATTATAATAATAATAATTATTATTATTATTATTATTATTATTATTAATATTATTATTATTGTTATTACTATTATTCCAAAAACTGAAACAAAGGGAAACTACATAACAAGGGAGAAAATGATTTGATGCAAAAAAACTGAGGAGGAAAATAAGCTACACACAACAAAGCAAAGGCAAATTTATCTCTGAACGTGACGCATGCAGGGAGACGTGTGAGAGGAGTGTGGGCGCTACAGCATCTCTCCGCCCCGCTCGGCCGTGGGTCCGTGTTGCCTTCGGCACGCACGTCCAAGGGCAGCTAGTCACGTGTGCGGTTTGGGACGCTGGTGATTTACACGGCTCTTCCACACAAGCCCTTTCCCAGTCACCAGGCCAAAGCTCTCAGTAGACACTTACAGACATTATGAATCACTTTCTCCCCGGTCCCTTACCCAGCCCCCTGAATCACAGCCCTGTTAACCTACTCAGAATCTGGTCGTTTTCACCCTCTAACCATTGTCTCACTTCATTAGTGTCCTGTCTGTTTGAAATAGGAACTTTCCATCCTTCACATCTGGGATGCCCAGCCAAGCTAAAAATAACATACATGGCTTGCGGTTCCGCCCTTAAATTTCCAGTAAACTCACTGGTCGGGTTCCCTGATGTAACTGAAGCTGAACGTATTGATCGTAAATATTAATTGTCCAAATGTTAGCTCAACGTTGCACCACGTGAATAATACTGTGTATTTGCTGAAGGATCTTATACACCACACACTGAATTATTCTCATTCAGTCAAAAGTCAAGATCAAAATGTTAAGTGGTGTGACATGGGATTTAACTAAGAACTCAATAAATATTTGAGTCTCTAATATTTGATATTTATTATCTTAATAGATCTTCTCAATGCATTATATTTTAATGTATAGTTGGATCTTTCCCAAAAGTTGTATAAGAAATTCAAGATTTTTTTTAGCTTTGTCCTGCCACAATCTATTAATCCACACAGGACAGAATGTCAGCATAATCAGATAATCTGAGAGAAATTTCGGCCCATCAACAATCAGGCAATTCTCTCTTATTCATGTACTTTTCTCTAAAATGGAATGAAAGCATTCTCTCTCTCTCTCTGTCTCTCTCTCTCTCTCTCTCTCTCTCTCTCTCTCTCTCTCATGTGTGTGTGTGTGTGTGTGTGCGTGTATATGTTGGGAGTGCACCTCTTAATTTTCCCCAGGCCTGAGTTTGAGAGAGGGAAAGGGGCAGAGGGAGATAGGGTGAGGGAGGGAGGGAGAGAGAAAGAAGGAAGAATAAATAAAACAAAGGGAAAGAAGTGTGGTGTAAGAGAGGTGGGAGAGAAATGTGAGAGAAAGAAAGACAACACAGACAGTCATGTCTTGGATGGGGCACACAGTGTAGCATAGTCCCCAACGGCATGAAAATGGAATCCAGTAGGAATCAGGTCTCCTATTGCAGCCTCGCTCTTTCCCAGAAGGCAGCTGAACACATAAAACTTCACGCAGAAATCCTAAACAATGACATTCCCTATCCTGTGTGTTTAGTCTCTCCCAGAGTCTGTGCAATTATCTGTTTCTTCACATCACTTGACCCTGAAGTCAGACCGGCCCATCTGGCAGAAAGAGGGGGGGGCTGGAGGAGAGGTTGGGTGGGGGGGGGGGGGGGGGGGACATAAGGTCGAAGCCCTAAAAAGAGGCTCTACGCCACATCGCACCGCACTTTTATCCCACATGTGGCCGCGCCGGTTCTAGATAGCCGAGTCCGCCAGGGCGGTTACATTCTCAAGGCGCTGAGACTGCGTTCTGACAGCATCAGCAATACCTCTGTTTGACTTGTAAAGACTGAGGTTTGAGGTTGAAAGTAAGGTTACTCCCTGGTTGGATTCTCAGTACAAAACAAATGGCTATATATTTCCTTCATGAGCAGTATACTGCACATTTATAAGCACTGCAGAAACATTTATAAATGCTATTGTCATTAACAGCAAATAGCTTTTGTGTCTTATGTCACCAGAGATGCAGCAAGTTACATGATCATACCAAGTGATATCTATATCTATTTGCATTCGTGGAAGCATTTCATAAGCATTCATGAATGTTTACATAGTGCTTATGAAGGAGTTATAAAGGGCTAATGAAGGATTATTCACTGAAAGTGTTACCAAACATGCGTGGTACAGACAGAGGATGACACTTGAACCTGTAGATAGCAGTACTTCCTCTCGTAAGATACTGCTATCACACTAAATTGTGACCATTGTGCCATGTCAGTATCCCACAGTAAATGCAAAATGAATGCTGCTTCCTGCTATTTAATTATCATCATCATTACTATCCTGGCTCTGGGATTTCACTGCAAGCACCATATTTTCACACATTTGCACGCGTATCTGCATTCTTTCTGAATTGATGTTTAACGTGCTTGTGAAAGCATGTTTTCAAATTATGTAAATTTGTCACAGGTGAAAGGAATGCAACAGTTATTCTTCAGTTCCAACAATTCCAAATGATCAAAAGATTCACCGATTTGAAAATACATGCTGTTCCATCAGCCGCCTCAAATAAAAGCCACCCCAATGCACACACACCATTCAAAGCCCCTGCCCTCATTCAAATTTGTGGCAACAGTCATGACAGGTCGAGTTTTGATAACCAACTCAGAGCCACAACAAAACAAAACCACATTTGCATATCACTCTGCGAAAGCGCTTTTCAGATGAACAGCATGTCAGCATCATTGTATTCTCTGCTTTACTTCACAATAAAAGTAACCGCACTTAAAAAAAACAAAAAGTGACAGCCACCTCCCTCTCCTTCAGGAAACCCCGCCTCGTCTCGCAGGCGGCCAGCAGGAGTGCTTACCTCGGTCTGCGCCAGCTCTTTTAAAGCAATTTGTAGCCATTGTGCAGCTGTGTATAGGCTTTTATTGTTCTTGCAGGAGACGCCTGTCCTTTGACACATTTCACAAGTGTTCCAGAGGCTGTTTATGTGAGGAGTGCAGCCCTGCGTGCAGCTTGGAGGCTAATGGACTGTGCGAAAGAGCCTGCTCTTCTTCACCTTGTGTTCAGCTGTACAAACACACACACTTTCTCTCTCTCTCTCTTTCTCTCTCTCATTCTCTATCACTCTCTCTCTTGCTCACATTGTCTCTGACCAACTACATTTCTTTCTGTTTCTCCCTTTTCTCTCTTATTCTCTCTTCCAATATAATTCTTATTGTTAATATGCTCCCTCTCTCTCTTTCTCTCTCTCTCTCTCTCTTCTACTGTCCTTTTGTCTCCCGTTTGTCTTCCTCTAGATCAATGATTCAATGAAGAACAAACTGCCATGTGGGAAACTCGACATGGTGCCAAATCAGTGAATAATGACAAACAACAATAGATGAGTTGATGAAAAATAAACATAGTCAATACATGGCATGGATTAGTACTGCTATGTTATTCAACAAAATCAAAAATTAAATCTTAAATTATTGATGTGTCTAGATTAATATTAATATTTATCTGTCAACTCTTTCTCTCTGTCTGACCCCTCTTTACCCCTCTGCATCCCAACTCCTCAGAGCCCCCTTCTCCATACGTCTTTCTCTCCTCTCCTCTCTCCACACTCCCTCCCTCTCTCTCTCTCTCTCTCAGAGAAGTTAAGCGGGTAGCTGATACTTTACAGGCCGGTTTCCCTAAACACACAGCAAGCCCTGGGGTCGCCTCCTGTATCATTTCCACCATGTTTATTTTCCTATTTCCCCCCATGTAGCCATAGAGAAAATATAGGGGCGTGTAAAAAAGACAACAGCAACAAAATGGCCATTTTCCCCCCTTCTTCTTCTTCCAGTCATGCTCGGTTGTGTTGAAAATATTTACTTTGGTGAAAGTTCTCTGGGCTGCACAGAAAGGACGGTGTTCATATGACAGCCGGCTTGTTTGTTTAAAAGTCCAAAATGTGAAGAGAGAAAGAGAACTTCCTATTATCTTAAAAGCGAACAAATGTCACACTGTACCCTCAAAATCCATTGTGGGGGGACAACGACTCTGTGATGGGATGCTGTGGTGACACGTGTGGGCGGAACACAGACCTATGTGAACTTCACAAGCATTACTGCAAATCTGAAGGAACACATCACAAAACACACACACACAGAAAACCACATTTCCACAAACATTCAGATGGACACGTTATTTTCCATTCCGTTTTATAGGTTATAACTCAGTCTTTGTGATGCGTGTAGCCAGTTACAATCTACGGTAATTGTTCCGTAAACAGTTAGAGTTTGTGATGTGAGGAGACTATACATACTGTATGTAGCCTACATCCAAGACTCGGGTACAGTTTTGAATAATAACCTGCTTATTTACCTGCAAACAAACAGGCTTCTATGGCATCAGAAATAGCTAGAAATTATTTTCAATGAGCAAAGTAATTTTAGCGGAAAAAAGTAATCTGAAACAATGTCTGTGGTCTTCTGCTTTTATTAAAAAACTCATCATCAACTGTTTTTTTTGTTTATTTCTAGCTCTCTAATTCAAATTTTATACAGGTTTATATAGAAAATGTAGCATTGTTAGTAAGATGACAAAGCCAGGAGTTCTATAGTAATGGAATGTTGTCTTCCTTTGGGTTTTGTGAATTGACATAAGGGGGCTCTGCATCTACTTCATCAAATGATTTATTATAATGACATTGCCATCAAAATAAATAATTCGAGTTCTAATCAATGCAAAGAGCCTAGACCAGATTAGCTTGGGCAAAAAGCAATGTTTAATTAGCCATTTTAAATATGTGGAGGAAAACATAAAACGTCAACAACGTACAGTATGTCCGTAAACAGCAGTGTATGTTTCCAACAAAATACCACAGTAGATTAATCTTGGATCACCAAAGCAATTAGCCAATGGGCACACTGCAACCATATAATTATGCAAGAGGTCAGTGTCACCCAAATAAATCCAATTACATGTACAGCATTATAATGAAGTGGAGAGTTCAGAGTTTAAAATAATACAGTACCTCTTTAATCATGACAGTCTTCAATGTAATGAATGTAATGTTTTTCAATTAACATAAGGAGTATTTATTTTTGGTACTTCAACATAATTCCTAGTTTTTCCATTTTCTTGGCAGTCTCTGAGAAATCAAAACTTCTACACCACTACATTGTTGTCTTGGGCACTTCCATGATATTCACCACTATTTTTCAACAAAGAGTTCTAAAATACTTCTTGTCCTCATATTCATAGAGCGAGCATAAGCTCTGTGTGGACACATGGAAAGGTAATTAAGCCAGGGGCAGGTTTTTTTCATTCCCCCACTTCACACTAAAAAAATCTGTCTACATCCCTGTTTCAGATGTGATACACAGGGTTGTGAATTTATGAACAATGACATCATTCTGCTCAGCACACTTATTTTCGTATACTTTTGTGTAGCAATGAGGGGAGGGGAAAGGGGAGGAGGTAGAAGGACATGACACCACAGATTTTACAGGTGTTTTCAAATGGAATTGATCTGGCTTCGATGAGATCATGTTATTTGAACAGACCCTGCAGTACCTGATTCATACTATGCTGACTTAATCATTTGCGGTGGCAAATGCCTCATTTTTAAAACATTTTTAAGTGACACCAGTTAAAACTTTGAGTGTTGAGTAGTGTTTCTACATTTTGAAACCGTCACCATTTGCCATAATGCTTAGTCATTCTCCCCACTGTTCAAGTTATTTAAAATGCTAAAATCTTGTAATAAAAAAATAAATAATAATAATAATAATAATTAACAACTTCATATTTATATGCACAATAAAGAAGTTAATTAGGCATGTTCTATAAAAGTCATACGTAATTTCATACACAATGGAATACCGAGTGAACATTATTGATGGTCGATCAACACCCTGAACACTTGATAGATTGGCCGATGAGGGAATAATCACTCATAGCAAAACAAAAATTCACTGATGTCAAATTCTGTTTAAAAACAACAACGTTTTGACATACGTTTAAAGACCCCATCAGTGTTGCTGATAAAGCAGGAGCTGAAGAGTGCTGTGTAGAGTAGTTTACTGTAGACTACTTTACAATACTGTCATATAGTGGCATAAAATGCAGCTCGGTGTGATAAAATATGTGGTACATTATACTGACATGCAAAACAATGTAGTATCGTTTAAAGTGGCATATAGTTTCCTTACAACGCACAATGTATATGGTAGTAGCCAATAGTTCTGTTTAATGCTGTAAAAAGCAACATTGTGTTGCATATTTTAAAAATACCAGATAGTGCTGTGTCATTCAGCATACTACATTAAAACACAAAGTAACAGTGCACAAAGTGTAATACAGTCTCACACAGTCTAATGCGGCATAATCACTGTATATTGCCATATAGTTCTGCGTTACACAGTACGTACTTACAGAAATGGAATGCACTGCAAAATATTTTAATATATGTAGTTAATGTTAAATATATTGGACAGCAATGCATTTTATTTATTAATTTGGCAAATGTATTTGGGCCTTTTTTGTTTTTGCCCATATATTGCAGTTAATATAATTGATTTAACATATTCAGTTTTGTAATATATGCGTACTTAATTTCCATAAAGGCAATGAAAAGTAAAGCAGGATGGTGCACACATGGTGTAATTCCTGTATAGTTCCATATAGTGTTGCACTGTATGGCCTCGATTAGGCTACTCTCTTCTTGCACCATGTGGTCACTCATCGCAGGACAGGGTGCTAGTAGACCAGTGATCTTCATTCCTGGTCCTGGAGAGCTACAGAGTCTGCTGGTTTTTATTTTCATCTTAATATCAGCAACCAGTTCAGACCCAAGACACCAGCTGAGGTGAGTTAACTGTGTATTCGACTGCTTTAGTTGCTCTATTAAGTGCAGAGTAACAACAAAAACCAGCAGACCCCTGCAGCTCTCCAGGACCAGGAATACAGTTCACTGTAGAAGACTCATGTCAGGAGTGGAGAGGGGAGGAGAGGGAGGGGAGAGAGAGAGGAGAGAGGAGGAGAGTAGATGACAGGAGAGAAGAGAGGAGAGGTGTTGGAACACTGAGGAGAATCCCCACATCCGGGCCCGGTGTGGTTAGAGAGGGCATAATGCCCAAAGCGTGAAATGATGAATGTGATCTGTTTCCTCCGTGCCTCCGTGCCTCTCTGGTGCTCCATGCTCGGGATCCTCCACGGCTGCGCAGAACTCTCCTCCACGGCTGCGCAGAACCCTCCTCCAGAGCGCAAGCACCTGAAAAAACAACTTTGCTTCAGCCCACGAAAAAAGAAAGCATCCCAGAAGAAAGGCTTTAGAGTTAAATATAGATATAATATCCCTCCATTTCTGTGAAATACAAACAAATTAAAGATGTCTTTCTTGGAGGACAGCTATGGAGCGGGATCCAGGAGGAGGAGGATTGATCATTTGTGATGGACAGTTTTCGGATACTTCTCTCTTGGTCTGTCTGCTGTGTAATGAGGTATTTTCCTCCTTACAGCCTGACAAAGGATTACAGGTTCATTTTACTCTTAATAGGCTTTACTGAGCTGGGGCTCTGTGGTGATTGGCAGTGGAAATGACTCTAAAAAACTGCAACATAAGCAAGCAGTATATTTCCACTGAAGTGATTCATGGCAAACCAAGAGGACTGGCACATCGCCCTCTACAGTACTGGAGTAGGGCTACTGTATGTCATCCAGTGACTGTAAGGATATGTTAAACCACAAACACAGATGGGCACACACACTCAGAAACTCCCATGCACACACACACACACACACACACACAAACTTTAAATAAGAACCATAAAACTACATGATTCTGTAGTACTTTACTACTTTACCTAAATTACAATGTTCAACATTAATTCAGCTCCAGCATAGTTGCTATGAGACAGAGTTTACATGAGCTCAAGAGGGATAAAAAGTACTCTATCGGAGTAAAATAGACACCATAAGATTTGATTTAACTGAGTTACTGTGTGATTTCCAATTCTGAGACTCAAAGGAAAATCACAGGAGAGAAATATAAATATAAAAAATAAATGAAATTATGCACATGTGTATATGCGTGAATACAATGCAATGAGATCATGTTATTTGAACAGATACTGCAGTACTTGATGCAGACTATGCTGACTTAATCATTTGCGGTTGCAAATGGCTGAATTTATCAGACCAGTTAAAAATTAAAGTGTTCAGTACAGGTTTGATACAAATTGTGAATTGAATTGTGAATTTCACTGTAAAGCTGCTACTTCTCTGTCTTTTGAGGATTTAGAGAATTTAATATAAGTTTTAATTGGTATTGAAGAGAAGGGCTTAATTTTGTTTGATTATGCAATTAACTCATGTTCAAGCTTCATCCGAAGTTCATTAGGCTACCTGCATTCTAATTTTGATTAATAACATAACTAACGTTATTTTGCCTTAATGATGACACTAAATACAACAAATCTGTCAGGTTGGCAACCCATAGGTTCAGCATATTTTCCCTTGTTTTATGTCCTGCTTATGGAAATGTGACCAACCTGTTTAACTGGTAGCTTAATACTTTAAAACTATTCACTTTCCCAGGAAGACCGTGAAAAGTGCGATGTACAGCAGGGGAAACAGGCCTGCTCATGTAAAGCGAACATGCAGATAATGGAATTAAAATTAATTGTAAATTAATTGTGTAACGTGCTGCAAATTTCTTTCTAATTAGACGCTTAGTTCTCTTTAAAATCTTTTGTACAAGTTATGGAATTACAGGTGAAATCAGCGGGGTTTTAATAAGCTGAGGGTATGGAAACCTTGTCACTGTAATTTAAAAAAATATGAAGGACGAAGAATAGCTAAGGTTAGCCTACAATTCAGTTAACATGATGACATTTATCTCCGTTTTTTAACCATAGTCTATCTAAAAAACATTATGCACAGCGAGTCCGCTGTAGCCTAGGCTATTTGAAAAACAATAAAAGCAATATTCACTGGACAAGGTTTTGAACTTTTTTCAGTCACAAACCATTCTATTTACTTACAGGCTATATTCCTAGATAAACAGAGCTGTATTGTAATGACATCTGAAGCGCATTTTCAGAACGCAAATGTCCGTCTATTGCAGTACACGAGTTTTCCATTGAATGACAATTCACGCATTAGGTGCAAATGACAATTCGCATATTAGGCTTGATATAGGTGTTATCAGCTCCTTTTTAATGGATAGCCATTGTCCCGTACCATCGCACATCGCCTGGATGTTGATGGAGTGGGCTGAGAGCAATGTAATGTGGCATCGTTTCCCTTCGCTGAGGGAAAGGTATGTGGACCTATGGAACCTTTTATTATTATGCATTTTTGATATAGCCTACACAATAATAATATTTCACATTGTGATCTAGATATTTTAGTCATGCTTGTGCGCGCCTTGTGTGTAACAGACAGGAGGGTATGAGCGTTGTGCACACGCCTATGTAGACGCACTTATATGCGCCGTTAAAATAACATGTAAACAACTGCGACATAACTTTAGACCAGGTTTGTGGTGGTTCTAGCGCAAGCACTTTCTGCTGGCTCAAGATAGCAATACGCCAAAAAGAATCCTGGCCACTCCTCATCTTAAGATCAACACGCCCAGTTCACTTGTGATGGCGCAAGAATACATGCTAGTTAAAGGACGTAAGCGTTAGGCGTTATTATGGACCTAGCGCCGGGTGTAAGATAGCAAAGACACTTGCGTTTGGGTTAGCGCCGCTTTGCGCCGGGTGTAAGATAGGGCCCATGGTTGGCTAAATGGCTATAAGTCATCAAGGGTCTGAGGCGTCAAACGAGCCTGAAATCATCGCTCTGCTGCCAGATATGCAGTAGATATGGATGGATCACTTTCAGGGTTGTTTCTCCTGACTCATTTTCCTATTGAACTCTATAAAAAAATAAGTCATTCTGTTTCTCAATTCATTCATATGAATGGAAACTTACAGTTTCTGCTTATCATACAGAATGGATTACCGAGTGAACAGAAGAAAATATTTATGATGGATAAACACCTGAAACACATAAATTGCCCGATGAGGGAATAGTCACTCGCAGGAAAACAAAAATAAAATAAAAAATCAAGAACAACAAAGAATTGACCGAAGTTTAAAGACCCCATAAGTGTTGCTGATAAAGCAAGAGCTCAACAGTGCTGTGTAGTGTAGATTACTGTAGAATACTATAACTGAATCTAATGCAAATAGGCATTTCTCACATATTTCTCAGTTATACCTATTAGTCATAAAAAGGTGATTGTGTTCTGGTAAGTGAATTGTATTTGTAATTTTATTTTCACTTCTGTATGGGGTTTTTCCACTGAAGGGTCAGTCCCTCAGTCTTCATACAAAGTGCAGAGGACAAAGTGGAGAAGCAGCAGTGCTGGTCAGCGCCCCGGGCCATCGTGTGATCGGCCACAGGAGTGGACACTCCCATCACCAGGAAGCTTGAATGGCAAAAAGTCAAACCAAGGGGAACCTGTCCAGAATATAAGGGGTATAAACCATACATCCCCTGTAAAAAAAAAACTGGTCCAAAATGGTGGCGTCTTACAAAATAAGGAAGTCAAGGTATGGTGAGAAAAAAAAGGTTTGCTCTCAAAAGTAATTTATGAGCTGAAAACAGGTCAATGCGAAATGACCAGACTGAGTGTTTATTGTCGGCCCACTGAGGGCACAAGTACAGACCCCTGCAGAACCCTTCGACGGTTGCCGAGGAAATGTCTGGAGCCCGGTGTGGAAACCAAGCAAGGCAGCCTGTCACAGCCTTCACCCCACACATTATATACCTCCAGCCCTGGAGATGTGGCTACAAGTGGCGGGTGAAGCTCTTTTCCGACTTCTGTCAGGACTGTCAGACCACAGCTTTATTTGCTGGTGTAAATCGTGGTCTGAAAGTGAGCTCATGTACCAGTGGTCTGTGGAGGAACAGAGTGTGTGTGTGTATGTGTGCACATTATGTGTACATATGCACATGTAAGTGTACTGTATATGTACAGTGTATACATATGCATATATATACATATATATGTGTGTGTGTGTGTGTGTGTGTGTGTGTGTGTAGACAGGTGACAAATTAAAGGAAAACCCCCATACAGTGAAGATGGCTCTGTTATGCTGTGGGGGAAATTTTCCTGGCATGGTTTGGGTCCACTTGTCCCCTTAGAGGGAAGGGTCACTGCAAATCAATACAAAGTTATTTGGAGTGATCACCTTTATCCTATGATGAAATATTTATATCCTGATGGGACTGGTCTCTTCCAGGATGACAATGCCCCCATCCACAGGGCACAAGGGGTCACTGAATGGTTTGATGAGTATAAAAATGATGTGAATCATATACTATGGCACCAGTTCTCAACCCAATTAAACACCTATGGGAGATTTTGGACCGAAATGTTAGACAGCACTCTCCCCACCATCATCAAAACACCAAATGAGGGAATAACTTTTGGAATAATGGTGTTCCATCCCTCCAGTAGAGTTCCGGAGACTAGAATTTATGCTAGACTAGAGGTAGAATCTATGCCAAGGTGCACTGAAGCTCTTCTGGCAGCTTGTGGTGGCCTAACACCTTACTCAGACACTTTATTAACATGGGCATTGGCTGTTTTGACCATGCTGGTCATTAAGACCTAGACCCTGAGCCGACCAGAGGAGGATGGGTTCCCCCCTTGAGTCTGGTTCCTCCCAATGTTTCTTCCTAGTTACACCAGGGAGTTTTTCCTTGCCACTGTTGCCTTTGGCTTGCTCTTCTGGGGGTTTAGGCTGGGTTTTTCTGTGAAGCGTATTGTAACAACTAGTTGTGAAATGCGCTATATAAATGAATATTGATTTGATTTGATTTATGTTGGTTTTTCCTTTAATTTGTCACCCGTCTGTACATACAGTATATATACAGTATATGTGTGTGTTTATATATATATATATGCATGTGCATATATGTGTACATAGTAATGAATGTGAGCACTGAATATACTGACATGGGATACTGACATATTCATGGATTTATAATCAGGCATTGCAAAAAAAACAGTTTTATATCATAAAAATGTTTTGTATCCATTACTCTTCAATGAATGCGAGTCATTTCAAAATAAAACCATAAAAAATGTGTTTTACTTCACACATGGAATTAAGTAGGGTAATTTGTTTTTTAATGTAACCATACACAACCATAATTATTTATTATTTTAGATTTAATGCATATACTGTAAAGAAAATACTGTTTTAATTTTTTTTCTTCAAGACACTTTAAGAAACAAAGTTGCATGGCCAAGATTAAAACAGTGTTAGCATTCGTTATCTGTAATAAAACTCAACAGAAAAATCACAAATCTGAACTGTTATTGTTTCAAATGCACAAATAAATGAAATATACATCTTTTTACGGTTCTTCTAGCCTCTATATCAACTGTGTCTTGGTCAACATGATTATAATTAATGTACAGTACTGGCTGATGCAACACACAGGCGTTATATAATGTATCTACTGTAGTACATAAAAAATAATAACGAATGTTAAAATAAAACTCACTATTCATTCATCAGTCTGTATCATGAAAATGTTTGAGAACTGGATACTTAGGATCCAGTTACATAAGTAGCCTATATTTAGTTATACTTGTGTTTTTATATATTTCATTTACGTGTTTATAAGTACTCACATATTTATAATGTGATTCTTTAAAAAAAAACATTTGTGTTTTTGCTTAATTTAATCCCGTCATTTGTATCTAAAGGAGCTTTGAAACTGCTATTAAATCTGGTAATGTCAAATCTTTTCAAAACTGTCAAAGCCAGAAGTCAGTCATACTCTGTCTATACAGCAAAAATGGTGGTGTACATTTAAACCCTAGGGTGTTTATATGAGTCCATGGACTGACATAAACAACCTATGTCCCTGGTATTCAAATCAGTCCTCGAGGTCAGAGAACTGCTGGTTTTCCACCCTCCCTTTACCTGGGGCTCAGGTGTGAAGACAGTCTGGCCAATCAATAGCACTAATTGTTCAGTTAAGTACCTGGGAGAAAGAAAACCAGGGCTGGATGTGAAGTCCAGATTTGAATATCCATGCCCTTCGGTGTTAAATGTACACCAGCAGTGTTAAATTTACACTGGTATTTCTGCGGTGTGCATATATTGAAAGTTATCCCTTATGATACCCTTGCTGATTATACTGAAATGTCATAATTGTGTGTTTCATTGACAATTGCGACTAAATTTAGCAAGGGTTTCACGAGACATATTTCCATGCTCAACAGACAATGCATCGCAAGAATATTATTCTCATGAATACACTGTGACTATAATAACAGTGGGTTTTAGTCTTGGCCACATCATATGTCTTCAAATTGTCCAATTTACAGAATCCCACCCCGAGATAAAATAAAAAGAGTATTCGCATTGAAGGAAAGCCGCAGGCACAGGAAAACAAGATTTAGCAGTGACAGGTTAATAAATTGACCCCTTGACATTATCAACCCTGAAAAACAGAAGGGAGCCCCATATCATGAAATTTTGATATTTTATCATATTTCATTTTTTATGACCCTCTACTGTAGATTATCCAAATAAGCAGGGGTGAACAGGCGGAGTTCGCTACACTTCTGCTACACTTCTGCCGGTCCCCTGCTGATATCCAGTGGAGTTACAGATGGAGATGGTGGGACCCACGTTTGGGGGCTCCAGATCTGAGGCCCATAAGTGGTGGTCTCACAAAGACACAGCAGATGATGTATTTAGTGTTCCTCCTCTGGCAGAGACACATAATGAAGTGTTGTTTGGCCAACGGCTCCTATACGTGTTAAAGGCCTGGTAAAGACTTCCTGGGGTTGGGGGGGTTGGTAGGGGAATTGGGGGGGGAGGAGGGGAGGTCTTGTTTTGTGGGTCATAGGAGGCCGTTTTTTCGGTCGCCTGCTTGCGTAGCCACTTAAAGCCATTTGGAGAAGTCATATTCTGCTCAATTAAAGAGCACTGTTTTCCCACTCTGGGAGGAAGGCTGGCTGGAAAATGTACACTGGATTAGTTTTTTCCCTCTTCTTCTAACTTTTTCTTTCTTTCTTTCTTCCTTCATTATTTCCCCCTATACTGCAGACCATAAGCAGCATTCTGAACAAATGTTATCTTTAAAAGTTGGGGATTTTCACCGTGGTCTCATATAAACACCGTAGGGAGTTACATGTACACCAGCAGTGTTAGATTTACACCGGAATTTTTGCTGTACACACAGACACACGCACAAACACACATGCACACACATTGAGAATAATGTTTTTTTTTGGTTTTGTTTAGTTTTTTTTTTCAATTGTAATGCGAAAAAAAACATGAAAATATATATTTTTTTACAATTAGCAATTTGAAAAATAGAAACAAAAAATATGTATCTGAATTTCTGAAGAATGACAGTATTTACAAAAACTAAAAGAACAACACTGCCCACACAAAGCATGTCAGCGTACAGAAACAGCTCAGTTGTGAATGCATTATGCAAAGGGTCATCCCAGTCTGTCCTGATAAACGACAATAAGAGTCCAAACCCACCACCATATACACAGAGCAGCTTCCTGCTGACGTCTATGTGATGTGTAGACCAGGCTCTGATAGTGTGAGGATGATGTAACAGTGTGAGGATGATGTAACAGTGTGAGGATGCTGTAACAGTGTGAGGATGCTGTAACAGTGTGAGGATGCTCTGATAGTGTGAGGATGCTCTAACAGTGTGAGGATGCTCTAACAGTGTGAGGATGCTCTAACAGTTTGAGGATGCTCTAACAGTGTGAGGATGCTCTGATAGTGTGTGGATGCTGTAACAGTTTGAGGATGCTCTAACAGTGTGAGGATGCTCTGATAGTGTGAGGATGCTCTAACAGTGTGAGGATGCTGTAACAGTGTGAGGATGCTCTAACAGTGTGAGGATGCTCTGATAGTTTGAGGATGCTCTAACAGTGTGAGGATGATGTAACAGTGTGAGGATGCTGTAACAGTGTGAGGATGCTGTAACAGTGTGAGGATGCTCTAACAGTGTGAGGATGCTGTAACAGTGTGAGGATGCTCTAACAGTGTGAGGATGCTGTAACAGTGTGAGGATGCTCTAACAGTGTGAGGATGCTCTAACAGTGTGAGGATGCTCTAACAGTGTGAGGATGCTCTGATAGTTTGAGGATGCTCTAACAGTGTGAGGATGCTCTAACAGTGTGAGGATGCTCTGATAGTTTGAGGATGCTCTAACAGTGTGAGGATGCTGTAACAGTGTGAGGATGCTGTAACAGTGTGAGGATGCTCTAACAGTGTGAGGATGCTGTAACAGTGTGAGGATGCTGTAACAGTGTGAGGATGCTCTAACAGTGTGAGGATGCTGTAACAGTGTGAGGATGCTGTAACAGTGTGAGGATGCTGTAACAGTGTGAGGATGCTCTAACAGTGTGAGGATGATGTAACAGTGTGAGGATGCTCTAACAGTGTGAGGATGCTCTAACAGTGTGAGGATGCTGTAACAGTGTGAGGATGCTCTAACAGTGTGAGGATGCTCTAACAGTGTGAGGATGCTCTAACAGTGTGAGGATGATGTAACAGTGTGAGGATGCTCTAACAGTGTGAGGATGCTCTAACAGTGTGAGGATGCTGTAACAGTGTGAGGATGCTGTAACAGTGTGAGGATGCTCTGATAGTTTGAGGATGCTCTAACAGTGTGAGGATGCTCTAACAATGCGTGATGCTTGAAGGAACACAGTCCCTCCATTGCCATCTCATATAGCTCATTTCCTTTTCTTTTTTACGATGTGATAGGCATTACAGTAATAAAAAATAAACAAAAACATTTTTGCTGGAAATTTGGTAATATCATTGCAGATTATATCTTTCTCGTTTATTCCAATAAATGTTTTACGTGTATAGTTATGGTAAGGTGACTATTATCAATGATCTCCTCACCTGTGTCTCTGACCAAAACCTTCTTGGAGTTCTTGAACTTCAGCTGGAAAATGCCATTTTCAATGTCATTACGTAATCCCATTACTATC
Organism: Synaphobranchus kaupii; assembly: GCA_029718625.1. Classification (NCBI taxonomy): domain Eukaryota; kingdom Metazoa; phylum Chordata; class Actinopteri; order Anguilliformes; family Synaphobranchidae; genus Synaphobranchus; species Synaphobranchus kaupii. The sequence goes on along the minus strand of CM056376.1, from coordinate 110,352,225 downwards.
TAGTGAAATCACTACAGATATAGTTATATTCTATTATATTCTCTTGAAATACATCTTCAAGTTTAGAGCATGAAATGAGTTACGTATATGTTTGTGTTGTGCTGCAGTTTTCTTTGGGTAAATACTTATCAGAGAAAATGTTTTAAATGCATACAATATATTGCTGTATTCCCTATTAGTGAATAAAATTAATAAATTGAGAAATACCTTAATAAAATACATTCAAACTTTATATTGATCTACCCCATCACTCTGTAATAATCTAACCTTTAATTATCAATTTAATAACCAATCTTAGAGAAATCTCAGTGTGAAAATGAAAAGCTGTCATTTCTTAAATGCTGCATAAAAAAGTAAAAAATGAGCTTTTCAATATGCATCTAGAATGAGAGTGAGTGAGAATGTTCTAATTACAATAGTTATTCATTATAATGAATCTAAATATATTTAGCAAAATATTTACCACTCCGTTTATTGGGTTTATTGAGGGTTTAAAAAAAATGCAAAAAAAGTTATACTTAAGTGTGTTCTTGTGGTGACATTGTTTCAGTGAAAATCAGAATACATTCACATGTGTGTGTGTTTAAGTGTGTGAGTGCGTGTGTGTGTGAGTGTGTGTGTGTGTGTGTGTGTGTGCGTGCGTGCGTGCGCGTTCCTGCGTGCGTATGCGTGTGTCTTTGTGTGTAAACCTCTCTAATATAGTAAGTGTTATTTTCGTACCCAGCAGAGGGCACTCTGTCTCTGCTATTCTCATACAAATCCTGAACCCCCCCCCCCCCCCCCCCCCACCCCACACACACACGCACGCACGCACACGTACAGGCACGCACACACACACACACACACACACACACACACACACATCTGTGTGTGCCTGTGTGCATACATGTGCACCATATGTATTTGGTATAAAGCAGAATTCTGTTCAGCTGCGTAGAAAATACTACCAACAATTTATCATGTTAGCATATTTCTTTCGAGACGGCAAACTAAAAACCGTTTTAGTATTATAGCAAAACAGACCAAGCACAGACCAAGCACAGACCAAGCACGGGAAACAGCAGAAACCTAATAAAGGTATGAAACAAAACACCATCTCTTATTGCTTAAACACACATCAGAGCTTTCAGGAACTAATGCATTTGACACGCATGTTAAGTACTAATCCACGATCATGTACTTTTTGGTAGAGAAACTGATTTATGCTTGCCTTTTATTGCTATACATTACTGCTTAATGGTGCGTGAGGGAAAAAATGTTTAGGTAAGGATATTGTTAAGTTAAAGGGTAAAATAGACTGCAGTTTGATTGCTGTTTGGTGCCAATCCCTGTGCAGCATTGCTGTCTGGGTAGACTGCATCGTGACTGTGTTGTGCTGTGCTGTTGTAACTCTTTTAACATCTGTCATTCTGTCATTCCTCTCCTTCTGTCTCAAACTCCTGTTCAATTCTTGGATTGCAGACACATTATTCTGTGTCCCTATCTGTGAGTGCCGCTAAACTATATCGTCAGTCTGCACAGGCGTGAGCGAGAGGGACTGGTGATGGTGTCCCATTCTCTAAGGAGGCTCGCAGGTAGCTGTCAATCAACATGGGGTTTGGGGGGAGGTGTGAGGTGAAGTGGCTACCCGTGTTTGAGGGCTTCTCAGCTGTTACTGCCCCTAACGCACAACAGCTGTCTGCAAACTCACTCTTGCTGCTTCAAACAGGCCAGGACAGAGTCAAAGAAGCCCAAGGGGCAGTGAGTGCCTACATCCCCCCCCCGGGAACATTCACCATGTTCTTAAGCTGCATCGCATTCCCGCTAAACAAATTAGGTCCGTTTTCTTTTTTTAATTTAAGTATTTTTTGAGGAAGGCTCTTCTTGGCAGCACAGGAAGATCCTTTCAGGAAATTCATTCTGAATTGAGAAGTCCACATGACTATCAGTAACATGAATAAGGTTACAGAAATCCTTTTTTTAATATTTACAAAATCTTTACTGAGCATGCACTATTCATAATGTTTCTAATGGCATTGCAGGCATGACCAAGATATTTAATTTTCCATGACAGAATATGGCTGCATGAATGCACTTTGGTCTGTTTGTTCAGCAGACACTTTTCCATTGGACAGAATCTACAGCTTTCATTTGGGCATATTATTTATATCATTTTCTAAATATGCCTCAACTATTCATGTACGTGGATATTTACCACCATATAATAGCACCACACTATATCAAACATTCCAGAACAGATTGTAACTTGCTCCTGGTTAAATAATTCCACTATATTACATATTAAAGTAAATATAGATCTTTTAAAATGTGTACTGATTCCAAGCAAAAGGAAAGTTCCATGTTCTTGCAAGAAAATGTGATGAAAAAGCTGTCCTGCTAACAACAGATACTTTGCAGAAGGAAACCAATTCATGAATATGAATGCACAATTCAATCAGATAACAGGTCATTCAAATTTGTAATTTTTGAGAGCTTGGAATTATAGGGTTCTGTATGCCAGGCATTATAATTTAGTTTTTCTATTGCATTTACATTAGTTTGACCATGTTTATAAAAGTAAACCCATGTGTTTAATATATTGCATAGCAACACACACAGCAATGAGTATTCCCCTGTTAAGGACTAGTTTAAAAAAAGATTTTTTTATTTTTTTTATTTCAGCCATTAATAAAACTAACCCACCAAAAGGAATTTATGAAGAAAAGGTGCAAACATTGTGTTTACTTGTGAGACAAAGTTACGAAAGAATTATGACGGAATACAAGCCTGTATTTCTAAGCTCTTGATTACAAATGTTGATAATAATTACTGTATGTTGCAGATAGGCTTGTTCGTTTTAATCCTTATCATTAATTTTATTCAGTGTTTGAGTTACCGATGTTAAATATTTTTTTTAAAAACAAGTTTGATTCTGAAAAATGACACTCACAAACACACTATACAGTTGAAAGTTTTTTCCCCCATTTTACACTGCAAGCTCAATCTCACACAGACTACAGTGTTTAATACTTCAGATTTCCTGACTGGATGCACTAATGACTTGGGTTTCTTCCATACCTCAGTTTCTTAGCTGAATGACAGATTTCCAACCAGCGAACTTACGGATGTATATTTGTACGGAAAGATTACTGGACAAATTGTCAAACCCCCCCCACCCACCCCCTCATTTTATCGGTTGGTTAAAAAACTCCCGTTTGAAAAGGCAGAACTGCCTAAGAAAATATTTGTTGCACTTTGCCTATTTATCGTAGTACTAAAAATATTTCTTCTGTTTTAATTATGTCAAACCTCCTTCTCAGAAGTGCGCTTGACATAAATCGAAACTTTATGCTGCCTTTGCAAATGAAAGTGTTTGATTAATAAAGAGACCTACTGTGTTCAAACATACAAGCCGTGCAAGATACATTTGAAGGGAAAGCCGCAAGTGGAGAATTGCGTTGCCACTAGCAGCCACAGGGGGTTGCACATTTCAGACTTGAGGGTGAGGGGGAGGGAAGGGGCTGGGGGGCAACATGGCCAGCCCCTGAGGTCTGCCTTGACCCCTCCTGAAACCCCCCTGTATTACAGAAGGATTTTGGCGTTAGATCACACTACTGTTTTTCGGGATTCTTTGATCTGACGTTTGCCGCTGTGGATACACACAAGGCCACAAACTCCTCCGATTGATTACCCAAAAACCCTGGAGCCGTGATACAGCCCAGACCTGAATCAGCTTTTACCTGCCCGGCTTGCTGTCAGTGGGCGTCTTCTTCTTTCGAATCGACTCCGATTTAAAACAAAAGAATCGGCTCCTAAAGTGCGAGCCTAATAAAAACAGCAGACATCACAGCTCAACTCCGAGATAAGAGGCAGCCTTCTTAGAACTATTTTTTATTTATTTACTATAATTTTTTATTTTTATTTTAGAAATATGTAGAACATTTCAGAAAGCGTTAGACATAAACATAATCGCTGTTTTTGATTAGCTTGTCAGTGTCTTTCCTTTTTTTGTTTTGCCCTCACTGCAAATGTAGACTATCGTCCCCCCTATATGGGTGTGGGTGGTTCAGGGTGGGGACATGTGGCTTGTCACCCCCTTGGTGGGGCAGGGGGGGCTGTTTCCATGGTATAGAAAACATACTGAAATTATGTCATGAACAAAAGGAACATGTCTGCTTGGAAAGATTTGACAGGCGGGTGACAACAGAACATTCTCAAAAAGCCTGCTCAGTAATAACCTAGATCCAGAAATTGTACTGAAACTTCATAGGGTGACACGGTTCAGGTGGATGACCAAATTAGGCCTCCCTTGAAACAGCAGTTCAAGCTGCACACTACGCAAAAAAAAAAAAAAAAACCTTGAAATTATTAAATTAAATTATTTGCAAAGTAGAACATCACCCGGTTCCATGTGCTGGCTGGCCCTAGTTCAGCCACCAGATAGGCTCATCCAGTTCTGTGAGCATTTTGATTTTGTATATGGAAGAATAGCCTACATTTAAAGTTTAAGATTGGAAGGTCTTTTTATGAGCCAAGAGATGGCGGATTGACACCAGCGCTGTTATACATTATCAGAAAGGTAGTGCCAAGCTAAACAGTCCAACATAAATATCCCTAGACATACTGACTAGGCCTACTTTCATTTCAAATACGGCTGGCCTGTGTAGAAACAAGGCTTCCTAAATCACGCTAAACATATTTTTAAATATAGACCTATATGTGTGCATGCCGACATTTGCATTTCAACATGAATAGAAATCTTGTGAGTAAATCTGTAAGCCATTTATTGATACTCTCTTCAGTTGATTTAAGTGGTTGACCACCGTCAGAGGATGGCAACAGATAATGGTTGTGAAACGCAAGATCCCTACAGTACACACTACCGCATGCATGGCTATGTCCCTTTCACTTAGCGCTGCAAGATATCGTCCGTTGAGTCAGAAGTCCTCATTCTTTTTTCTTTTTTTCTTGCTTCTTTAAAATAACCTTTCATTTTTGAATGGGTGAAGTTGCCGGGTTTTTTTTTCATGTGGTCTGAAGTCCAGGCATTGTGACCACGTCAATAACGTCAGTACCAAGAAAAGCAGAAGCTGGCGCTGCCTAATGGTTAGCCTACTTCAGCCGAATCCATAGCAAGTTTCTGTCATGGGAAATGAAAATCTTGTTTAGTAGTTACATAAACAATTTGACAAAGGCCAAAATTCTATATAAACAATGTGGTGCTTCGCCCTTATCTTTGAGCGGGCCTAAATACAGTAGAATCCGCTTAATTGCATAACCAATTTGTCATTGAATTTTAGGCAATTAGCCCAGATGAGTAGAAGCTTATGTGATTTTCAAACATACCTTTGTCAAAACATACCTTTTGGCAGTTTATTTATGCTGCATCTGCTGACTTTTCAACTGCATTTCTAGACCTTTATGCAATGTCCTTCCATGCAAATATCTAAACTACAGACGGGTGACAAATTAAAGGAAAAACCAACATAAAGTGTCTTAGTAAGGTGTTGGGCCACCACGAGCCACTTTAATGCGCCTTGGTATAGGCGGCAGTGTAGTATAATGGTTAAGGAACTGGACTTGTAACCAAAAGGTTGCAGGTTCGATTCCTAGGTAGGACACTGCCGTTGTACCCTTGAGCAAGGTACTTAACCTGAATCGCTTCAGTATATATCCAGCTGTATGAATGGATAAATGTAATAAGAAGTTGTGTAAGTCGCTCTGGATAAGAGCGTCTGCTAAATGCCTGTAATGTAATGTAATGGTATAGATTCTACAAGTATCTGGAACTCTACTGGAGGGATGGAACACCATTCTTCCGAAATCATTCCCAGTCTAACACGTCGGTCCAAAATCTCCCATAGGCGTTCAATTGGGTTGAGATCTGGTGGCTGTGAAGGCCATAGCATATGATTCACATAATTTTCATACTCATCAAACCATTCAGTGACCCCTTGTGCCCTGTGGATGGGGGCATTGTCCGTGCCCCCCCCCACAGCATAACAGAGCGACCGGACCCCCCTCACTGTAGGGGTTTTTCCTTTAATTTGTCACCCATCTGTATATGGTTTATGCAAATATGCAATCTCTTTACAATGGAACAAATGGGGAATGGTTCAGGATTTGGCAATGCAAATAACCAAATTATGCAATCATCCGATATGCCATTAAGTGGTTTCTGCTGTATTTAATTTAGGCCTAAATAATTTAAAGAGGTTAATTACGTTTCCGAAATTATGGAGTTTACAACATTACACCACTATTTTTGAATGTTGACACTCTTGTTCACCTTTAGTAAAAAAATAAATAATAAATAAAATTGCCACATTTTACCTGGTGCACATAAACATGATAAACTGTTTTAAACGGGGGTGCTGATTTTGTGAATGTAATGTCAGAACAGACGTTTGATTATGATCTCACCTGTATTTTCTGTCCTGTTCATTTCATTCAAATAATCCTCTCACTGACTAACTTGTGGAGAACACAGTTCCTATTCGTAACAAATCCATGACGTCTCGTGTAAGGAACTCGGTTGGAGAGAGCCAGACACCGCCAGCCTAAGTGAGGACGTAAATAAACTCCATTATACGTGCGATCCCACGGCTCTCCCCCGCGCTGGTGTCACTCTCTCGAGTAAACAGGCTGCTTCCTGTGAACACTTCTAGAGCGCTCGCAATTAGATCAGCCACAACAACGCTAAATCATTGCTCCCGTCTCATAAAACGGCGCTGAAAAAATGCACTGCGTCAGACCAACCTACACGGAAAAAGGGTCAATTAATAAAGGGTATCCTACATACACAATTTATTTTTTTAAATTATTGCCGCGCTCGCTCTGGGAATAGACGTAACTGTCGTAGAGCACAAAGTGCACCAATGTAACTAATTAAACACGACAAACTCTTTCCACACAAACAGTACCATGTTGGCCTTTCCCCGTTCCGCGTTAATGGTTACGTCATTTTCGATTCGAACGGAATCACGTAAATGATTCATAGCTCAGGGGAAGCATGAATGAAATATAAGGATTAACGGTCTCTTTGTTTATTTTTTTATATTAATGTATGCTTTTTGTCTTCCCAAAAACGAATAATTGTTCGTTCGTTCTGGTTCAATAGTCAATACTTTCCCTGTAAATAGTAGACTATGCTATAATTCTCATGTCGAATCCTTGTCATTTTCAAACAATTAAAAAGCAAAAATGGGCTATAAGTAAATGACATAAAATTGCTGAACTGCATATTTTTGTATTGAACAATTGGACTGTATTTTTTATCTGAAATGTCTACATAAAATTTGGTGGATTATGTAAATTCATGACAAATGATGGAATCGTTAAACAATTTTTTTTGTTTTGTTTTTTTTGTTTCAAACAAAGGTTACGGGTGGGACTAGGTGATTGTGTTTGCTTGGACCGACCGTCACTGTAAGGCAGACTAATGGCACAAACTCAAATGTAAGTGAACTGCAGAGAATTCCTGTGGTGGCTGGTTATTCTATGAAGACAAACCACTGACAGGACCACCTAGTCCCTGCATGTTTATTGTTGGAGAATGTGTTTGGGGGACAGAAGCTGCCTTTGGGTTTTACAGTGGGGCGGGGTGAGGGTGGTGGAGGGAATTTGGGGGGGTTAGGTACTGTGGACCCGGGTTGCTCAGTTTGGGATGGCCCGGAGCCGGACTCCTCTGAAGGTGTCAATGTTATGACATGTGTGCTTCTCTGATGTTTTCTCTCACAACAAGTGCACTTCATCTTTCCGGGTGGTCGGGCTCATAAAGAGGGCTTGATTTACATGCCAGGTTCAAAACTGTCCACCTTTTCTCTTCCTGTTTCACTTACGGGCCACTTCCTGTGGGGCTGGCCCCTGCTCTCACACCGATAAATAAGATTGAGGAGGATTAGGAAAGCCGAAAGCGCTTAAACCAAACAGTCTAACAATGGCTGTTATTTACTGCTCATCTGCCAAAGTCAGCAACGCAGCATCCTGCCATAGCATCTGCGCCACTGCTAGCATTTGATGGTCTGGTAGTGCAGCGCAGTGGTTCCCGGCCTCGGACCTCAATCTTTAATTTGATCAGTTAAATATTTTTTTTACCTCTTTTTATGTCATTGTTTGCAATTTAGCACAATTAGCACAGTGTGAGCATGGGATTTTTATTCGTCATTGCATGCAGAGCTATTTCTGACATAATGTGTCTTATGAGTGCAAATAATCCCTCTAAAGATTAATTAAGGGAAAAAAAAAAAAAAAACAGCTTGTTAAAATTCTGAGAATGCAGTTGTGGTTGGAACGAAAACCATCATACACAGAGGGCCTCCAGGACTGAGGTTGGGAATCACTGGCGCAGCATACATACCTTGGCTTTAGTAACATATGGATAGTCTTAAAGTGCAGCCTTCACGTTTTCATAAGCATAGACTCAACATTTTTCGTTAACATATGATAGTCTCATAGCACATCTTACCCATTTCCAGCAACATACGGACAAATGTCATAGCGTAGATTAAACAATTTCTGAAACATATGACAGTATCATGGTACTATAGGCCTACAAATGTCACAGCATAGTTTCTGCATTTCCAATGGAGGACTGTTTCCCATTGTCCTGATTTGGAAACCAGTGTAATTGCCGTGGCTTCTTGCTCTGCCCTTTCAGATCTACGTCAAGGTGACAGATCAGTGCCAGCATTGCGACGGCAGACCCCTTTTATGTTGGCCGTCCCGTCACAGCCGTTTAGCCGAAACAAGCGCTGCGTGCCCGGGATACCCCATGTCACTTTCCTCTGTGACCGCAAAAGGCTCGCTGATCCTATAAAAGGAAAACAATAATGGAATATGTGCAATTAATGTCACATCCTCTTTTTCAGGCGTACACAGGCAGACATGTAAAGTAAAAGGATGTGGCAATCACACGAACCAATGGGGTGTAACAAAGCAGACCAAACTGTTCCAATGACTTTGGCCTGTGTGAGGGAACCCTACTGTGGAATAATGAAATGGGGATAATATAGCTAATCAAGGCTGAGGATGTCCTCTAGAGATCCAGAGAGACAGAGAGAGAGAGAGAGAGAGAGAGAGAGAGGTACACACCTGGCAAGATATGGTCTCGCCCAATACTAGCCCTTCAAACCTTCTCACAGTTGGATGCAAAATGCTAATCCTCTATAGTATACTCTTGCATACACTATATAATCTTCTACCTATATTATGATATAAACTCGCAAGCTGTTTTACAAATAAATGCTGTTGTATGTATGCCTGCATGAATGTATGTGTGTAGCCTATACATCAATGCCACATTAATAGAAACACATTAATACTGATCACAGCTGTAATACTACTACAACACTACTGATCCATTTCATGTTACTTTGCTCAGCAGACATCAATTAACATTGTAACTGTAGAATTGTTTGTTGTTAAATTATGTGTGTCCAAAAATCAAGCATTTAGGCCCATTTCATAACTATCCTCATACAAGAACAACTCCTGTGAATCCAGGACTCTGCTTCATATTAAAATAAACAAAACTGGTACTCCCAACACATTCTAGCGTTCATAATTTCAGCATAAAAACAGTCAAAAAAGATTAATGAATAAGAGAGAGGCCAGGATTCAATCAGAATTTGCCCTTTCCAGTGTCTCTTGATTAAAAGCAAATGTTGTAGGTTTATTTATTTATTAGTTTAGTTTTCTTCACAAGCACAATTTGGCGAGTTCAGCGATCACAGAAATTAGCTCACTGAACTCTTCGTGAAGAAGAAAAAAAAAGCTCAAAAGATTGTCATTTAACTGCAAGCGAAAGTTAAGAACAAATGCCACCTGAGCCTGGCCAAGGAGTTTTACAATGAGGAGATGAGTTCAACAAGACCAGCGTTCACCTGATCACCTGGATGGGATTATAAACAGTAGTGAGTGAGCCTTCAAACCCCAGACTAAAACACCCTGAGACCTGACTCATCAGTGACCGAGTTTCCTTACAAATTATTTTTCCAAGTTCCGAAGTCCCTACCCCATCCTTCCAATGCAGAACAATAAGTAAGAATGTCTGCTTAAATGGCATAATGAACCTCCACCCCTCCCCTCCCCAGATATAGGTATGAGTCTCTCTGCCACCAAACAGACTGTGTGGTGGTGAGAACCGTAGATATCTTTTGATCGGAAAATCCAGAACTTGTCACCCGGCTTCAGTTTCGGTAAAGCACTGCTCAGCCATGACGTGGATATTCTCTGCGAGTTCATGCCCACCGTGTGCGGACTAGCAAAGAATTGGGGGTGTGAGATCGGTAGGAAAATATGTTGTGGGGAGGGAGAGACCAAGTCAGCCGGGAGGGCTCTGATGACAACATGCTCTGATACACATTTCCACTGGATAGTGGAAGTATGTGTTACACCACAAAGCTGTTGGTCCTGGGATTTCTGAAGATGGTGATTGAAATCACCCAACTTCCACACCAGGCACATAAGAATAATCATTTTCTAAAAATCCAGTCTAAAATCAAAATGCTGAAACTGAAGTGAAGCAGAATTAGTGGTGTAAGTAGGCTACAACACATTTGAATCTACAGTGATGGTTTTGATTGTGATGGGTCTCTGCAGACATAAATGCAGGATTTAAAAATATGTGTGAACCTAGATACAATACAATTATTATTATTATTGCTGTTATTGTTATGATTATTAGTAGGAGTAGCAGTACTGTAGCAGCAGTCGTAGTAATAGTTGTTATTGTAATAATATTTGTTCGCCAGATAAATGTGAAAAACAGTCCTTAAGGTAAAAATGTAATAATTGGAAAAAAAATATTAAATTGCACTTTTTTAGTACTGTACCTATATTATTGGCTATTATCGTGGCATGATTATGATATATCAACTCCAAAGTGGTAAAAACAAATAAATGTTGCATAACTCTTTAGTAAGAAACTTAAACCAGTTATTTAAAAAAAAAAAAAATACATAAGCCTACTATTTTCATCACCATGATCACCATAATGATATCATTGTAAATGCGGGTGTTCTGCTGTTTTAAAGAGAGGGATGTTGCATTAGGCCTAGCCTTGTAAATTATTGGCCTTGTAAAGAAAAAAAAACCTTTACTTTCACAGCGCACATGTCAGTTTACTTTCACTTAAATGCTGTGGGGGATCTTTCTTACACATTTCAGACAGCATTCCATTCCCGGCCGATCCTACTACCCCGACTCCTTTTCACTCGCTGTGAGGCTGGGAGTGGTGGTCTCCAGTTTGGGTGAGGGAGAGTGAAACGTGGTTTTAATACCCTTTCTTCTTTCTCTCATTCTGCGTATTGCTCTGTATTTCCAGATGAATAAGAATAGGTTTTCAATATCCCAGTGAACATTTTTGTGTCGGTGGAAAGGCGGTGCTCAGCAATAGAGCTCTTGAACAATTCATCAACATAATTAGCGAAACTGGCTTTTGGAGAGCGGAAAGTACCAGACAGCAGGGCCCTCTTGCCGGCGATGAAGGGTTGATATAGGGAGGAAGTGTGTCCGTAACACAAACACCTCCCCTGTCAGTTTTAGAGTGACACTGACCATGTAATATGCCCTCGCTGCCAGCACCCCTAGCATAAAAGTGGCTCACATCTCGCTGCACAAATAGGGAAGCCCTTATACTGTGTTGCCATTGCCAATAGTCCCACGTTGTGATGATGTTCCCACACAAATATTCGTGTTGTAAAATACTTCCAAGACTCACAGCAGATGAGGAAACCTGCGTTAGATCACTTTTAAATGCCCGTAGGTTAGTACATTTTTAAAAAAGTTATTTCAAAAAGGTCTTTCACCGTTCCGTTAATGACGGTCGAAGCTCTTAAGCCCTTTCATGCTGGGAAGTAGTTTGTAAAGTGTTCTGGAGCTCCCGACAAAAAAGCACGGATTGAAACCGAACTCTCCCCCCATTAGTAAAATGCACAGAGTTGGTTTTGGTTCCAAGGTAATTAACATGTTCATTTTAATGACCTTTTCCATTTCATTAATTAAAGCAAACATTCGGCAAAGTGCTTCTTGCACCGTACCACGACATTCAGGGCTGTGTTTCGTAACGTGTAATGTATGCGCAAAGGCGTTTTTATAAATGAGGTTTTCTTTGCTAAGTGTCTCTGTCTGTTTTTGTATGTCAAAGTTCATGATTGACTGTACCGAAAATGAAAGCATTTTAAAGCTAGATGGTCAGAATCTAGGAGTAAATTAAAGTTTTTAATGCACAAAAGTTTGTTTTTCATGTTATCCTTCAGACCTCTAGAACCTTCTTAGTGAAGGCTGCATATTAATGTCTCCGTCTAAAACAGACTAGCATATTATGATGTTTAATTAGGGTTCAACACCACTGTCAGATCTAGTCCTATGACTGAAAGAAGACACTACACCCCTACACCCCAGTGAATATTTTTGTGGTGAAAAGTAGGTGAAATGGCATCTAGTCGTTCAGGTAAAAACCCGGCTACATTTGATTGAAAAGTGAAAGTTCTCTAGCCGGCAAGAACGTAGCCAGGCTGCACAAACCTGCACTATGTTGGTGTTAACCTAATCCGTTTATGTCAAAACGTCTCTCAACCAAGATTTCCACCCCTCTAGACATCGAGATTGAGGCATTGGCTCACGGAGACACCTTCGGTGGAGTATAGCCTCCATGCGCAAGAATAGGGCTGGGCCTCTCTTCACACACAGTGTTTTATCATTGCATTAGCATTTCCACATTTCTATGGACAAGACCTAACATTTTCAAGGGGACATGGTGCTAGCCAAAATCTACAATTGTATGAAAGTTGGATTTTGCTCTGAATATTGATGAAAATACAGTATATACATTATAAAATATGGTCAGCAACCTACAGGAATGTACTGGTGTCTAAAGTTATATTATTTGACCCAGGTTTGGTGCATGGTCCCATGCTCTTGCCAGTTCTAAATAAGCTCCTCATCTTTGGCATTGTGTCCAATGTGTTTTTTCCTTCACTTTTTATTATTGTCGTTGTGTTTTTCTACTTCTCTCTCTGTGTCATGTGGGAAAGTGCTTCTGGAACATTGTGATGTTGAACAGTTGATTTTCTTCAGTCCTACGGAGGAACTTTTGAAACCCACTGTTGAACATGATTCCGGTGAAAAGTGTAAAATCTCAGTTGCAACAGAAAGGATGCAGATTTTTAAGGTATGAGATTTCAGCATGCCCCGCTATAAGTAGTCAACAACAGGTGCAGAAAACGTTTTTGGAAACTTGTAATGTCTATTATCAGGGTTAATCAGAGCTGAAATTGTTCCATGTGTCCTAGGCTCGTGTTATCCCGAGTAATGGCCGTCTAAAGTCTGTCTAAGCTGAAAGGATCAGTTAAGAAAATAAACAGAATAATGTAATGTAATGGTTTTAAACTGAAACAGAGCCTCAGAGGTCAGAAAAGCGCAACATGTGACACTTCTATCCCAGAAGATCCTCTGCATTTCAACCAGTGGTCATGACTTCCACAGCACCTCGGCTGTTTCTACACGTAAGCCCATTCCATCACTCCTGATTGCTGTGTCATAACACATCAGAAATGTCAAGCATCAAAAGTTTAATCTTTTCCTAAATTTTTTTAAATCCATTTTTTTTTTTTTTGCATTTGATATCTTGATATCTGTGGAACTTTCAAAATGAAATAAAATCTCGACAGCTTAACCAGAGGTCTGTTGGAAACTTGGCGTCGGACGAAAGTTTATTTATACTCTGCGTGTGTCGAGTCCAGCTCACAGTCGGGTGCATTTGCTTCTATCAAAAGCTTCTTTTTCAAACCCCATTTTATTTTTTTCCCCCGTTTTAGTTCCTTTCCACATCTATGCCAGCACTGCAGTGAATGCTAGCAGAAAAGTTACTGCAAATGGACCATTTCTTCTCACAGATTCCTTTTCCATCAAATTCCCACGATTGCCATTGCCATTGTAGTCCATATTTGTATAATTTCCTCAGTATTTGCATGCCGAGTATTTCATGTGATTTTATTTTGAATGATGAGCACCTTGATGATAATTTCTCTAATCCAAGGGTTTCCTTATTATTATTTTGTTCTGTTATTATCTGTGTATAGCAGTATTAAATGTGCTAACAAATTTGTTTTTAAGATTTTGGAGTTAACTGATTACATGACATCAATAAAATATCAGTGATAAATTAGTGTAAAGCTGTCTTCTTACCCTCTTTTTTATTATTAACTAATGTTAAAGAGGAAAGTGTAAGAAGACATACAATTCAGAGATATGCCTTTTGACAGTCTTTAATGGTTTCATAGGGAGTGACACGAAAAAAAAACTGGTTAACTTCACTCTCAATTTGGCCCCCGTGGACTGCATTTGACAGGTCTTCCTCCGACTCAACTAAGCGAGCTTGGTTGTGGGCTGTCGTGTGAAAAGAAGCAGGCTGGTGACGCCACGTGTTTCAGAGGAGAACTGTGGATGTATCCACTCTCTCGGATTGGCAGTTGATCACTCCTGTATGCGGCTGCGGTTGTAAATAGCTAATTGGACATTCCAAATGGTGGGAATTGGACATGTTCAGCCACATGTTGGGTGCCAATATTATAAAATAAATTATTTTTAAAAGGTCTCTTCACTCTGCATGACAGGGAGGGTTATATCTCACTTTGTTGTCCAAGATCCAACAAGAATCCCACTACCCTGGGGAAGTGGATTAGGTACCAGTGGCATGTTGCTTTCTACTAAATTCCCATCACAAAAAAAGTTAAATTATATATATATATATATATATATATATATATATATATATATATATATATATATATATATATATATATATATATATATACGTATATTTCTAAATTATTTTTGTTTATTTCTTTAAAAGCGAAAGAGCAAAAGTACTGAAGCCAGGAAACTATTCATTTTTTTTCTTTTTTTAAATTCATGATGACCCCTGGAGTTCTGCCACTTGGAACTCAGGAAATGTAAGAGAAGTAGGGCTACCATGGTAACCCCACTCCCCCCACCCCCACCCGCCGCCCCTACCAGTAATGAATGGGGCACTATGTGTAGGGAAAACCAACTTGGTCTTTTAAGAGTCTCAAAAAAATGTTTTTTGGGACCGAAAAGTATTTTTACAAGCCAGTGAAACAGAGGGATGTGCTGGCTAGTGTGTTTTTTTGCAAAGAGCCCCGTTATTATCATTGGTCAGGCCGGGTCCATTACCGGACACACGCTAGCATGTCGGGGTCCGTAGCAGGATCGGTGGGGGTGTGTGCCGGGCAGCCTTTAAAACCTCTTTCAGCCCCCCAACCCCCAGTCAAGGCCCAGGTCAGGACAGTCACTCATGAGGGTAACACTAGCCTCACGCTCTTAATTTGTAGGTTTACCACTACCCAAGTGCTCATCTCTCTCTCTCTCTCTCTCTTTCTCTCTCTCTCTCTCTCTCTCTCTCTCTTTCTCTCTCCCACTCTCTCTCCCTCTTTGCCATCACACTGCTCAGTTCCCTAGCTTTTGAGGTAAATGGGCTGTATGTAGGTGTCCACATTTCCTGTGCAGCTCAATTCTTTGACTATATTCTAAGAGAAAGGTTTCGCCAGAACTTTTTTCTGGCTGTCCATAGGGACAGAAATGGTAAAACATACGGCTGTACTATATGATAGTTAATTTCTTTTTTTTAAACACACCTGGTTATTTAAATGGCTATTGGCTGGCTATTCATACACTTTTTTACATTTTTATTCTAGTAAGTACAGTAAAATAGAGTTAAATGAATGAAATTCAGTGTGAAATGTACTACTCAGGGAAAACACAAAAGGCATATAATCATGAAACATGATTATGGCCAATTTAAGCTCTTATTTAAAAAAGAAAAAAAATCTGTTTGGCATACTAACATTTGCCATACAAGAGAGTTTAATACAGATCCTGCCAATACAACCTGCTGGGTTTAATGTGAAACTGCCAGGTTCACTTTTTCTACTGAAAAAGGAGAATCATATAGAGGATGATGAAATATAATTATTTAACTATGATTTGGAGAAGCCCTACCAGGCCTGCCATGCAGTAAGTAGAAGCTGTGTTTTTAATTCAGCTTGAAACGTAAGACTTAACGCAACGGCGCAGAATTTCAGCGAAACAGTAGGGGACTGTTTTTGGAAATACAGGCTGCACATCCTTTAAGTGTTGTTTTAAAAGGGGCCTGGGGGGCGGCCCCTGTGTTTAACACACAATGCCTCACAGCATGGCTTACGTTAGATTTCCCCCCCCCCCCCCCCACACCCTTCACCAGGAGTGTGAATAAAATCGTGCTGGGGTCGTTCCTGTTCTCTCACACCCTGGTGGTCCTTCGTGCACCCCCCCCATCCCCAACACCGGGTGTGTGGCTGACCTCTTCTTCACCGTTGTGCTCATCTGCTGGGACTCAAATTGGCCATGCCGCCTCTATTAGCCTCTCCAGCTGATCCAACACACCCCAGCGGCTTTCATCCACGGGCCGCCAGACGGGAGCACCACTGCGGGCCGCACACGTGGAGTTTCTGTGTGCTGAACAATCACAGGGCTGTGCAGCACTCTCCAACAAACTGCTGTCTTTGCACTGTCGTTATGCATCTGTCTGTATCTGCAGTCTTTGTAAAGTGTAGAGGTGCACTGTCTCTATGCATCTGTCTGTATCTGCAGTCTTTGTAAAGTGTAGAGGTGCACTGTCTCTATGCATCTGTCTGTATCTGCAGTTTTTGTAAAGTGTAGAGGTGCACTGTCTCTATGCATCTTGCATCTGTCTGTATCTGCAGTTTTTGTAAAGTGTAGAGGTGCGCTGTCTCTATGTCCCGGAACATAATATGAGGGTTAAGCGCAATGTCTCTATGCAGTGATTACAGTGTGTGCAGTGTATCTATCTATACTGAGAATGATTGTAATGATTAGGTGCAGAGTCCCTGTAAAACAATTTATTTGCAGTGTACACTATTTCTGCAGTTTATGTGCAGTGTAGAGTATCTCTGCAGTGCCTCCCTGCAGTGTTTATATGCAGTGTAGAGTATCTCTGCAGTGCCTCCATGCAGTGTTTATATGCAGTATAGAGTATCTCTGCAATGCTCCATGCAGTGTTTATATGCAATATAGAGTATCTCTGCAGTGCCTCCATGCAGTGTTTATGTGCAGTGTAGAGTATCTCTGCAGTGCCTCCATGCAGTGTTTATATGCAGTGTATAGTATCTCTGCAGTGCCTCCATGCAGTGTTTATATGCAGTGTAGAGTATCTCTGCAGTGCCTCCATGCAGTGTTTATGTGCAGTGTAGAGTATCTCTGCAGTGCCTCCATGCAGTGTTTATATGCAGTATAGAGTATCTCTGCAGTGCCTCCATGCAGTGTTTATATGCAGTATAGAGTATCTCTGCAGTGCCTCCATGCAGTGTTTATATGCAGTATAGAGTATCTCTGCAGTGCCTCCATGTAGTGTTTATATGCAGTATAGAGTATCTCTGCAGTGCCTCCATGTAGTGTTTATATGCATTATAGAGTATCTCTGCAGTGCTCCATGCAGTGTTTATGTGCAGTGTAGAGTATCTCTGCAGTGCCTCCATGCAGTGTTTATATGCAGTATAGAGTATCTCTGCAGTGCCTCCATGCAGTGTTTATATGCAGTATAGAGTATCTCTGCAGTGCCTCCATGCAGTGTTTATATGCAGTATAGAGTATCTCTGCAGTGCCTCCATGTAGTGTTTATATGCAGTATAGAGTATCTCTGCAGTGCCTCCATGCAGTGTTTATGTGCAGTGTAGAGTATCTCTGCAGTGCCTCCATGCAGTGTTTATATGCAGTATAGAGTATCTCTGCAGTGCCTCCATGCAGTGTTTATGTGCAGTGTAGAGTATATCTGCAGTGCCTCCATGCAGTGTTTATATGCAGTGTAGAGTATCTCTGCAGTGCCTCCATGCAGTGTTTATATGCAGTGTAGAGTATCTCTGCAGTGCCTCCATGCAGTGTTTATGTGCAGTGTGGAGTAACTCTGTGAATTAGCCAAAGCACAATTATGGATTAGTATTATTTAGAATGTACTGAAACAGACATGTTTTCATAAGACCCACGTGAATGAAGATTTGCTGAAGATGCTTGGAATAACTGTAGTTCTCGCTGGGACTGTAGTTCTCTTCTGGGATTATATTACCTTACCTTTAAAGTGAGCGGCTTGGAATGAAATCAAAACCATTTGAAAGCTTTAGGACTAACAGTTTTGTTTAACCATGGAAGTATATTTCCTTTTTTTAAGAGCTACGTGCCTTTGATTTTATTTACTCTTCTAATTTTATTCAAATTTGAAAGAAAAATAGTCATGAAGTTTTGAGCGGATCTGTAATTCATCTGAGAGAGAGAGAGAGAGAGAGAGAGAGAGAGAGAGAGAGAGAGAGAGAGAGAGAGAGAGAGGAGAGAGAGAGAGAGAGAGAGAGAGAGAGAGAGAGAGAGAGAGAGAGAGAGAGAGAGACGGGCCCTGCCTGGTCCTGAGTGACACAAAGACAGCTTTGTACAGAGTCATTAATGAATGTTCTGTGAATCTCTGCTGAAGCCACGATCACTGCCGCGACACCTTCAGAACGCATCAGCGACAATGTGCGAGCGCGAGTGAGCCTGCGCATGAAAGATAGAGTAAAGAGAGTGGGAGAGAAGGAGAGAGAGAGAGAGTATTTATATCTCCTTTAAACCATGATTTATAGAGTTTGTTCACTGTTTAAGATTTTGTGGTTGGGGAGGAGGGGGATTTAAAGCTGAATTCTATGGAAAGTTTAACAACACGGCCAAGGTGCACACAGTCCCTTTCATGCTGCCCATCTCTCTACTCCTGTGGTCAAGTACCTTGCAGCTATTATGGCTTATTTGTTCAAGTGCGGAGGAAATATTAAATATCACAAGTTCTCTGCTGAGACTGGGCAGTAATTATCAACAGATGGCTGCCAGTTGGGCAAGTGTGTGTGCGTGTGTGTGCGTGTGTGCGTGTGTGTGCGTGATGGTAATGGGAGGATAGGGTTAGAGTAAAATGAAGGGGAAGGGAGAAGTAAAGGGAAGAGAATGAGGAGTTACAGTGAAATAAAAAGGAGAGGGATAAGAAAATAAAGATGAAAAGAAAAAGACAGAGAGATTAGAGAGAGGACAAGCGAGAGAGAGAGAGAGAGAGAGAGAGAGAGAGAGAGAGAGAGAGAGAGAGAGAGAGAGAGAGAGCTGTGGTAAGCATCGATTGGCTCATTGCTCAGTCTCCTGCATGGTTAGGATCAGTTTGAAGTTAACTGCCTTAACTGCCCAATTTTTTCCACTTTGGAGGTTATCTTAACCTTTCTTATGTACCTTAAATGACTAATGTGAACCGTCTGCAGGGAAGATATTCTTTCAGCTTAAACAAAACATACAAAATCTCTAAAATATTTCTAAACCCCTTTTTTTGAACGCTGGAGGTTTCAGAGGGAGGGTGCAACAGATCGTCACGGTTCAGTCAGAGGGCCCTAAACGACAGGAAGTCCCAACACATGCGCCCACGCGCGCACACACACACACACACACACACATCTCTGTTGTCTTCTAGTCAATGGCATGTGTGCAACCCCCCTGACTGACACACACACACACACACACACACACACACACACACACACACACACACACACACACACACACACACACACACACACACACACACACACACACACACACACACATATGCACACATTAGCCACTTAGAAGAAACCTGACACCAGAAGAAGCATGGCCAATCCAGCCAATTACAGCATGAGCTGACACTTTCATTTAACCCCACCCACCCCCACACCTGCTGTCACTCTCTGGCCCTCACCCTTTCATCTGATTGAGTTAACATCAAACGCAGCACACGTGCTGGGGGCACCGGTGTTAATTCCAATTAACAAATTAAATTACACTCAAAGTGTTTGCCATATGTGAGGCTCAGAGGAAAGTGGCTTTACAAAAAACTATCCATACAAGAGTGGAACAAAAAAACAAAGCAATCAGTTTTAATGATGTTTGTGACTATTTTGATACTATTTTAAATTGCTATACTATCAGAGGAAAACATTTCAGAATGTATAAAAATGTGTATCATTGAATGACTGAATATATAGCACACAGATTAATGACTATTTTTATTCATCAAATGTAAGTGACTCAAATGTATTGCAGACACAGAGAAATCGCTGTGTATGTGCGCATGGATATGTGTACATGCACACACGTGCACACACACAAACAAACATGTACACACACACTTGCAAGTTTAAGGTTTATGGCAGAGCAATTCAAATTTGGCAGGTGGCCAAAGCTAGATAAAAATACATTTGAATGCTGACATTGTAAAATAGAGGTAAGGGTTTGATATTATAGCAAATGACATTACTGAAAAATCTGCTGGTGTAATATTTGATTGCATGCTTAAGTGGTTGAGTTTCATGTCCTCTCTACATCAAATATCAATACCATTACCTTTTAAAATCAGATCAAACTCAATGCCAAATCAGAGTTCTGAACTGAAGAAGGTGGGTCAAACGAGTACCAAGAGATACGTCTGGAATCATATTGGACAAAATGAACTTGTAAAATACAGTATTGCAGTTTCTTGACTGCAATTATCGTCTTGGCAAAGAAAGCCATTCATTGTCTGTCCAAAATGCAACACTACTGTTACTACTCGAGCTACAACTACTACTTATAATGCCAACTAGGCTACAACTGCTGTTATGAATACTAAAATTATTATTATTAATAATAATAATAATAATAATAATCTTCATCATCGACATCGTTTCCCTCACTATCGGTGTTATCCTGAGAAAGTCCACATATGGTAGCTTTCTGCTGTCAGTCTCGTCTGATATGTGGTCAGATAACATCTCCACTAAAATATGAGTGAAATGCGGTGATGAGGGAAAACACCCAGAGAAGAGTTTGCTTTCATAGCTGGAAAGAAATAAAAGCGCAGACTGACGGTGACCTACAGATAACCGTCCCCCCGACAAGGCAACGTGTACGGTTCACCCCCCGCCGCGGCCGGGCCCCGTCTCCTCCTCGCTGCAACGCCTGCTGGGTGGGCGAAAGCACCGGTGAGCGAGATCACAAGCCGATTCTCTTCTGTCGACCGGGACGTGACAGGGTGAGTCCCGCGGATAGCTTTAACGCCCGACCGTGTTTGGATAACGTGTACTTCTCGCTCCGCACAAGCTTCTTGTTTTTCATTCCAGTTGCGCACTACCCCAACGAACAAAATAATCGCTTGTTAAAATTAGCCGCTACTATTAAATTACATGTTTCTTTACTCTGCAGATTTAGGGTCGTTTGTAAAACAAGTACATTAAATAATCGACCGTGGAGCCTCGCTGGAGAACAGAATATCGCTCTCCCCCTCCAATCCATAACTTGAAACACGAACCAAGGCCAGTATTGGGATTGTTTTAAAACTATCTCTGTCATGAGCCAAAACAATTGAAATACAAATCAATCAGTCAATGGCCAATGGAACCCATCCACATACTGAAAAAAAATTTTTAATGTTTAATTCTGAAAAATACACAAGGTCATCTGTTACCAGCCAGGGCCATCCAGGGCCAGACATCATGTGTGTAGATATAGCATATACAGTGTTTGTGGTCTGCATGCATGATCTCGTATGTGTGCGCGCGCATGTGTGTGTGTAGGTGTTCTGGTGATGAGTTTACACGCTATTTTCATGCATTGTGTGTGTGTGTGTGTGTGTGTGTTTGTGTATGTGTGTGTGTGTACGTGCAATGCAGCAAATACTAGAAGAAAAATACTAGCCATTTACCTGTCGCTTCAACTATTTCTATAATCTTTAGCCTTTTGAGACTCAGCAGAAATTTTTTTTTATTTTATTTATTTGAAAAGTTTAAATTACTTGACATAATACAAGTGCCTTGGATGACAATAACACATGTTGCCGTGAAAATATTTTCAAAGATGTTTATTTTCTTTGTATTGAATGTTCCTTGTAGTGTAGGTTTCAGCATAGTCGAATACATGGTTCTTGAGATTAAGTCCAGAGACTCATGTCCTCTTCAGGGGACAGAAATGAATTGCTGGGTAAATAGGGGGTTAGATAATAGCAATATGATATTGGTTGGTGGGAACAGGGGCAGCACAGTGTTGGAGAACGTGGAGTTAACCAGTAACTTTAACTGATGTCTAAACATCTGTCATCACAGTCATCTCACACGGCGACAAAACAAAAGGAACGATGACAAGTGCGTTTTATTAGGTGTACAGTCATGTTGTGAGAACACAGTGTTTTAAGCCAGTAGAGATGATCCGGTTATTCAGGGCAAGTCAGAGAACACATCACCATAGATATTCTATTCATATGTGTTGTTATAGTGTTTATTTACTGAGCTCAGAGTGTTGAAACTTTAACAGTCTATGGGCCTGATTTACTAAGACGTTTAGCGGGTGCAAAAACTTTTAGCACACGCAAAAGCAATGACAAATCAATGCACCAATCGTTGGTTGTGTTATTAGTTTTGCCTGTGCTAAACGTCTTAGTAAATCAGGCCCTTTGTGCACTAATGTTAAAGCCATTCCGATTGGTTATTTCCTTATGAATATAAGGAGGAGGAGGCACAGCCAAAGACAGAACATCCATAGCTACCCACGCCACAACACAACAGAATCAGAACTTCCACTTACCAGCTGAAGCCTCAAACATGCAGGAGTACTGAGAATATGTTCTGTTAATAAGGTATTTCAAAGCTGTGTTAGGCAGTCATCCAATGCGGAGAGAGTACACTTTTGCCGATGGACCCACAAAGTAATGTGTGGAAATGGTAGTGGCATGTCTGGTTGCCACATTTTTTTTTTCCAAACCGTAGAGATGCCAAGCAGCTTGCTGTTTATTTATTTTTTAAAATAACAAATTTCCCAGATCATATTTGATTCACGGCTGAACATGGCCCTGAACCGCCCTTTCAATAAATCGCTGGACAAGACCCAGTTCTCTCAATCTTCATTAAGAAGAGAATGTCTCCTATAGCCAGCAATAAACGTAAAAGATGTCATTAAAAAGTGTGTGTGGTGTGGGGGGGGGGGGAGAGAGTGGAGAGTGTGTAAACAGGCAGTCACACACGCCGCCATATTTCTGAAATGGAGAATCAATTTGTTCTGTGATTTGGAGGAATGGCCAACGAGAGCCAGCCAGCCAGCCCAGCCCAGCCAAAGAGGTATTTAAATGCAGGCCTGCAGCAATGCACTCACTCAATGACCTCTTTATTTGTTAAAATAGATTATTTTAAATAAATTACAGAGCACTTTGGCTGAGTAAATAGAGACTTTGAGGCTGCGGCCTGTCTCACATTCTTACTGCGGCCGCAGAAATTCTAAATGAGTAGTGAGCTGTGTAATGGCTTTTGATTTCGCTGATAGGACTCCATTCTTTAGGTAAGAGAGCCTTTGAGTAGTCTGAAAGGCAACACCACCTAGAGGAAAATAGAAAGTTTTAATCTGGAATATATACTTATGATATTTCTCCCACTGCCTGGGGAAAGGGAGTCTCCATTAGCGAGACAGAGGATGGCTTGAGAGGGAAGTTTCTTACCTCAGATTGGGAGGTCATAATGCTCTCTCCACCTGAAGTCGCACACACCCACTTTAAAATGTCTAAGCCCCGTCGGGAAAAAAGAAACATGAGGGCAGAACGAAGTTTTCCTCTTTCAGTTTTCTCCGACTTCTACCTTGTTAATACTTTTGTGAATATATTTGGTTGACACATTAAATTTCCTCTCTTCCGCTGAAACTGGTGTCCACCTCGAGGATTCCATTGGATGAGCCCTTGTAAACAATAATGAGGTTTTAAATGCTCTACATGGTGCCTTGTTTTTTGAATGTTTTTTTTTGCAACACAAAAGCAGACTTTGACATCATTTTTACTTCTGTTTGACTCATTTGTTCATTGCCGTCACAAACAATAGCGAGGACTGGACTGGGAGAAAAATTTGGTTTGGGCACTTTTCGCCTTGACCGGCCCACACCGAGTAGTCCTACACATGATGGGATGGACATTGCAATTGTGGCCAGGGGGGACAGAGGGAGGTTGAGATTGTGGACCAGGGGTGGGGAGATTGTGATCGCGTACCGGAGGTAGGGGTATCGTGGTCCAAAAGTGGACCGGCCCATCTGGCATCTGGCAGAATTTCCAGACGGCCAATCCGGCCATGGCTCCAGCTCTCTGCTGCTAAGAACCACAGGGACCTCGCCAGCAATTCCACAATTAGCCCAATAGCACCAAGCCTTCTTAGGCACAGCAGTCCCCCCAACGTTCTGCAAAGCGGCTATATGAGGCGAGGCAACTGACATGAGGACCAGCTTTTAAAATACTGTGAAATTGTTCGGCAGAACGGTTCTGTTGCCAGCGGGTCACAGCAGTGTCCACTTGCAAAGTTCTGGCGGGGCAATACCAGGCCCCGACAGCTGTCCGATATGGCTGGGTACATTCATGAAACGCCAACCGGCTATTGTGACAAATGGATATTGTAAGTAAAGACATAAGGCAGAACGCATAGAGCCTGGATTGCTGTGACTCAGCTGAGTACCAAATAGCTGGTGGGATGAGAGCGGAGAGCCCATGATGAAATGGAATCTGATTAACCGTGAAGCTCTCGTTTCAACTCTCACAGGCCCTATTTATTTTTAAACATGCGGCGGACATTCCTCCACCCCCACTTTTTCCGCCCCAAAATACTGGAGGTACCCAGAATCGTAGCAACCCATCTGACACAAGTCAAAAATATTTTTTCGTGAGTTTTATTTTTTTCGAGAGTTATATAATGTTTTATGGGATTCATTTTTTTTTTTTTATCAAAGTGTAGTTTGTGTCAGTAATTGGATCTAATGTAAGCAGGTAGGACACATTAAAGAGAGAGCCAACATATGGTAGAGAAAGGTTTCTTTGAATAGGTCTCTTATAATAACTCTCTTCAGATAGCACAAGAAAAATTGGACAAACAAAATGCAAACATCAATTTTCGAAACTTGTGGGAGCTAAAAGCTATGTTTTCATTGCTCTCACACATGTGTGGTATAGGTTTCCTGTCTGTCAGATGTATAAAAAATATGGCCTTTCTTCTCACCTATACAAACTATATATTTATTCTCTAGTGTACGGTATTATATGTTTTTAGTCAATTGTTTTCTTTTTCAACTAATTTTCTTATTATCTATCCCTGAGTGTACTTTATGTATTATATTCTATTCTCATTTATTCTAGATTCTATTCTCTCCATTATTTTCCCTTTCTCCCTTCTTCCTTTACCACTGCAGGTCAGGAACCCTCTGAAATCCAGTCATTTTGCTGAGTAGGGCCAAAGTTTTTTATAACCAGTTGTTGGTGTATAATCTTTTTCCTATATAATAAATGAAATGAAATGAAAATTAAACCTAATGACATGGGTCATAAGTGCTTTTAGGAATGGCAGTTTCTAGTGATGGCTGTGGTTATTTATGACTCAGGAAAATACTGCACGTCAAAAAGAAATTTAGGAATTACCATTAAATATGGCATACAATTAATTGCAGGACATTTTGACTGGCAGATAATGGGGGAAGAGCCAAAATATTTCCATTTGTTTCTTGTTTATTATTATTATTTTACATATTGCAGAGGTCATTTACACTGCTGGTGTGCCGTCTAGTCTTGGGATTTCTAGTGTTGGAGTTATTTCGAATGGGAATCGCTCCACTGTTACACAAAAATCAAGATAATAAGCATGATAAAAATTCTCAGCAGCGTTCATCATAATTATCCAACACTGTTGATTCTTCAGAGGTGGTTTCAAATGTAATGTCTCACCAGGAGTAAATAAAAGATGATGATTATTATTATTATTGCAGGAGAAATGAAGGCAAAGCACCTTGCATGGGGTGAAAGCAGCACCCTGCATCCCTCTGAGACTTGACCCCACAACCCTCTGGACTGAAAGGGCCTGGACCACACAGTGGCCAGACATACACATCCACGTGTTTGCACTTTGCAGTATTTACCGTGGCACTTTTAGCCATTGCCCCCTACCTCATGTTCGAGACAGCCAGGAGGCAGACACATGTCCCAAGCATATTTGGAATTTCTAGAATATCGTTCCGTCACAAAGCTCTTGGCTCTCCTCAGCCTCTTCCTTTGTTCAAGCGCGATGCCGTTTCATCCGTATTTAGGGTTGAGAATGATTCATGTTTCCCGTGCGTTCTGTGCGGCGGACGGGGAAGCAGGGGGAGGGGAGGGGTTCGGCAGCAGGTGTGGCGCGAATACGAATAATTAGAAGGAAAACTTTATTCGTAGCTGCTGGAGTTGTGAAGAAAAATGTGAGACTCTCCCCAAGGCGTTTTAAAGGAGGGCTTTTTGAAACCCTCAGGACGGCGCGAACAGGACGGCACAGCTCTCTCTCTCTCTCTCTCTCTCTCTCGCTGGCTGGCAGCTGTAATTGAGCTTAATAGCCTGAGCACAGACAGAGGGAAACTCTCTGACACCTAGACTAAATTTTCTAATGAGACGATCAAATAATCATCATCCAGTTGTCGTGTTTCAAAGGGTCCGCCGCTGGCACCCTGTCATGTTATGACACTCGCGCTTTCAACTCGGGCCAGCGGCGTTTCCACCTATGTCCAAGGCTTTTCCGGCCTTTTAAAAAATGGGAATTTGTCTCCTAGCCTCCGCTTCGAATCAAAAGGCGATTCCGGTGTGTGGCGAAAAGTGTTTGACTGCTAATAGCTGTGACAGGCAGGAGGGTTAGTGTTTTTCCTAAGGCTCAGTAGAACTGAAGCAGGTCTGAGTCACCTCACAGGGTTTGCAGTCTTTTCGCTTTGACAACCTGAAATATTTTAATTCTCTGTGTAATTAGTAATTCTGAGGAAACAAGTATTAGGGTTGTGCTTTTTAAATGTGCATGTATTTCAGCAATAGGATATTGTAATTATACGATATATTCCGTCATCTGATATTGTATTGTGGTATTTTTCTTTTGTACCCTTTTACAGGGTTTATATAGTATTGGGAAACTAGTTTCTTGTTTGAAAAAATATTACTGGCCATGGCACATGAAAAATAATTAATAATGAAAAATATAAGTTCAACAGCTCTCTCTCTCTCTATCTCACACGCACGCACGCACGCACGCACACACGCACGCACACACGCACACACACACGCACGCACACACACACACAGGGGGGCCCTCAGGGATTTTGGTCCCCATGAAAAGATCTCACTTTGGGCCACACCACCCCAAGAAAAAGAAACTGGTAAAATAGTCTATCAATGTAAATTTCAATAACTGACATAACTGAAATGGACTAATCCTACATTCTAATATTGTTTTAGGGCCCCATTGTCCTCAGTCCCCCCCACCACACACACACACACACACACACACACACACACCCTGCTTCTCTTCAGGGATGTTCTGTGGAGTTGATGATGTCATCAGCCCTAGAGCGTGCTTATTTTTGAAGACTCCGTGGGGATGGAGCACGTGCGAAACAGCCCTGCCTTTGTCGCCGTCCTTGTTTGGTTACGTTCCTCCTTCGCGGGAGATAAGAACCAGGTTCAGCTCTGGCCGCACAGCACTTTGTATGCACGGGTCTGACAGTGAGAACAGTTTAAAATAAAATGTAAAAGAAAAAAAGGGCGATTTTGTTCCGACGGTGACGTCTACGTGCAAGCAGTCTGTTATATTTCTGCAAGTGCGCCCTATTATGTTACCTTTCAAGTGCTCTGTCACTGGGGAGTAAGCTGTTCTGGGTTTCTTCGCCTCCGAGTTAGCTAAAACGCCGACGGTGTTGTTTTAAGGACTTAATTTAACCGGTGTGTGTGCCAAACGTGTTGAGTTAGCCATGCGATGTTTATTTGTGGAATATTTTCTGACACCTACTTACACCATTACCATCCAAGTCTTATTATGTCTAAACTAGAGGCTGGGAAAGGTGCCTGGCATACGCAGACCATCCCACCTGTGCCTAATGCACACAGAACAGGCACAACTACGCATGACGCACAATAAAGTCAGCCCTTTAAAACAATACTTTTTTTAAATTTAAGAAGCATATTTCTAACATAAACCTCGTTGTCCTACCACCATGCCCCCATGTGAAAATTAATTTGTTCTCAAAACTCGTTAACTTACAGCGCATGACACACTCCAAGGCCAGGTGAGAAAAGACACCTGAATCCACAAAACACACCTTTGGGGATCAAGCTTTTTTTGTGTGTGAATGCTCCTAATCTCTGGAATGCTCTCCCACAACACCTCCACGAGGTGAACTTAGGCTCGCTGTTCAAAGCGCTCTTAAAAACCTCTTTCCACTCTCGCCTGCAGCTCTGCGTCACCTTTTGTATTCCTGTCTTCTCTGCTATTCCTGGTTTCTGTTTTTCCCCTCTGGTCCCGTGCTTTGTAACATTACCCAGATATCTCTGCTCCTGCTATGTTGTAGACTGTGCTTCTGTGCTGGTTGTTCATTCGCTTTCAAATTTTGTGACAGTGAAAATGACCTTGAGTAAACTGAAAAGGCTCTCTCTCTTTCTCTCTCTCTCTCTCCCCCCCTCTCTCTCTCTCTCTCTCTATATATATATATATATATATATATATATATATACAAACCCCAATTCCAAAAAAGTTGGGACAGTATGTAAAATGCACATAAAAGCAGAAATCAGTGATTTGTAAATTCGCTTTTACATATATTTAATTGAAAACAGTACAAATAAAACATATTTAATGTTTTAATTGAAGGGTTGTTTCGACTTATTTTTCCAGAGTTCAATAGGAAAATGAGTCAGGAGAAACAACCCTTAAAGTGATCCATCCATATCTACTGCATATCTGGCAGCAGAGTGATGGTTTGAGGCTCGTTTGATACCTCAGACCCTTGATGATTTACAGCCATTTAGCCAACCATGGGTTCCATACAATTCCCATGTAATTTACAGCTTAATCTAGTCCCACCCCCAAATTCCCATAGAGATCCGTGCAAAATAAGCTATCTAGACTTTTGATATAATTTCATATCCAGTCATGATAGCATCACCTGTTTACCTGTGGAATGTTCCAAACAGGTGTTTTTTGGAACGTGTTGCAGGCATCAAATTTGGAATTAGCATATATTTACAAAAATCAATAAAGTTGATAAGGTAAAACATTAAATATATTTTCTTTGTACTGTTTTCAATTATGTAAAAAATTATTTATGAATCACTGCTTTTATGTGCATTTTACATACTGTCCAAACGTTTTTTTGGAATTGGGGTTTGTATATACAGACAGGTTACAAATTAGAGGAAAAACCCCTAAAGTGAGTGGGTCCAGTGGCTCTGTTATGCTGTGGGGGGCATTTTCCTGGCATGGGTTGGGTCCACTTGTCCCCTGGGGTCACTGCAAATCAGGGTCACTACAAATCAGTACAAAGTTATTCTGAGTGATCACCTTTATGATGAAACAATTCTATCCTGAAGGGAGTGGTCTCTTCCAGGATGACAATGCCCCATCCACAGGGCACGAGGGGTCACTGAATAGTTTGAGGAGTATGAAAATGATGTGAATCATATGCCACCTGCGCAATCACCAGATCTCAACCCAATTGAATATATATAGGCGATTAGTTTCACAAATATAATTATTATATGTAAAATTATGTATACAAATATATTATTATTATTATTAGTTTTAGTATAGCAAGTTTTATCAATTTTTAAACATCCTCAGGCTAAATCCATAGTTCCACATAAATCAGAGCTCAGGGAACAACCCTCCACACGTTGATCACTTATCAGATGCATATAAATGTTGACATTATGAGGAATTGGGTCCAGAGAGGAACAGACAGAAACTTTTGACTGGTTAAAGTTTTCCGTCATCTTGGTAAGTGGTGCGGAGCCCTTTTTTATGCAAGAAGAACGAAAAACGCAGATCGTTTTGAATGTCATGGAGACAGGTTGCCCGACTTGCCAACCCATAGAAATATTAAGAATTTGAATTATTGTTTGTCCTCCACAGTGCAGTGGGGCTGATAATTAGTCTTTGGCCTCTTGCAGGAGCAGTGTGTTTGGACCAGCCTCGGGTGTCGGTGGGTCAGTGCATGATAAGATCAGTGGAGGATTTCATGTACTAATTGACTGATCCTCCATAACGCTGAGAGACCAAATGGTTCAGCTGAGTCCCTCTAGAATGGGGAGTCTTGTTCTCACACCCCGAGGTCAGGTAAGTCAGTCTGAATTTTATGTAAATTTAAGAACGTGAGTGCCCAGGAGAAAAAAAGAAAAAGTTTGAACTACGCATTAAAACCCTGAACCTGAATCGTAATGAACTCTTCGTTGACATCTTGGCACCATTCCCACCAGAAAGTGTCTTGTGGAAAAAGTGCACAAAGTGTTGATTGAAATTTATACGCATTATGAGGTAAACCGTGGGTGGAGAAATTTTAGAAAAAATTTGAAAAATCAATGCTGGATTTTTTATGTTGTTGCCATGGTAGTTTAAAAAGCCCTCATCCGCTCAAGTTTTTACAGTTTAGCGTTCAGAATCCAGAAGAAAAGAAGAAAACCTGGTGTCAGAAGGACTTGGAGGTGTGAAAGTGCCCTTCAGGCGATCGTACGGCGTCGGAGCTAACGTGGAAAGACGGAGGCGATGAAAGATTAGAGGAGGGGAAACGAACGAGCAAGCGAGCGACGGCAGCACTGTTTGAGACAGGACAGCCCCGCTCTGGCCCCGCCCTTTGTTCAGCTTTCATCGTCCTCTTTATTCAAGTGTTTCTGCTCACTGGCTGCGCCGGGCAAAGCCGGCCCAGACAATCCCGTCTGTTTGGCTAAGTCCTTCTCCGTAACACCCCCTCGATTTACTCAAAGCCAGTACGCTATTATAAGTTCAAAGATCCTTAAACAGGTAGGGATTTCTTTTTTTCCGGGCCAACCCCCAACCCCCCTTCTTTTTTTTCTGATTTGCCTACCGGCTCTTGGCTTGTCTGTTGCCGTCGGAGACAAGAAAAGCCTCAGCCAAAGACAGAAGAATGACTTTAATTCCTCAGCTGACCTTGAGTGTGGCCTCCCCCACTTTTCTCTCTCTTTCTCCATCTCCTTTTTCTCTCACTCTCTCGTTCTCCATCTTTCTCACTCTTTCTGTCATTCACTTTCTCGCTCTCTCTCTCTTTCTCTTGTTCCCTCTCTCACTCTCTCTGTCTCTCTAACTCTCTTTCTTTCTCTTTTTTTCTATCTTGCTGTCTCTTTCTATACCATCTGGATCAGCTGCCAAGGCCCTGGGTGACCTTGTTGTCAAGGACACATGTGGGAATTAGGAAAAGTGGACTTGTTTCAAATAATTATAGAAATTACTTTAATATCGTAAAAGAAGAAGAAATACATTTATAAGATGTTATTGGTCAGCTTAGATTTCCACTTGGCATGTGTGTGTGTGTGTGTGTATGTCTGTGCGTGCGCGCAGACAAGCTCAGCACTGGGTTCCATGGGGGTAATTAGGAGATTGCGAGTGCCAGGTGTTTAAAATGGACCCCCAAAAAAGCCTACTTTTTCAGCCATGCTCCCTGAACCATGCGTAATAAGCACCTGTCAGAAACCAAGGAGAAAAAGGCTTTTTTTCAGCTGACCTTATAGACTCCACTGTGAAATGGACACCTTTTAATAGCTGCCAGTTTGTTAAATTATAATTCAATGTTACATGAAACTCTAGACTGAATTAGCTTTCATTTTTTTAAGCATGGATGTGTGGGATTTAGACCAACATTACAATGACAGGTTGATCCTCCACCAGAGAGTTGTAACAAGTGCTATTATTACCATTATTGTCTTTTTTTTCTTTTGCAATTTCCTCAGATGATAGAAGCTTTATTGACAATGATGAGGAATGGACTGAAAAATTGTCTCTCTCCTGTGGCTAACTGTCAAACTGTGTGGATTGCCATCAGCCAATAGAAAAGCAAGCCATAAGGAAAATAAATCAGCATGAATCCCCATTGGCTGAGTATCTCTTTCCTCTCAGACAACCTCATAACCATTCATTAGTGATTGCTGGAAACTTCAACCCCATGACACTTATGAGTCGTTACTAATGAAATAGCAGTAACCAGAGTTGGAAACATGACCTCATTTGTATATCTTACAATGTTCTGGCGGATTCCTGCTCATGAAATGTGTCATTTCTCATTCAAAGATGAACTGCCCTTGGTTCCTAAAAAAAAGTGTGTGCTGTCGCTACTTTACTTGTTCCATAATATTGTTTTTTATAAATACACATTAAAAACTACATTTTAGAAATATTCTTTTGTTTGTTTTTGTTTGATGTACAGGGGTGTTTTAAAGTCAGAGAATGCATTGCAGGAAATTGAAAACTATTTCCAAAATATCCTCTGTGCAGTGAGCAGCACAGTGGGATGGTTGATGGTTGTGTTTACGGAGCAACAGCAGCAGAGGGAGCATTGTCACTGTTTGCAGAACAAATAAGAACCTGCAGGGCTTTACTCGTTCACTCGTCACACACTCTTAGTTACACACACACATGCATGCACGCACGCACGCACACACACACACACACACACACACACACACACACACACACACACACGCATACACACACACACACACACACACACACACACACACACACACACACACACACACACACACACACACACACACACACAAGAGTCTCTGTAGGAGCACAGCCTGTATTTCACTGGAGGAACTCTTTCACATCTATGCATGAAAATCTTTCCCCCAGCACCTGCAATATCATTCATTCGTCTAGTTTCACACCCATCAGCAGTCTCACTCTTTCACCCTTAACACCTGAAATCTCACTCTTTCTCCATTTCGTTCAGGAAAGAAAGTCAGTGACATATTGAAAAAGCGAGGAATGTCCACTGGGGTCAAGAGAAAGATCTAGAAATGATGTTTTCCTTCCTCCCGGAGAAAGGAATGGAGAGCGTTTTCATACTTTCCCTTTTCTTTTCTTCCTTTATTCATTCCAAATGATCCCATCCATCAGATGGCAGCCCCTGGGCCCTCACAATGTCAGGTCTGGCTCTGAGAAATAGGCAGAGCAGTAAAAAAAAATTAAAAAAAAACCTACTTCATCCCGTGATCCTAAAATGACGCGGGGGAGAGAAGCGTTCCAATATGACGGGACTGGAACAGTTCCAGAATTGATAGCAGGAGCTCGGGTGGGGGGGGGGGGGGGGCACGACTCCTGTCAAAGCGGCCCCAGAGACGGCCGGCCACAGCGTTTCGCCGGGGCAATTCAGGGGTAATTAGCCCCGTTTAACCATTTCCTGGTTTTAAGAACTTAAAGAGGGGGGCCACAATCAGACGGGACAATGCGCATTCACCCGCCAGGCCCACGCATTAGGACGGCCCCCAACCGTAACCGTTTAAAGTGAAATACCGCACCATCAAAAACTGAACCATATGACATGTTCTCCACAG
This sequence comes from Synaphobranchus kaupii, assembly GCA_029718625.1. Taxonomy (NCBI): domain Eukaryota; kingdom Metazoa; phylum Chordata; class Actinopteri; order Anguilliformes; family Synaphobranchidae; genus Synaphobranchus; species Synaphobranchus kaupii. The sequence continues at coordinate 110,318,798 of CM056376.1, read as the reverse complement.
CAGGCTCCGGTGAGGGGATTTGCTGCCGAGAATCCCCTTTGTAGAAGAGCAAGCGGCTCGTGCTACAGAACAAAGTGGAGATTTAAGGTCTCGTTAGCCGTCGCGTGCGGCGTCTCCTAATGAAAGCGCACTCGCGGGAGGGGATGGCGAGAGACGGCGGAACATGCTGGAACACTTTGGCTGGAAGTATGGCGTGTAAACGAGCGTCGCGAGCTGCCGTTAGCGCCCTTAAGTGCGTACGGCAAGGGCCCGTCAGACGCCGAGACCGCGGACATGTCACGCGTGTGACAAGCGACTTCAGACATGATGACATGTGACATGACATGTTGTTGTTAGCGGTGCATGATGGTTGTCATAAGTCATTATCCTCCGTTGAAAAGTGGCATATGTTAAAATATAAGCACAACAGCACAGGGAATATATTGTATGTAGCACTTTTAACAGATACAGCCACAAAAATGTTTGAGTTTATTGCTATATAGTTAAGTATATACCATCTCTGTTTACTTATAAAATATCAGTATTTTGTACAGACACACATACACTATCTTAAAATCTGAATCTATATCTCAAAGCATCTTGTGATACTCACATATGTAACTTCATGCTTATGTACTATAACGCAATCTCAATCTGAGGATATACTAAAGCATTTCCTTGGTTCATTCAGGATAACCAGTCATGGACGCCCACAGCGTACGCGTGGTTGAGAAGCGTCATGGAAACAGCGGCGGGAAAGTGTCGTGTTGCCCGGGGAACATAACGACACACTTCAGGTGAAGTGCCTTGGCATGCCCGAGCAGTGTGCATTTCCACGCAGCACGCAGAGGACAAAGGCGTTGGGCAGGCACATTAATAACTGATGAAGGGATGGAGGCAGAAAATAAGGCCGGCTCTACACAATGTCCAGAGGGATTCAAGGCGCAGGAAGGGTAAATCCCTCTGCACGCACGCCCACACCATCATTAGCATTGTTACCCCATGTTCCCGACTTAGGGAAACATGCAAGGGTAGGGTAATGAAATAAGCTTATTTTTGTATCCTTCACTGGAGTCACCATCATCTGAGAAGGTGCTTGTCCATGAAACGGTGTGGGTTACGCTCGACATGGCCTGGCTACATCCCTGTAGGCGTGGACCGTTACCCCTGCTCGTGCGATCGTGGACCAAGTAACCGATCGCTAAAGGTCTTGAGTGTCACCGATCCTACAATTGACCACAGGGACGCAAGCTCTGACCTTTCAACTCGGCTTGACGTCCGTCGAGCATCAGAACAAAGACAAACACTTTTGCCTTCCTATGCTAATCATAAAAGCGATAACTCATGATCACACTTAATGAGCAAATGTGTATTTGTATCGTTTGCAATGGATGCCGTGTTTATTTTTTTAAGGTTCTCCAATATTGCTTGATATTCTGTGCCTTTCTCCACTTGAAGGGTTAGCCATCGTGAGCAATTTGGGCTGTAATGGAATATAGGTGCGTGTGTGTGTGTGTGTGTGTGTGTGTGTTTGTGTGTGTGTGCGTGCGTGCGTGCGTGCGTGCGTGCGTGCGTGCGTGTTTGTGTTCGTGCGTGCCTGCGTGTGTGCGTGCGTGCGTGTTTGTGCGTGCGTGCGTGTTTGTGTGTGCGTGCGTGCGTGCGTGCGTGTGTGTGTTTGCGTGTGTGTGTGTGCGTGTGTGTGCGTGCGTGCGTGCGTGCGTGTGTGTGTGTGTGTGTTTGTTTTTTTGTTTTTTTTTGTATTTAATGGTTCATCAATACCTCTTAACTCTGAGCCCAGTGTTGGGAGTAATGGGATACAAACTAACGCGTTACTGTATCTACAATACTGCAGTCCCTTTCCGGAGGTGAATACAGAGTTCAGGTTCATTAGAGAAGGATTTAAATGGAAGTATTTTAGACATGCTTGTTCAAAACCCAAGAACAGCAAACAGCACAATGTAGCGCTTGTCACGTCAGTGCTGGGACAGTAACGTTCTAAATCAACTGCATGATGATGCTATGCACATTTCAATGCCAGCACGTGAAAGTGGTATTAGACATCGTAATGATGTGTGCATTGCAAAGCAGGATATTCTACTTTGAGGACACAAGGAAACAGGAGTGGCACTTAACAATGGGAACTTTATATAAATATTCAGAAACAAGTTATTCTCCTTGGACAAATTACATTATAGCTTAACCACATTCAACACCAAGCCCCGCCATCTGCGCCTTTGTCATGAAATCACACGCTAATTCAAACCCTACACCATTTTGTCATCACACCAAAAATGATCCATGCATCATACAACGTTACACATCTTCACTGCAAACGGATTGCTTCTGGTTCTGGCAGAAAAGCACTGGCAGGGAAGAAAGATGCATGTTACGTGTCGCAACATCTCACAACTTTTGAGCGTCTCGCAACTTTGTCTGGTCATATTATGAGCAAGATCACATGTGTTCTGGTTTATATTAGCCTATAGATTTTGTTATATAGAAAAGATAGGGAAGTGATTTTAGTGTTTGATTATTTTCTATCGGGACAACATTGTTGTAGGGGTTGTTCCCATTCAAACCATTGCCTTATGGTTTGTCATAGGCTGTCTGTCCACTGTGCTCAACATGAACTAAATATATTTTGTAACTGCAAAATCAAGACCTATTGGGCAACTTGATTAAATAATTTCAAAAGGTCTGATAGCCTATCATTCATTCAATCATGGATCGCTTTGCCACGCGCATATACCTGCGCATCTGTAGGCTTTCCAAGTTTGAAGTTTCCAATTCTATATGATATTATTACTACTATGTTTACTACAGCTATTTCTATGTATTATCTAAGCTATTAAATGCTATTATGTGGGTGTAATTTCATTGTAGAAATGTAGGTCCGTTAGGTGCCTATTTCTATGGCATATTTTGAGGGCTCAATCGCAGTATTTTTGGGCGGTAACGTATTGTATCGTGTTACCTTGTCAGTGAAGTGAGAATTGTATCTCCATTACTATTTCAAATGGTAACAAGTAACGAGTATTATAATACTTTTTTGAGTAACATGCCGAACACTGTCTGCGACAGGCGAATGAAGGTTAAAACGCAAATTAAAATCTAATGTCATGGGGAGAAAAAAAGCACAAATTTTGCGAAGTGAGTTTAATAAACTATCACCTCTGGTCACACTCACATCCCTGCACTAACAAAAGCTGGCTTATTGCATTGATGGGGGGGGGGGGGGTTAACTGTTGGGACAGATTGGGGGTTCCTATTAGCGGTCGAATGTGTGTGTGTGTGTGTGTGTATGTGTGGGGGGGGGGGTGGCCATTATGAAATGAAATAGGGAGTGCCTGAAACGTGGAACAGTCATCCATTCATTCCTCACCCTGCCATCTCCCACACAATCCTGCATACTGGAGTTTGTAAAACAGCTTTCAAATGTCTTTTTAGGGTTGTACAGAAACAGAGTTTAACAATATTGGACCGTAATACATGGCGGTGACCTCACACATAAAGTGTACATGATCGCGAGTGAGTGACTCCAACACCTCGAATCCCTGAGTTTCAGGATAGACTTTTGAAAACCAAGCCTATAAAAAAGATCCAGTTTAGCAATATGGAGCACAGTACAAGGAGGTGCCCTCATACATAACGTGTACCTGATCGAGAGTGAGATCCAACACCCCCGAATCTGGTGCACAGTACAAGGAGGTGTCCTCATACATAACGTGTACCTGATCGAGAGTGAGGACTCCAACACCCCCGAATTCCTGAGTTTCTATAAACTTTTGAAAACCAAACCTATAAAAAAGACCCAGTTTAGCAATATAGAGCACAGTACAAGGAGGTGTCCTCACATTTAAAGTGAACATGAAGGAACACTGCCTACTGTTACCGTTACTGTTTACGCACACAGCGAGAAAGCTATACAGTTTATCTCCAGCCTGTAAGCCGAGATCACTCTGGATTGGCGTCGACCGAGCGGTGCGTGATTTCTGAAGGACTGCAGTCACCTGGGTGTGAGCACCTGGAACACAGGTGAGCAGGCCATCAGACGAGCGCCACTTAACACCTGACACGCCTTCTCCGGGCCCGGCTCTGACCCCGCGACCTCTGGCTGACAGGAGCAGAGACGGCTCTCAGAAGCCTTTCTTTTGCGTGGCCTCTCGGTCGACGCTGATCCGGGGTGAAAGAGATCCTGTCGTTCGGAAGAGGGGGGAATGCACAGGTGTGGTGTCCATGTCTTCTCACACCCCCCCGCCCCCCAAGTTCAAACTCCACAGAGTGCTGAGCCATTTATGAACTGCCTCACAATGCCAGCTGGGGAGGGAGAGAGAGAGAGCAAGAAAGAGCGAGAGATGAAGAGAGAGAGAGAGAGAGAGCAAGAAAGAGCGAGAGAGATGAAGAGAGAGAAAGAGAGAGCAAGAAAGAGCGAGAGAGATGGAGAGAGAATGACTACTGCCTTTCACTGTCAACCAGAAACACCTTTTCCTCATAACACTGCATAATCCTGGTTGTGTGTGTGTGTGTGTGTGTCTGTGTCTACACGTGTGTGTGTATGTGAGTGCATGTGTGTGTACTCAAAAGTCTACATATGGTGTGTATATAGCATGCATGTGTATGCATATGTGTCAATTTGTTTTATTTATGGTATTTTACCACTGATTATTTCACAGACACACACACACACACACCCTTCCCAAACTGAAATAGGCACCCATTCAAAGAAATAGCAAGACTATTTCAGTCAGCTGCAGGAGAAGATAAAAATATAAAAAGTAAACAGCGAAGCCAGACAGACCTTATGCTTATCTTGCAAAAAATTTACCTCCTGTCTGAATCACATCTGAATCCCCCCTTCTCTTCTCTGTCTCTCCGTTTCCCCACTCCACCGGGTTTATGGGTTCAAAATTTGGGAGCGGATCCAAGCAATACTGGTAATATTAGTGTCAGTAATTTAATCCACAGGTGTGAATGGATTCTCAAATACAGCAGGAAGCCAAAGGAGCCCTCGATGCAGAGGGTTTAACTAAACACGCCGCCTGTGTGTCGGTGAGCACCGCCCAGCTCCATACACCCGCCGATGTTTGTGTTGTGGCTTCTGGTGTTCTGAGGATCTCTGCGGAGACCGCTCTGGCCGCTTCCTCCCCCATTTCCTGGGTGAAAAGGGAACTCACAGAGGCATAAGCGGCACATGAAAAGTCCTGTTATGTGTGGTGCAGTGTGTGAATGGCTTTTGTTTAATGACAATAAATCATTGATAACTTATTTGGGGTTTAAGTCACGGGTTTCCGGTCTGATGTGGTAAACCTAAACTATAAGTTCAGAGCTCCTGAACTCACTCTGTCTTCTAAACAAAGCTTGGTCTAATACACATTAACCCTTTTACATAAGTACAATTCCTGCATATCACTGACAGTTTAGAATGAAGAATTAAAAACAAATGATTGTATATACATTTATATAAATATAGGAGTTACTTCAAATGACACATTTTACCCAGGTCTGTTTGTGAATATTTTTTTAACATAACTTTCTGAAAATAAATATGAAAAATATAAATATTTGACATCTGGGTCACCTATAAATTATATAAATTCTACAGAAGAACAGTGATCTGGACAGAAGTTGAGTAACCTGAAGAGACCCAAATACAGGCGCTGGCCAAATGTATCCGCACGTCACCTGTCCTTTTCTCACCTTGGCCCATCCTAAGTGGTGTGTTTTCATTAAGGCAAGAACTAAAACTACAACAAGTATGGCCGTGTCTTATCAGTACCTGCTAACTAACCGTTTATCCTAACTATTTAATGTTCGCTATACTTCCCAATTAATAGATGCTGCTAGGAAACAGCTGGAGTCAGTGGCCAGTGGCCTAATTAATACAGTGATGGAATGTTGATGAAAAACTGTTGTACTGTACCGTCGTTACATCATCAGCTTTTTCAACATTACGTCATCTAGCGACTTCTAGCTACAAATTAATCAATCACTACCGATATCCTATAAAAAATGTTGAGAAAACTGGGCTTGTCTCATTTTATTCATTGATAAAATGGCATCTCGACTAGCTGGATTCCACGAAATGCGCGGATGGTTTGGGTAGTACCGGCTGTGACATGCCTGCCAGATTAAAAGTTTTTAAATGGGTGGGGGAGGGTTGCTCTTTGCGTGGGTTTTTTTCAATGTCTGCTTCTACTCTGCCAAGAACCCTTCAGTGTGCCATTATAAAAGACAGAAATGTTGATTCACTCCGGCGTTCGGCCAAAAACAACACAGAGTATGTCTCTAAAATTGCTCACATATCAATACTGCATTTCATCAGACTACCTTTGAGTGAGCCTAGAGCCTAGTCATTCTTCCATGTGTGTGATATTTTCATCATATTTATACGTACATTTTTTTCCTGGATCAAGTACATTTCATATTGATATTTTAAACTCTTTAAAGTGCTATGGGGCATAATTTCATAATTGCTTCAGAGATGATATGGTCTCTTGCTGAATAAAAAAATCATGTTTAACATTGTAATTTGTGTTCAAGTGGTGCTCAGAAATGTTGACAATTATCAAAGTCTACAAGGGAGTTGCAGAGATTGCAGAGTACACAATGCTCTCCAACAATGCTGAAAATATGCCCAAGAAGAGGGGTGCACAACTCATTCCGGGAGGGCTGGCATGCATCCTGATTTTTGTTTTAAACAGTTTTTCTGGCTTGTCTCAATAGCTGTTGACACCCGTGCTGGTTTACTCTTAGATCAGACTGCAGTAAAAATATATTTTTTCACCATGGATACGTGTGCAGTCTGCTGCTGTAACCCACCACTTCATTAAAAACGTCAGAATAAATATGGTCTTATTCGGTTATTAAGAGAAGCGGCTGGGAAGAAATCCCGAAACGGACCGGCCCTCGCTCTGCCCCCCTGTCTTGGAGAGAACTTTATAGTGCTCTTTGTTTTTTTTGTTATGTGTAATATTTGTCTGTACATGATCCCACATTCCCACCATAAGACTGTGAAACTATCCTAAACCAGAGTCCTGTGCTGTGAAAGAGAAACCGATGTGTTTTCAGAAGTGTGTGCAAGCTGCCACTGAGCCGCTCTGGTTCTTTGAGGCCATTTCACTGGGAGACGGAGGGGAGTCGGGTACGAGCCTATTGTGAAGCCTTCAGCAAGTCTTCACCCTCATAATCTGGCCCAGGTGGTCGTGGGGTGTGGGGCAGTCCACTCCTCAGAGACACACCTGAGACCCAAACAAGGCCTTCTGCTGACCTCGCATGGGCTCCTCTGTCAACACCAGTTTTGTCTTCTCAAAAATATTATATGACAATGAAAACTAAAATAGAGAATAATATTTTCCATAGCTGCTTTCAAATAATAGTCTTTCTCTGTACGAGTAGTATATTTGAATACTTCTACACAGATGATGGAGTCTTTGACAATCTTCATCTTGTCAGTCACACTTTCTCAGAAACAAAAAAAGGAAACGTTCCTCTCCCAACAAAAAGAGAAAAGGATTTAGTACACAGAAAATCACTACCCCTCACTGGCATATTCAAAGCTAGGAGCTAGAGTATGTTGACTACGCTGGACAGTGCAGGTAATTCTAGCATTTCTTTTAACACATTTTACTGGCAACAGATAATTATTGCTTACTGTAGCTTTTATTATCATACTTGAATGCACTTATGTACCAGTTTGTTTTGTATGCAGACGGTCGGCTAAATATAGCGTACGTTTAGAGCCATGTAATGTAATGTGCTGTAACACAGCGAACAGGATTTAAATTCCCAAAATAATAAAAAGGGCAGTTATAAGTGGTTCCTTCAGGCAGGCACGTTGTTACGCGCTGTGCGTCAGGGGCTGAGGCCGGTGGGAAGAGAAGAACCCCGGGCTCTGTCAGTCTTCCTTCGTTCTCTTTCTCTCTCACTGTGCACAGGAGAGGCGCGTCAGCGGAACAAAGGGCGGCGGTTTGGGTGTTCCCTGCGTCACGTTCAGAGCGGCAAACCTTTCATGTAAATATTTATAAACTCCCGACCCCCCTCGTCAAATATTTAAGGCCTGTTGATCGTGTGCCTGGCTTGAGGTGATAGGGGCAGGGGGTTTTGGTGGGGGAGGGGGGGGTGTTTTGACACAGCCGCTCTGCTTAAGGGATGGATACCCCTGGGGAGATCATCAATGTAATAACATCCCTGGAAGTATCTTGAGGTGCCCAACCATGGAGGGCAGGGGAGGAGGGGAGGCAGAGCTGTCCAAATAAAGCACCTAGGCAGATAAACCCCATGGGTAGCATTAGCATTAACTAGCTCCAGAGGCCACTGGCACAAATGTTCAGAAGACAAAGTCCCTAACCCTATTAAAGGAAGTGACATTTTTGTCAGGCTTCATCAATATGTTGGTTACAGTATGCACCTCTAACACCTTTCAGTGCACAAAAATAAAGTGGACACTACTTATTTTCTTTTTTTTTTTTTTTTACATGAGGGATGGAAATTAATAATCCCCAGAGAACTGAAATGGTTAAATAAAACTGTTTTCATTTATTTTGATGACCCTGCAATCAAATCAAATTCAAATGTATAACAATAATAAATTATAAAATAAAATAAATTTAAAAAAAATTGTAGAACCTTTAGTACATAGTCCCCCCCCCCATTTTCGGGCATCAAAAAATATTGGACAGTTTAACATAATGTCTGTGACCCAACAATATCAAAAGACTCTTCATATCTTATTTGCTGGTACTCCTACAAGTGATACTATAACCTCTCTGCATTTGAATGAGTCTTTTGATACTGTTGGGTCACAGACATCAGAAAGCCATGGCATGCAAAGGATATGTGACCAAATATTAAAAATGATTACTTTATTCTACATTATGTTAATCTGTCCAATATTTTTTGATGCCAGAAAATGGGGGGACTATGTACAAAAGGTTCTATAATTTCTAAACGGTTCATCCGATATGGATGGAAATACCCTTGCACTTCAACCTCATTGTCATTATATCCTTTCAAACTCAAAATACCAAAAAATAACAAAACCCAAAACCAAAATAACAAAAAAATGTCACTGTCCAATGAATTATGGTGCTCACTATATATATATATATATAAAACAAAACTAAGTAACTTTATAAATAACCATTAGTATAATAACTACTACTTATTATTATTATTATTATTAATATTGTCACGGTTCCTGATCCAGATCCTGAAATCCAGATGCCGCTTCTTCCCCAGCTCTAGTACCCATTTTAGTTAATCTGCTTCACCTGTGTTGATTGATTATTCTGCTCACCTGTTGCCCTGTGTATTTAAGTTCCCCGTTCCTCCTGTTTCATTGCTTGGTCCTCATGGTCTCTTGCATGATTTCTGTAGCTGCTAGTGTCTAGTCTCGTGCGCTTTAGTCTCATGCGCTTTAGTCTTGTGCGCTTTATTCTCATGTGCGCTTTATTCTCATGTGCTTTAGTCTCATGCGCTTTAGTCTTGTGCGTTTTACTCTCTTGTGCTTTAGTCTCATGCGCTTTAGTCTCATGCGCTTTATTCTCATGTGCTTTAGTCTCATGCGTTTTATTCTCTTGTGCTTTAGTCTCATGCGCTTTACTCTCTTGTGCGTTTTACTCTCTTGTGCTTTAGTCTCATGCGCTTTAGTCTCATGCGCTTTATTCTCATGTGCTTTAGTCTCATGCGTTTTATTCTCTTGTGCTTTAGTCTCATGCGCTTTAGTCTCATGTGCTTTATTCTCATGTGCTTTATTCTGATGCGCTTTAGTCTCATGCACTTTATTCTCATGCGCTTTAGTCTCATGTGCTTTATTCTCATGCGCTTTAGTCTCATGTGCTTTATTCTTGTGTGCCTCCCATTTGTTGTTTTGTTGGTTAAGTTACTCTCTAGTAAACAATTATTATTATTATTTTCACTTACCGCTGCCTCTGTGTAAGGCTCTGTGCCTGGATCCTAGTCTTGTTGAGTCACCACAATTATTGTTCAATTGACTGAATGAATACATGCCATTGAAGCAGGAGAAAACACAGATCAGAATCCAGATGTAACAAGCACAGAAAACAACTGTATGTTCTGCATACATATACATATATTATAAATAATAGTTATATCCCAGTAGTTACAATAGTAAATATAGTAGTATAATATATAAATAGTAACGTTTCTATTTTATTACACAAACAGTAAAAAACAATAACCTATTAGAATAGCGGTATTCCCGTCGGATTCGCGTCATCCTCAATTAGTCCATTGCATGGAAATAAAAATCCTCAACCCCAGAAAGTGCACATTCACCTCCCGAACCAGCATCTTCGTTACCATAATGAAGTATGGCTTAAAATGCCTCTTCTACTGATAGTCTTTTTTTGAGGCATGTTTCTTAAGTATTACACTTCCAGTGAAACATCATCTCGATGCTGTGTGTGTGTGTGTGTGTGTTCAGTAGGCACTACTTCTGGTGATGAAGCAGTAGAAACTTTGCTAAATGTATGTGTAGTTTTCAAACACTATCATCTGATTCAACATACGTGAGTCCCAAGTCTCCACAGCCTAACAAAAAAATACAATTATTCTACATTCAGAAATAAGAGAGTTAACCGGCCTAGATTAAAGGGAGTGATTTTAGACGCAGATTGCATCATCTGACTTCAAAGGGTTAAGGGTATGATCTAAAAATTGTTCTAGTTGTTTTAGTGTTAGGGTTGGGTTCTGGGCATGATAGTTTGGACATTACCTAAGTGTTTAGGGCAGTTTTTAGGGTGGGACTGTGTTTAGGGTTTGGTTACTGTTCAAATGAGATTCCGTTTATAGTTGTGGTGGGGGTCGGGCTTAGTCTACGGTTGAGGCTGGAATAGGTTTTATGGTTGAATTACGGTAAAATAATGGAAATAGGTCAATGCAGTTAGGGTTGAGGTTAGGATTAGCTTTAAAGCTGAATAAGGGTTAGGATGAGTCTTAGGGGTTAATGATGTTACATCTGTGTAATGTACAGTTTTGGAAAAGTTTGTCTCTGAAGCTGGTTGATTGTCCGTACAAAGGCTCCGATGTGAGCCAGTGACTGTTACAAAGGACTCATGAAAATAGCATAAACGGTTTGAATTTCACAGGAGACGGGCCTGTATACCCCAGGCTGGATCTTGAATTTTGTTTATGTGCCTGAATAGGTTTTAAACCCTGACAAACAAACGCCTGTAAAGCTGCTGTACGGTACTAACTATACAGTGAATTTTGAGTCTAAACACACAAGCACACCGTTCACTGACACTTACGGAACTGTGACGGCGAGGTTTACTTCTGTGTAAATCATCGTGGTCCAACTTGCCTGACAGCAAGTCACAGAGCTAACGCAGGTGTACCTGAGATAATGCACTGCATTTTGTGTTATAAAGCAGTAGCAGAGAGACAAAGAGAGAACTGGGACGTCCTCCCTCTCGTTAAAGTTGAGCTCTTAGACGTCCTGTGGTGTTCAGCTTCTTCAGTAGACTAAACAAATCCAAGGAGGCTATTTTCACTGTCCTGTCCTCCACCATTTTTCCTGTTTTGCCGTGTTAAATTTGGCCCGATACCTGTTTTAGCGGTCATGAAGACACGCTGGCTGGCTGGCAGCACACATTCCTCATTTAAGCAACCGATGCCTTGTGAATCTGAACATCTGAATAAAGCAGTAGAGGAGAAAAGAGAGAGAAAAAGAGTAGGCCTGACCCACAGAGGCCAGCTTGGCTGTTTCTACACCCCACTTTTTAGTGCCAGATCAGGATTAGTCACCAGATACTACACTTTGTAAGATTTCTTAAAACCTATTTAATGAATATTGTATGTCATCAAATCCCCTCGTCGCTCGATTTAATTTCCAAACAGAAGAACACAATACGTGAAAATAATTCCCGACCTGTCTGAAACGCTGTAAGTGGCGTTAAGTCCTGTCAGGGGCACAAAAGAAAAATATATTTTTTCGCGGCGCATTATGACGATAATGTTTCAGGTGACATTCTCCCTTGTTACATCTGAGACGGGTGACTTTTGCGTCCGGGAGATTAACTGTTATGGACTCCCCTTTGTCATTGGCCGCGGATATGAATAACGAAAAGGTTTGGCAGCAAAAGAGGACATCGCTGCTCCCGCTCCCAAATGGAAAGGTTATCTCAGCCAATAAAATAAATAAATAAACAAATGCCCAAAACCGGGACCTCCGAGCATCTCCTGAACCCCGACGCAGGTAACGCTACCTGCAGAAGCCCATGAATAAATGATTGGGTTTCCAAAATTGACTCAATAATTGAAGAGATAATTGGCTCTGCTTAATTGCTTGTGGAGCATGAAAGATGTATGGGGTTTGTTAAGTGCACTGCGCCGAGGCCCCACTTATAATGAAGACAGATGGCCGTTTGTTAGATTGGGTGTCACAAGGAAGGCCTTGTCATATTCGCACTTCCCGGGAAGGTTGGATCATGTTTGCCGCGCCCAGGCAGAATGGAGTTTCTCTTTCTCATGACCCAGCTGGGTGGGTGGTGAATAATTGAGGTGCCAAAATGCGGGCGAAGTGCCAGACTTTCGGCCCCTGGCCACCACGGAATAAATAAAATAGAAAATAAAAACACTTTTGGGTCTTATTTACACTTCTCAAATGACCAGATTACCTGCATGAACTTTTTATACAACGTGCAGTATTATGGCACAGGAAGTGCACCTGATTCCAGAATAGGAGCGTCGTGTGTCATGTGGAGTGAGTGTGCTTGCTGCCTGTAGATTGAAATTCTGCATGCACGGCAATGTGTGCTGCTTTCTCTGCCTCACCACTGAAAACTCACAAAAGTTTGAAGGCACAACCTTTTAAAAATTAAATTCGATATACTGTGTCAGGATGACATAAGAAGAAAGGTTGAAATCGCACTACCACTCACACTACTAGCCAGCACTGTGTGTGTATGTGTGTGTGTGTGTGTGAGAGAGAGTTTGTGTGTGCGTGTTTATTTGTGTGTTTGTGTGCCCATTATTGGCATGCTTCAGATGTGCTTAGCATGCAGATGCAGTTACAGTTTATTTTTAAATGTGCTGGAAAACATTAATAAAAAAAGAGTCATATTTGACCCTGTCTTTACTGCCTCACACATCTATTGACTGGCTCATTATTTGACTGTGTGAGTGACTCCTGCAGTAAAGACATGTCACCACAAGAGGGCAGAACAGCCAGGAAAGCAGTTTGCTGTGGTTGAACAGTGCAAGTTCAGATAACTTTATGGCTCCATGTTGTCGTGTGCTCTCTGTGTACCCTGTAACCTGAACAATAATGACTCTTATAGTGGGTAATGTTATACTAATAAACTCACAACACACAAAGTAGTCCTTTTGAGAAAAAAAAAACCCACCTGAAAAAAAAGAAAATCAGAGGGAACACATGAGAACTCCTACAGTCTAAAAATCAATTTATTTTCCTTGTGTTATTACGGCGCTTCACTTTGCCAAAACTTCCAAAAGGAACATCCATCAGCCCATTTTATTAATTAACACAACATTAATACAGAGTTAATTGCCTCAGTATGGCCAGGCATATTTAACTAAAAAAACACCATTCATTTTGAGCCGGTCACCTTTCATAAGCTTTTAATCACTAATGATATGATTAGTCCTCAAACACACCATTTATAAAGGCCCACTCATTTTAGAGGAGCTTGTGAAAACCGAACAGGTTTTTAATGAAAAACGCATATACACACACTTCATTTATGTGTGTGCCCATGGCACACAATTAATATGTCTTGTCCCCTAATGACCTAATCATTTACACATACAAGTCAGCTCATTAGTTGTGTACCATGAAGTTTGGAAGTGGAAGCACCTGTTATTTTACTTAATGGGCTCCAAAACACTTCGATATTCAAGGGCTCATGTTAGAATATAAAAATAAACCAGTCCCCCTGTTCCATCAGAGTGGTTTAAGATACACAAACGTTTAATGACATACTGATTCCGAAATATAAACACCAGCCTTCCTAATTCAGCAACCCTAGGAAAGTGGGTGCCAGGTGAGAATAGTCTTGAGGGAATTGTATTCCTTCCTCATTCCTCCTTTCTGCAAAGACTAGTGAACGAAGCCAAAAGCCAGCAAAGATCACCCAGTAGCGACACCAGAATTCCAATCATGGGTGTACCAGAGAAAATTGCGAGTGGGCCAGCGGAGGGGGAGGGGGTGCCAATCAAAATCTGGGAACGCCTAGGACACTCAGTGGTGCCGCCAGTGACATCATCACTCACGGAATCAACATTTTCATTGAGGCAGACATGTTCCATTTCCAGGAATTAAACGTCCATGAACGGTTCAAACTCCCCAACAGCTACAAGACTACCATTTGTGAAATACCATTTTCTTTTACTAGACATCCGTGTCTGTTTGTAGTTATCGTTAGAATGCTATTCCGATCCCAGCCAGCAAATATGAAGCGCCCACTAGTGGCCCACCACCGGAACAGCAGCGTTTTGCAGATCGGCACTGCAAAGGTCAGGAGCAGGCAGTTCAGACATGGATCAGCTGGCTAAAGAACGCTAAATAGTAATTGGTCCTGCCGCTGGTGTACTGCCATTGTGCAGAATTGCAAAACGCTGACATACGGACAATACACGTTGAGGCGTGACATTTTATGTCACCTATTTATTACAATATCCTACCTGTGAGGCGTTTTCTATAATGTGTTATGCAGTTATCATTTTTCCTCTGGCAGCAGCACAGCAGGGTCATCTTGCCCTTCTGAAGAACTGGCTAAATGTCTCCGCCCAGTCACCGTTCAGACAGGGCCAATCATAGTTGGGACATAGTTGGTCCGTACATCCAAACCCCACACCCTTGCTTCCTCAACCCCCACGGCCCAATCCACCACACCAGTAACTCGAGCCGACCAGCCACAAAAGGCAATGCAATGCACCCCGATGCCCCACTCAGTAATTAATCTGATCCCCAGGCTCCATTGTAATACATGGTTATGACTGCTTATAATAGGTTATAACAGGCTTTATGCCATACAGTTAAAGTCAACAAATTCAGTGCCTATGCCTTTACACACTGCTCCCCAGGGTCGGAAAACTCTGCTTCGGCAGCACTCTGCTAGCAAACCTAGCATTGCATTCACACATTTTGATAAGAATATTAGCATTTTGATCTTGAGCGCTGAACAGTATTCACAATAAAACCACAATGGTCACAGACCATTCCTTCTATCTCTTTTTTTGGCTTCTTGAGTGAGATGTTAAATTAGGCTCACAAAAATACTGATATTTCTTATGGCAGGAAAATGGACGGTTACTGCCTGTTTTCACGTCAAAGCAAACCTTAAATCAAATCTGAAGGGTTCCTTGTTACTTCTAATGGACCCTAAACCATTCACACACCTCAGAAAGGGTTCCATTAGGAATGGGCGTCCGAGTCAATGCCTGTTTTGCCACAGCCATTTTGCACTGTTCTGTGTCAGACCCTCGTTACTACGGTCATTAGAGTTACTAACTCACAGCGCGCTGATCCAGACTCAGTGATTCTGGGACCATACCCAAACCCTGGAAGGCTTTTAGGCCGTGGAGCAAACCTCCGCAGAACAACATTCTGCAATCCGCCGTTTCCACCCTTCCAGTGAGACAGAAAAGGCCTTTCACATCAGCTCAAATTATGTCACAATTCTCTCTACTGACCACCGACAGCCGGCATGCACATGGCAATTAATTGCTCCACGCGATTCCAAACCCACCCACACCACCCCTCCCCCCACCCAAAAAGATGAGTGTACTCTGGACATTCATGTCCTGTCAGGTCCAAACGGTCTGGAAGTACAGATTTGCTAAAAGCAGGAAATTATTTTCTTTTTCAGTTTGCCAAGAAATATGTTTGGGCCATTATCTGATTATTACAGGGCAATATTCAACACTGCTCAACAATCAAGGACTCAGTACCAGGGGCCTCAAATTGCGAGGGTGGGCACATACTAACATACTACGTAACAAATATGAATGCAACAGAATGTTCCAAACACTGTACCAGTCTCCACAACCACTACTCACAATGCTGTACAACAATGTTATAATAGAGTTATATTTACTAGATGTATTTACTAATGCAATGTCAAAACGTGTCAGTTGAATTGTGTTTATCAGACCGGCAAATTTGCAGCACCTGTCCCTTCCTTTGATGAAAGAAAAAATATATTACTAATTATAATAATAGGATATTTATGCATGTGTGCCTGAAATAGGCCTATATTTAATAAACATTGTTCTTATCTACAAGTGAACGTAAGCATTAGATTGTTTCTCCACAAACTCTGTCTGGCCAGTTTTAGTGATTGCCCAAACTTACTTTTAATTGTTAAAGTTAAATTATGGTGAATGATGGTGAAATTAAACTTATTAATATTTGCGCTTATTAATATTTGCCTGGTCAAATTTTATTTGATAAAGCACTACTTATTTTTATTATATTTAATTAAATATGTCTGGAATGTTTTAATTTTTATATATATTTCTAAATGAACTTGCCATATCAGATTTGGTTTTAATTTTGCTCATTGTTATGCGTGAAAAGGAATCTGTGTTTAAGTTGACACGGTCTCAAGGGCACAAGAGACTATAAAATGACAGTGGAAATATATGAAATATGGCTGAAATGCGTGCCAGAATGAAGCATAACGAAAAGGGATACGCTGGCTAAGTGTTCCTCTTTTTGCAGCGTGCCATGAATAGGCATTGAAAGGACCCAGTGGGTATCCGGTTTTGTTCTCATAATATAGGGGAACAATGAAAACGAATCACAAAAGGTAAAAAGATGGGACAGGCAACCGTGAGTAATTACAGTGTAACCAGCCCGCTCCAGGACCATTTAAACTGCACATTATCATGCTTCAGTGCCAGACTTATTGATGATATCATCGATCATCGCCTCCGCCACGTCACAGTACTGTGTTTGGGAGCCCTCAGCAGCCAAAAAGTGGGCCGACAATTTACCAGGTAGATTATTTCTGAATTATATACTCTTTCTCATTTTATCAAGCGTGTGATACACTGGCCTCCTCAGGGATGACTGCCTGCCAGAATGCCAGTATAAAAGGATTTTATCATGAACTGTTGTCTGTTTGCTCGGTGGTGGCTTACGCAGTATACATGGATGGCCCGTTTGGGTTGGGTAGCGGGGGGGGGGGGGGGGGGGGGGGGGGGCGCTACATTTTAATGAGAGGATCAGGGGGAAGATTCTAGGGATTGGATAACCACAGCCCCAGGTGAGGAATCTCCTGTGATTCACGGCCATAGTTCTATCATATCTGTCAGCGTGTAGCCTGTGCGTGAGACTATTTTTCCCCTACAAAAATGAGTTTTGTTGACCTCGCTAACCTTACCTCTTCATAATTTTGAAGCACCACCGGTAAACTCTACAGGCCTTGCCGTGAAAAGGTGGTGGACTGAAAAGGTGGACCATTTTTCAGCTGGAATCTTGTTTCTAAACCCTGGTCTGTCGTCAGGTTAACAAAGGAACTCTCGAATTACCAATAAGTTTGCCAGTTTTTAAACCTAGGAAGTGAAGCATATATTACGGCTACAGTGTCAAATTAAAACATCATATTATCTCAAAACGAGATGGAAACACGGCAACCGAATGTGTAAAAACGTAATGCAGCATATTACTGACTTTAAGGATTATTTTTTGCCACCCATGACCTGGTTTCCATACATTCAGCTGTCAGTTTTTTAATGGTCACCAACCCTAACTGGGGGTGTTTAGAAGGGAAGATCCGGCTTTAGTGACACAATGGAGCTCCAACCAATTACAGGCCTACAAAAGCCCCACAACAATGGCGTGGGTAACAATCGACAGCGAAGGAACAGTGGGGCGGAGCCTCTGAGCTCACCTGGCGGGTGGCGGGCCGGCTTGGGCCCGGAGCGTTCGGGCTGCCATACGAGCCACGGATTGGGCGCGAGCAAAGTGGAAGCGGTCTCAGTTTCAGTGGCGGAATGTTAATTCCCGCCTCGTCGGCCGGCTGTTGCTTAATTACCCGCATGACGGACAGCCTCAGGAATTATTCATCCTGACAGGAGCGGAGCGTGAAACCGTGGCGCGGCTGCCCACGCCACATCGTAGAACTGAACATGAGCTGTTTACCACGTGCAACTCTGTTCAATTTAGTGTAACTACAACCATAGCTTATTATGTAGCCTACCGATTATATTAATTGTGTTATGAAAAAAAAGTCTATCTTGAGATTTTAAATCCAGAGTTCTCTATTTCAAAATGTCATTATATTATTTTCAGGAATTATATATTTGGAGACAGGTGCCACCATGAATCAGTGGAACTGTTTCCTATAACCATATCATATTTTGTTCTTGATGACTTTGGAAATAAGGTCAAATTTTTTGGTAACACACTTTGACACTTCACTTATAATGCCTTTATGATAATGTCATAAACACTTCATAATGCTTCATGACGTGTCATTATGTGTCAAAACCTGTCATAAGACATTTTTGACATTGTCAAGACAGTGATATGTCTTTGAAGAAGTTCACTGTGCACCATGGAAATCAATAGCAATTTATTTGTTGCTGTTTAAAGATAATGAATGAAGTGAGTGATATCCACTATGCTTGTTGCAAAAATGACATTGATTATTGAATATTATTGTGCTAATAATGAGGTGTAACATGTTTTGCCTTAAGTGAGCTGTGGAATAATATTACATCCAAGTAATGCTCCAGATTTTTTTTAAAGAAGTGAATACTGCAAAAAAATGTATTTTTTCTTTTTTTTTTTGAAAAATTACATTTCCATTTGCTGCTGTGTTGTATCCCGAGCCAATATCCCCAACAGTCGAGGTGTCTTGAATCATTCTTGAATCATTAGTTTTCTTTTGCTGAATGGACGGTCGACAAGAACAACCAATTTAGGTAAAACAGTATAACCAATCCAACTGAGCGAAAGATTCATTTAGTCTTTAGTGAAGATAGACGAGAGGCAAATCAGGCCATGTGAGGGAGGGAGTGATTTTTGGGCTGGAGGGTGGTCCGCTGCCCCGGTCCCTAATCCCCCCCCCCCCCCCCCCCCCCCCCCCCCCCCCCCCCCCCAGTCCTGCTTTGGGGCGGAGCTGCAGGCTGTCACCCACGGTGACAGCTGTTGAACCTGTGACAGAAAGGGGCGTGTCTATACAGCACAACCCTCTGATTACTCACATCATCCCTCCTCGAATAAGCAGAGCAGAAACCCTCAACCAGCCTGACCACGCAGCCAAAACTGTGCGCGTACGTGTGTGTGCGTGAAGGTTTCTGTGCGTAAGTGCATGTGCATGGCGATGATGACAGCTTTGCCACTTCTAATTTTTATGATTTCAATGGCAAAAATGTTCAAGCCCACACACACATGCATACACACAACGGAAACTGCAGCACGCACGCACACACACAGGCATACCACCAGTCTTTCCCAGACTGACTGTCCAAAATCTGCAGGAGACCAAAAGATTTCTGGCAGTTTGGTTCTGGCACCCTGTCCTACTATAGAGATGGGAGATGGGAGGGTGGGGGTGGTACTGGAGCCTGATGCATGCTCCCCATCTTTTTACCTCTTGGATATGGCATGCTGGCGTGGGGGGGGGGGGGGGGGGGGGGTGCCTGTGACGCTGACACACCCCAGCCCCCACGTCTGCTACTATCTCCCCTCTGCCTCACTGCTGCCCCCTGCTGATTAACAGCTGGGGCTATGACTTAGGCAGCCGTTAGTCATCCACATACATACATGTCCATGTCACTTACAGATAGGTCACTTTCTGGCCATTCTTCACGTTATTTCAGTTTTAGTATATACTTTAATATATACTTTTTTTTTTAGACAGCTTTTGTGTGCAATAAGAAGTTTCTGATGGCCAGCAGGCTTTAAGATGTGCGGGGCATTCGGGGTCTGTGGCCTAAAGTGAGAAGATGCACTTCACGCAGCTCAGCTTGTACAGCGACATTATACCTCCAGAGGTTGTATACCAGATTATTTTTAAAAAATTGTATCTTATTTCTGGTTGGAACTATTTTCTATGGTGCTCGCTACCTGAGATTGCTGTGCTCCACGAAATCATGACATGGCTTCCTTTATCAACATTACTACACAGGTCCTTGGGAGTGAAGTACTGGCACAATAAAAAAAAAAAAGAAGATATATACAGTATGTTACAATTGTGAATAAATCATTAAATAAATCTGTTATAATGTACAATCTCTGGAAATCACTACACAAGCTGCTTTCTGGAGTTTCTTGCTTACTTGAAAACTCAGCAATGTAACTGTATACCACCAAACCAACACCGTAACAATATCACACCAATCCAACACTGTAGCACCAACCCAACAACACTGTAACAATGTCACACCTATCCAACACTATAACACTGTAGCGCCAACCCAACAACACTGTAACAATATACCTATCCAACACTGTAACACCAACCCAACAACACTGTAACAATATCACACCTATCCAACACTGTAGCACCAACCCAAAAACACTGTAACAATGTCACACCTATCCAACACTGTATCACCAACCAACAACACTGCAACAATGTCACACAACAGTGTAGCAACGACTCCAACAAAATACCACCAACCCAACACTCTAATACTGTAGCAATGATTCAAACACTGTAACTGTGTAACAATGATTCCAACACTGCAGAAACAGAGTGATAATCCCAAATTCCCAACACTGTCAGACGTATAACACAGACCCCAACTCTATTACTCTATATCACTGATCCCAATAGCATACCACTACCAATGCCAAAACCGTACCTCTTTTGTACAACTATGGAACTGGCTAAGAGTGCCATGGAACTCCCTCAATAAAACACAAGAACACCATAGCGCTCTTACGTTATAAGCTGAACAGTGTGCTCACTCTCCCCCTTTTCCCCCTCTCTCTCTTTCTCTCTGTGTATTGTGTTCAGTAAGAAAAACAATGTTTTCCGTGCATGTGATCCGGATGTGGACGGAAAAGGCTCTTAAATGGTTGATTGTACAAAGGTCGGCAGGATCGAATTACAGGTCACATATGAGGGTTTTTAACGACCCATGCCAGCTCATACCACCAGTTTACCAGCACATATACATGCTCCAACTGCCCTGGCTTGAGGTCATTCCAAAAACAATCATTAAAAAAGATAGAGAGATCAGGGGCCTCTTGAGAAGATAAAGTGTCTTGTGCCTGTCTCTTTTCAGTCCTAAGAAAAACCTTATTTGTGCCCTTGTGGCTGATTCACATTAATAGGCTCTGCTTTCCAAAAAAATAAAGAAAAACTGGTACATAGTTCATAAAATAGACCTACAATAGACATGAGCGATTTTAGATGCCGTTTGAGTTGTGCGTACGATATACGAATGTGGCTATCAATCTATTCCTAATTGTCATTTCAAACAGACTCACAATGTGTTTAAGCGAAATTGTATCATTCGAAAATAGATATGTAAAACAAACCAACGTCAAAGAACCATTAATAACATCGCTGAGGAAACAGGCCGACAAATTACTTTGTACTCAAATCACCCTCGCCTTCAAACATCTCCTCCTTTTCTGGTAAATTTTCACAGCATTAGTTTCCAGGGTAGATTAATCTCTCCTCCGCATCTGTTCGTTGCTCTGACTCTCCCTCTCTCTCTCTGGTGTTGTGGGTGTTTAACTGGAAACAGACTGCGGTTGTTTTCTTTACTCAAACACCTGTCTAAACAGTGGCGGGGCCAAAAGCAAGTCCCAGCTGTCAGCCTCAATGACAGCCCAAGACAAAAATGTGCCAAAGAAAGAGGGATCCTTAGACGGAAACTCAAGCATAACGCGGTGCACGCGCTCTAGAATGACTCCAGATGTGCGACGGCGCATCGCGCTCCGCGGGGCTACGCACAGTCAGCGTGCTACCCCGTAAACAGCAGCGTTCGCCGTTTCTTTAGAAGCGAAAAACGAAAAGGCCACAGAGAACCTTTTTTTGTTAGCCAGTCCTCCTAAAAAAAAAAAAAGAGATGAAGAAAGAGCCAAACTGACACATCCATCTCCCGCTCCTGTCTGATATTCTTTCCTAATCCTTTGGATAAACACAAAGGGCTTTGGCCAGATTCTCTTTGTGAAATATTTTACACCTGAAACCAAAGCCGCTCTTAGTTTTGCAATTCTGACAAATAGGGCCAGGCTAAGTGATTAATTAACGCTGCACATAATGGACTTTGTATCATCTGTCCGGAATGATTTTAATGCAGATTAAGGTACAAAAGGTAGGGGGGGGTCCTTATAATGCTTTTGCCCACAGCCTTAAGACAGTTTGGGCATGAGGAATCCTCGGCGGGTGGAATTACAGCTCTTATGCTTAAATTTCAAACATCTGCCATATCGGACCCCCCTCACCTCTCTGGGGGTCCCCTGGGCCTGCTCCACCTGGGCAGGTATTGTCACCCAGCCCCGTATTTCAACTCTCTCTGAAGCACTTCTGCATTGACACCTGACAAGGCATTTTCTGTCCTTTATCGGATTCAGAAGCACTGGTGTTTCACAAGTGGCCTTTGGAGGTACTCTGTATCAATTCCTCATTTTTGTAAAGCTGGAGGGTTTGGGGGGGGGGGGGGGGTGTCAGGGTAGTTGAGAGACAGAATAAAAGTAATATTATATGTGCAATGTACTTCTACCTGTACATGCGCCCCCTCCATCTCAAATGCATAGTGATGGTGCCGCACAATAACCTTGCATGTCCAAAACCAGACTTCTCTGGGTCAGCAAACTTACTTACGTTTTAACAGACCACACTGCATTCTGAACCAGTTTAATTACCCGCTGAGTCACAGGACACTTATAGGACACAAGAGTCGGATGAAAACTCCAAATGTACGCTTAATAAAAGAACTTTTTTTGTTTTCAGGGAACCGGTAATGAGGACGTGTACGTGTTCAAATATTGGAAATATTTTCAGAAACCTTTTTGAAGTCTTACAGGGAACAGGACAAAGCTAAGGAAAGTGTGACTATGAACTGGAGACGAATGTGTCAGAGAGAGCAGGTCTTGCAGACCAGATTTCCCGTTGAAGGCGGAGATGGGGTTGCGCTGGCCGATGTGTGCGCGTCATCGTTAATGAGGCGTGCGTCTTCTCACTTCGCCAGAAAGAACCCTTGCGCCATTTCCCCCGGGTGACAACTTGGGTGTTCATTCTGTTAAATAGCAAAACTAAAGACACAGGGAATGAAAGACCCCACTGACAGTTACTGCGCAGCAAATATTCAAAAAGCTATATATATATATATACACACACACACACACACACACACATATATATGGAGAGTAGTGTCCTACCCTATACCCTGGGGGGTCTCTTTCTCTACCTCTCTCTCTCTCTCTCTCTCTCACACACACACACACACACACACACACACACACACACACACACACACACACACACACACACACACACACACACACCTGATGCATAGTATAGCAATAATTTGTGTTCTTTTGCTTGATTTACACTATAAAAGTGTTCCCCGTTGATGTCCGCAGCACACATTAGTGGATTGTTTTGTGGGAAAGATTTATTTGTGGAAACGATAGATGGCATTTTAGAACTTTAGAACAGGTTGTGTATTCTACACGAGTGAAAAGTTGTGCATTTGCAGTTTCATATTTAAGTGTTTTTTTTTTTTTTTAATAGAGAGCTAAGGAAAATAAACTACTTTCTATGAGAATCAATGCACCCAGAAAGAAATTAAGCATTCTTCCTTACCAATGTATAGATCCCCTCTGGAATATGTATAAATGATGGCAGGAAGTCAAAAGTACTAGGAAGTATAATTTTATAAAAAGAATAAGTGTAAAAATTTTTTTTTAAAAACCCATCAACTGACATGTGCCTACTGCATCATTTAAATAACAATATTTAACCTTACAATGCCCTTTTATGTAAAAGCCCTCTCAATGTGTGTGTGTGTGTGTGTGTGTGTGTGTGTGTGTGTGTGTGTGTGTGTGTGTGTGTATATATATATATATATATATATACATACATACAGTGCACTCCACTATTATTGGCACCTCTGGTAAAAATGAGTAAAAAAGGGTTATAAAAAATTCACCGTTTGGTGAATTAGCTTAATCTCACACTGAACAAATGAGAAAAATCCAACCTTTAATTGAAGTAAATTTATTATGAGAAAAAAAAAACCCTCCAAGAAATTATAATTTTTAACAAAACCACGTATGCCACAATTATTGGCACCCCTGCATTTATATATAGAATAAAGTAATAATTTTTTATATTTGGTCGCATATCCTTTGCATGCCATGACTTCCTGATGTCTGTGACCCAACAAAATCAAAAGACACTTGAGATCTTCTTTTCTGGCACTCTTACAAGTAATACTATAATGTCTCTGCAATTGAATGGATCTCTATGGAAATTGGGGGGTGGGACTAGATTTAGCTTTAAATTATGCTGGAACAGTATGGAACACATGGTTGGTAAAATGGCTGTAAGTCATCAAGGGTCTGAGGTATCAAACAAGCCTCAAACCATCACTCTGCTGCCAAATGTGCAGTAGATATGGATGGATAACTTGAAGGGTTGTTTCTCCTGACTTATTTTTCCAGAGTTCAATAGGAAAATGTGTCAGGAGAAACAACCCTTAAAGTGATCCATCCATTACTTTATTCTATATATAAATGCCAATAATAGTGGAGGGCACTGTATATACAGTATATATATATATATATATATATATATATATATATATATATATATATATATATGCCTTAATGACAACATATACTATTCAATTCACTTGGGTGTTAAAGCTAAATAGCTATGTAAATGATACAGTGGAGGAAATCACTGTGTGCTCAACAGTATCATTTTTATTCATCTCCTAGCATGTTTGATTGCCTCTTAAAGTTTATTTCTACGTCCATGATTTGGACAGATCTCCCAGAACATTTAACAAATTCATCACAACTAGTACTACATAAATGCATTCCTAATCATAAAATGCATTTTTACCATTTAAAATGTAAACCACCAGTATGAATGACATTCACATAACAGCCACACTTTAAAGGTAGAGTGCACATCACATTCAAACGAAATTTGACAAGAAAATGTCATGAGGAAAATACAGTAAGTTATGATCAGGAGACAAGATATTTCCCCACACTCCCACAGCCTCAAGACATCACCTTTACCAGGACAAGTGTCACATATGGGGGAGAGAAAATTTAAAACAAAATCTTCAGAGAAAATTTAGAAATGTTTACTGTAAACCATTTGGCTGTAAGGCAAAATAACAGATTTCTCACTAAATAAGCAACCCCTCAACAACGTGTCTGTCCAGAGACATCAGTTCAGAGGTCACAGATACGTTGAGCCTCATCCTCCAAAGACCCGGCAATTAATTGTTATCCCCTGTAGGGGATAAATAATATTTTCGCTTGGATGTTTTTGTCATCCAAGACATTATTATTCCAAGACTGCATTATGTCAAAAAAAAAAGTGAATACTAAAAACAATTTCTGCCAGCTCTCTGGAGGATATACCTCAGTGTCCAATGTCAGCCCATAGAGGACATGCTGGTCAGATGATCCAGGCAGCACATCTTCTGAACTGAACCCATGAACGGACAGACCATTTTTTCCTCATTTGCAGAGAGAGTGATGATGTCACACACACAGTAAATATATTTTGTTGGTCCGCATTATACATTCAGTATAAAGAAATAATAATGATGGATAATTAGTAGAGCATTTGGACAGTAATATGGTTACTTGGTCAGATTAATGAATAAAGCCTTACAGGATATTCTTTAATGTACACATACATTCTATAATCATTTTCAGCAACAAGAAAAAATAATAAATCATTATTTTCCTTTTAAGGATAAAAGATATATATATATAGATTAAATCCTTGTGATCACGTAATGGATCACAGCTAGTTTGCTGACTCATAGATTGTTTGCTAAATATAAACACAAAGACTACCTGCTCCTAGATTCTTTGGTCGCAGTTCTAATACTTAAGTACCCTTTCTAGAACATACAGCTTATATGTCTGTTCATGTTGCGAGTGGTTGTCACAAACACAAAGCATACATCCAAAGTACTGGTATTTGGCTTCATTGATAGCTTTTTATCTCTTTCATTTTTTAAAACAAACACATTTCTAGTGCCTGTTTGAGTACTAAAATACTTAGAATCTCCAGTGGTCCCTTAAAAAGCTGCTTGTAACATTGTACTATAAGAGAAACAAAATAGATACAAATTGCTATTATAATGTTTACTATTATTAACTAATTATTAGGCATTATTCATGACCTAATTTCAAGTGCCATGAAAGATTTATGTAATAAAGTAGAATTGTAATCTCTGCTAATCCCCCCCCCCCCAAAAAAAAAAACACACATACAAATACAAAAACAATCAAAAACAAAATCACACACGAATGCTTTCTACGACATTCTCAACTGAGCGCATTCTACTGAGACTATACAAGCAAGCCTCTGCACGTATGAAACATAGCAAACAGCCACCATCTGAAAAGCTGGTCCTGGTGGTGGAAAGTGCATGGAGAGTCACTACATGAGAATACAGTGGAGACATTATTGCTGCTGCGGTCTGCTCACATTATTTTCCCCAAATCTGTCACAGGCATCAACACCAACTCCGCACTGCCTCCCCGGCCCACCCATGATCCCTAAACAAAAAATACTAAATAAAATAAATAAAACGCACGCCTTTGCAAAAGACAACCAATATAATTTCTTGAATACTATTAATTGGTCCCTATGACATAATCTATTAAAATCAAAGAAAAGTAGAATCAGGGAGTTTTACAGTTTTCAGACACATGATTCTAACGAAAAATAAAAATTAAATACAGTATAAATGTTCAACTTTGCATGTGTGAAGGTGGAAAGAAAAATTAAAAATTAAAAAGAGCCAGTTAGGAGATGAAGGTACAGTGTGTGTATAACAGTAATACACTGCAGATGAAGGTACAGTGTGTGTATAACATTAACCTGCTGCTGTTAAATGTTGAGTCACCCTTCGGTATAGTCTAGGGTAAAATGCAGATGTGGGGCAGCCTGGATTACACAACAGGGAATTGTTGCTCCCATTCTTCTCTCTAGATATGTCTCCACACACACACACGTACGCGCACACATGCACATGCACACACACAACCTTATGGAGGAAAAGTCCACTAAAGGAATAGTTTTCATGGAAATATACAGTAAATGTTCCCTCAGAACCACTACTGACACAAAACACTGATTTGTACTCTAACAGTGCTACAAAGAAAATACTAACAAATACACAGGCCCAGATGTGTGTGTGTCATTGTGTATGTGTGAGTCTATGTATACGAGTGCGTATGAGTCTATCTGTGGGTGCGTGTATAAGTCTGTGTGTACGAGTGTGTTTGCGTGCAGGCGTGTGTGTATTTCTGTGTATGTATGTATGTACAATGTGTGTTTGTGTGTATATATTTGTATATGAGCATGAGAGTGTGTATGTACAGTGTGTGTATGTGTATATATACGAGTGTGTATGAGTGCAAGTGTGTGCATGTACTGTGTGTGTGTGTGTGTGTGTGTGTGTGTGCATGAGCGTGAGTCTGTGTATGTACAGTGTGTGTGTGTGTGTGTGTGTGTGTGTGTGTTTGTATGAGCGCAAGTGTGTCTATGTACTGTGTGTGTACGTGTGTGCATGTGAGCGGTGTGTGTGTGTGTGTGTGTGTGTGTGTGCGTGTATGTACAGTGTGTGTGTATGTATGAACAGTGCGTGTGTATGTGTGTATGAGCGAGTGTGTGTATGTATGTAGTGAGTGTGCGCATGCGTATATGTGTATGAGCGAGTGTGTGTATGTACAGTGTGTACGCGTGTGCGTATATGTGTATGAGCGAGTTTGTGTATGTACAGTGTGTACGCGTGTGCATATATGTGTATGACCGAGCGTGTGTATGTACAGTGTGTACGTGCGTGCGTATATGTGTATGGGCGAGTGTGTGTATGTACAGTGTGTACGTGCGTGCGTATACGTGTATGAGCGAGTGTGTGTATGTACAGTGTGTACGTGCGTGCGTATATGTGTATGAGCAAGTGTGTGTATGTACAGTGTGTACGTGCGTACGTATATGTGTATGAGCGAGTGTGTGTATGTACAGTGTGTACGTGCGTGCGTATTTGTGTATGAGCGAGTGTGTGTATGTACAGTGTGTGCGGGCGTGCGTATATGTGTATGAGCGAGTGTGTGTATGTACAGTGTGTACGTGCGTGCGTATGTGTATGAGCGAGTGTGTGTATGTACAGTGTGTACGTGCGTGCGTATATGTGTATGAGCGAGTGTGTGTATGTACAGTGTGTATGTGCGTGTGCGTATATGTGTATGAGCGAGTGTGTGTATGTACAGTGTGTACGTGCGTGCGTATATGTGTATGAGCGAGTGTGTGTATGTATGTAGTGTGTACGTGCGTGCGTATATGTGTATGAGCGAGTGTGTGCATGTACAGTGTGTACGTGCGTGCGTATATGTGTATGAGCGAGTGTGTGTATGTACAGTGTGTATGTGCGTGCGTATATGTGTATGAGCGAGTGTGTGTATGTACAGTGTGTACGTGCGTGCGTATATGTGTATGAGCGAGTGTGTGTATGTACAGTGTGTACGCGTGTGCGTATATGTGTATGAGCGAGTTTGTGTATGTACAGTGTGTACGCGTGTGCATATATGTGTATGAGCGAGCGTGTGTATGTACAGTGTGTACGTGCGTGCGTATATGTGTATGGGCGAGTGTGTGTATGTACAGTGTGTACGTGCGTGCGTATATGTGTATGAGCGAGTGTGTGTATGTACAGTGTGTACGTGCGTGCGTATATGTGTATGAGCAAGTGTGTGTATGTACAGTGTGTACGTGCGTACGTATATGTGTATGAGCGAGTGTGTGTATGTACAGTGTGTACGTGCGTGCGTATTTGTGTATGAGCGAGTGTGTGTATGTACAGTGTGTGCGGGCGTGCGTATATGTGTATGAGCGAGTGTGTGTATGTACAGTGTGTACGTGCGTGCGTATGTGTATGAGCGAGTGTGTGTATGTACAGTGTGTACGTGCGTGCGTATATGTGTATGAGCGAGTGTGTGTATGTACAGTGTGTATGTGCGTGTGCGTATATGTGTATGAGCGAGTGTGTGTATGTACAGTGTGTACGTGCGTGCGTATATGTGTATGAGCGAGTGTGTGTATGTATGTAGTGTGTACGTGCGTGCGTATATGTGTATGAGCGAGTGTGTGTATGTACAGTGTGTATGTGCGTGCGTATATGTGTATGAGCGAGTGTGTGTATGTACAGTGTGTACGTGCGTGCGTATATGTGTATGAGCGAGTGTGTGTATGTACAGTGTGTACGTGCGTGCGTATATGTGTATGAGCGAGTGTGTGTATGTACAGTGTGCATCTGCGTGCCTATATGTGTATGAGCGAGTGTGTGTATGTATGTAGCAGTGTTTCCCCTAGATTTTTTTTCAGGCCGGGCGGTGAAAGTGTGCCATTTTGCGTAGAGGCGGAAACTATAATTACACCCTCATAATATCAGCGCTGCCATTGAAAATTTGAATTAGGCCTAACGGGAAACCGAAGCTGTTTTGGCAAGGGTTTTTCCAGATGCTATTTTGATCATTCCCGCATTCTGCGGTAAGGGAAATATTGCAGCTACATAAAAATAAAAATAAAAGATTATATAAAAAATAAAAAAAGAATAATATAATTATTTTTTTTTTTTTTTTTTTTTTTCATTAAAATTATTTATTTTCCCTCTTGTCCAAGCCGGGCGGCACGTGAGTTTGGCCGGGCGGGCCGCCCGGCCAAGATAATGGTAGGGGAAACACTGTATGTAGTGTGTGCGCGCGTGCGTATATGTGTATGAGCGAGTGTGTGTATGTATGTAGTGTGTGCGCGCGTCCGTATATGTGTATGAGCGAGTGTGTGTATGTATGTAGTGTGTACGTGCGTGCGTATATGTGTATGAGCGAGTGTGTGTATGTATGTAGTGTGTACGTGCGTGCGTATATGTGTATGAGCGAGTGTGTGTATGTACAGTGTGTGCGCGTGTGCGTATATGTGTATGAGCGAGTGTGTGTATGTACAGTGTGTACGTGCGTGCGTATATGTGTATGAGCGAGTGTGTGTATGTATGTAGTGTGTGCGCGTGTGCGTATATGTGTATGAGCGAGTGTGTGTATGTACAGTGTGTACGTGCGTGCGTATGTGTATGAGCGAGTGTGTGTATGTACAGTGTGTACGTGCGTGCGTATATGTGTATGAGCGAGTGTGTGTAGGTATGTAGTGTGTACGTGCGTGCGTATATGTGTATGAGCGAGTGTGTGTATGTATGTAGTGTGTGCGTGCGTGCGTATATGTGTATGAGCGAGTGTGTGTATGTACAGTGTGTACGTGCGTGCATATATGTGTATGAGCGAGTGTGTGTATGTACAGTGTGTACGTGCGTGCGTATATGTGTATGAGCGAGTGTGTGTATGTACAGTGTGCATGTGCGTGCGTATATGTGTATGAGCGAGTGTGTGTATGTATGTAGTGTGTGCGCGCGTGCGTATATGTGTATGAGCGAGTGTGTGTATGTACAGTGTGTACGTGCGTGCGTATATGTGTATGAGCGAGTGTGTGTATGTAGTGTGTACGTGCGTGCGTATATGTGTATGAGCGAGTGTGTGTATGTATGTAGTGTGTACGTGCGTGCGTATATGTGTATGAGCGAGTGTGTGTATGTACAGTGTGTGCGCGTGTGCGTATATGTGTATGAGCGAGTGTGTGTATGTACAGTGTGTACGTGCGTGCGTATATGTGTATGAGCGAGTGTGTGTATGTATGTAGTGTGTGCGCGTGTGCGTATATGTGTATGAGCGAGTGTGTGCATGTACAGTGTGTACGTGCGTGCGTATGTGTATGAGCGAGTGTGTGTATGTACAGTGTGTACGTGCGTGCGTATATGTGTATGAGCGTGTGTGTAGGTATGTAGTGTGTACGTGCGTGCGTATATGTGTATGAGCGAGTGTGTGCATGTACAGTGTGTACGTGCGTGCGTATGTGTATGAGCGAGTGTGTGTATGTACAGTGTGTACGTGCGTGCGTATATGTGTATGAGCGAGTGTGTGTGTGTACAGTGTGTACGTGCGTGCGTATATGTGTATGAGCGAGTGTGTGTATGTACAGTGTGTACGTGCGTATGTATATGTGTATGAGCGAGTGTGTGCATGTACAGTGTGTACGTGCGTGCGTATGTGTATGAGCGAGTGTGTGTATGTACAGTGTGTACGTGCGTGCGTATATGTGTATGAGCGAGTGTGTGTGTGTACAGTGTGTACGTGCGTGCGTATATGTGTATGAGCGAGTGTGTGTATGTACAGTGTGTACGTGCGTATGTATATGTGTATGAGCGAGTGTGTGCGGAGCAGAAGGGCCGGCCTGGGTTCAGTAGTGTTGTCTCTTCTCTGTGTGGTCCTGCAGGACTGGATTAGGGCCAGTGTGGGGGAGCTGCCTGCTGCTGCTGCTGCTGCTGCTGCTCTGCTTTCGTCAGTTTGTGAAACCTCTGGCTGTGCTGGGGGGGTCACTGCACCGCACACATGGAGCTGCGGGGGGGGGTTCACTGTCCGTGCCACTGGCTCCTGGCTGTAGTTCACAATGTCCGCCTTCACCACGCGCTGGGAAGACAGGAAAACACGCAAAGTGTTAGCGAGCTGCGCTAACCTCCCACAAACCACCCTGCAGTTTACAAGCCTTCACTTACCTATAATGAAAAACAAAAACTCAATTCAGACTTTTTAAACAAATATTTTTTAGCCACATATTTCAACATTGCAACATTTCACACTAGCTTTTTATATAACATCCCATATATATATACATATATATATACACAACGTAACAATACAAATTCAATAAACAATAACACTTAGTAATGGCACAATTTGAAACGTTTGCTTTACACTACCTGAATTTAACATGAACAGCTATTTTGTAGTAGCTGTCCCAAAGAGGACATGACTGACCATTATAAATGCTTATGAAAGAACATAAATTAACACGGTTACACGTTTACTCCCCTTCAGCAGTTTAATAGTGTCTGTCCTTAAATCATCTGGGGTTTTGCGTTGTTTGCACCCCCGGACAGACGCGGAAATAAACGTTAATGTTTTAATAATTTATTTCATAATGTACCATTATCATTTCAATACTGAGCTTCACAAATTTGCACAATCACTTAATGTGCAATCCAGGTATAATTACAAAAACATTTTTCTCTTAAAAAAAATAAAAAATAAATAAAACAATTCAGTGTGGAAATAAAAAATAATCATGAAAACAAATGTGTGTTTAAGCAAATTACTTTACAACGTTGACTACTTTTCTTCAGCACAAACGTCTTGATGTTCCAGTAATATTTCACAACTGCTCAAATCACAGCCCTAGCCCAAGGTTAAACAGAGGTCAGAAGACACAAACATTTACTCTGGACACCAATCACCCATCTTTGGATGATGCTGATGTAAACTTTGCTCTTAGCCAAGTATCACTGCACTCTAAAAATCTCCATTTCACATCCTCATTCCTGCATGACACATTTCAGCAGAGACAAAGTGTTGCACTTTTAGAAGAATAGAAAAAAAAAACTACTCTGACAGAAAAAAATAACTGTACTATCTTTTCTCTCACAATAAAACCTTTAAGACAAATAATATATAATTTTAGTGAGTATTACTTAACTAATTTATTGGACTAATTACCACTAGCTCTACTACAGTTGACACTACTTCACATCTAGTACCATTTCTAGAGGCACACTGGCAGACTTTAAAATTGATCTAAATATGGTTTTGCACCACTCACCAATAGATATATGCATATAAGCACATATCTACCAGTGACTCTGCACACCTACTGTAGCTACTGAATGGAGCAGACTTTGCTCCTGTCCTCAAGTTTAATAGGGCCTTCGTCCTGAGGATAGTTCACCAGCTCAGCTCGCACAACTTTCTGACAGTGGGCGAATAGAGGGAGGTGGAAACAGAGAGAGGAAAGAAAGAATGAAATTAATTTGAATTGAATTTGAATGAAATGGAGTAAGACATAGTGGACAGAGAGAGAGGGGCGAGAGAAAGCAAGGGGAGGGAGAGAGCACGGAGAGAGACCGAGATGGAGGATGAAATGGGGAGAGACATAAACAAAAGGAAAGACGGATATGGTGACAGTGAGAAAAATTAATCATCAAACAATGACTTAAGAAAATAAAAGCATGACATGAACAAGAAACAGTCAAAGTGAGCAGGCAGACAAATTGGCCACAATGAAGCCTGAGGATACCTTCTGTGACTTTACTCACATTAAAAACACTTTCAACTATCACTACACACAGTTCTGTTCATTTAGAGAACGCTAACAATTCAAGCTCAATCCTACACAACACATGCAAATTCGCTATTCAAAAGGGAAGAAAAACAACAATGTAAAAAGTGAAGGGTCAACTGTGTGAATGACCAAAGAGCGCCGAACCAGGCACGTTAATAAATAAAGCCACACATCATACTACATTACAGTAATTATCGCAGACTCTTATCCACAGAACCTACAGCTTAGGACAAGCGTAAGTGCATTCACCTGCTTAATATGAGCAACAGTGCCTGACCTGGCTGAGAGCCTTCCCATGAAGCCCTGGGGTATTCCAGGGACCGGACAGGCGTGTGAGCGCCGACCCCAGATTAAGGAGCCGGCCCTTTATCTTATCTTATAAACAGGGAGCTGATGGAGGGGCCCTGCACTGATCCTATCGGTAAAGGGGCCAGTGACTCTCTTGTTCAGCTCTCACTACTGACAGGAGTTAACAAGACCTGCCAGACCCTGCCCCGCCTCTCTTCTCCCGCTTTCTCTACCTCTCTATGTATCCCCCTCTCCCTCTTTCTACCCCTCTCTCCCTCTCTACCTACCTCCCTTTCTCTCTACCCCTCTCTCTCTCCCGGGGTCTCCACTCCATTCGGCACAAGCCGTCTCACCAGTCTCATGTTTGTAGTTTCCCACTGTTACCATGGTATTCATTAATCGCCTGCTAGCCCATTAAGGTCAGTTAATTAATTCCCTGAACGTTTCACATGCTGTTCGCGCGGGTATCGAACGGCTCATGTTCTTCCACAGCAGAAACCATCAGACAGCATTAGGAGGCGGCGTGAAGAAGCTGCCCCCAGGCTGAACTCAGGCCAGCGGACCGATGCGCACGCTGTTTGTTTTTCCAGGATTAAAACACTTGTTGTCGGGACAGATATGAGGGGAGGGAAGAGTGGGGGAGAGCGGTGGGAGCCGCTCGGAGGTGATGGAGTGATGACGGAGGTCTTTATTCACGGCGTGCGCTGACAGCGCTGGGCCAGAGAAGCCCTCCCTCCTCCCTCCCCATCCTGGGTCACGCCCCCCTCCCTCCTCCCTCTTTCCCGTCCCGGGTCACGGCTGCAGACTCCCCCGGCCCCTCCTCCAGTCAGCGTGTCTCCAGCGAGTCATATCAGGGGCGGGATTAATGACCTTCGCCCACCGAACCATAATCTTATCGGGGCGACCCGCGGATCAGGCAATGGGGTGATCTGGCTGGATGTGTGTAGTTTTGGGCTTTTCCGTATTCACAGGAGATAAAGATAATGAATCAGGAACCGTGAAGCACAGACTGCCACCCCCGGATTTTTCATCATCATTAAGCGCTTTTATATTTACACTAGCCCTGCCTCGCATGGACAACGTCACCTGGGCCCAGACAGTTACGCACAGAGATAAACACTGACTACCACTTCCCTCCACCACCAGGGAAACTCCTGAAAAACCTCCTCTGATCTATGAAAACAGTCATTTTTTACAAAGATTACCGTCAATCCCTGGGGCGCCTCCAAAGAGACTTCAGTCCAAGTATTTGTGAAATGTATAATACAAATTATTCATAATTAATTCAATTAATAATTATTTAATGAAATTATAAGATGGAGGTAAGCTCCCTTCATGATCATATAGTAAAGATGGAGGTAAGCTCTCTTCAGGGTCACACAATAAAGAAGCACTCTTTAGGGTCATACAGTAAAGATGGAGGTAAGCTGTCCTCAGGGTCACACAATAAAGAAGCACTCTTTAGGGTCATACAGTAAAGATGGAGGTAAGCTGTCCTCAGGGTCATACAGTAAAGAAGCTCTCTTTAGGGTCATACAGTAAAGATTGAGGTAAGCTGTCCTCAGGGTCATACAGTAAAGAAGCTCTCTTTAGGGTCATACAGTAAAGATGGAGGTAAGCTGTCCTCAGGGTCATACAGTAAAGAAGCTCTCTTTAGGGTCATACAGTAAAGATGGAGGTAAGCTGTCCTCAGGGTCATACAGTAAAGAAGCTCTCTTTAGGGTCATACAGTAAAGATGGAGGTAAGCTGTCCTCAGGGTCATACAGTAAAGAAGCTCTCTTTAGGGTCATACAGTAAAGATGGAGGTAAGCTCTCCTTAACAACGTCACCTGGGCCCAGACAGTTACGCACAGAGATAAACATTGACTACCACTGCCCTCCACCACCAGGGAAACTCCTGAAAAACCTCCTCTGATCTATGAAAACAGTCATTTTTTACAAAGATTACCGTCAATCCCTGGGGCGCCTCCAAAGAGACTTCAGTCCAAGTATTTGTGAAATGTATAATACAAATTATTCATAATTAATTAAATTAATAATTATTTAATGAAATTATAAGATGGAGGTAAGCTCCCTTCATGGTCATATAGTAAAGATGGAGGTAAGCTCTCTTCAGGGTCACACAATAAAGAAGCACTCTTTAGGGTCATACAGTAAAGAAGCTCTCTTTAGGGTCATACAGTAAAGATGGAGGTAAGCTCTCCTCAGGGTCATACAGTAAAAAAGTTATCTTTAGGGTCATACAGTAAAGATGGAGGTAAGCTGTCCTCAGGGTCATACAGTACAGAAGCTCTCTTTAGGGGCATACAGTAAAGATGGAGGTAAGCTCTCCTTAGGGTCATACAGTAAAGACGCTTTCTTTAGGGTCATACACTAAAGATGGAGGTAAGCTCTCCTCAGGGTCATACAGTACAGAAGCTCTCTTTAGGGTCATACAGTAAAGATGGAGGTAAGCTCTCCTTAGGGTGATACAGTAAAGAAGCTCTCTTTAGGGTCATACAGTAAAAATGTGCGTGAAGGTGGGGTTACCTGAGATTGCTCGATCTCTGCCTTGTTGAGCTTCACACCCAGTATGTCAGCTGCCACTCGCTGGAAACAGAGGAAGACCTGAGAGAGAGAGAGAGAGAGAGAGAGAAATATAGATAAGGTGAAGATGTAAGCAAAATGAAGAGAAAAGGAGAAAGTATAAGAGAAACAGGAGAGAGAAAGGGGAAAAGATCACCATCGCTACAAAACCGGAGAGGGAATTATATGTAAAATCCCAGTTTGGTTATGAAATACAAAATTGCGAACTGACATTAAATACAGCCAGGGACACCAAGATGCTGGCGTAAAACGCAAAAGTCACCGAAACACTGGCATAAAACGCGAAGGTCACCGAGACGCTGGCGTAAAACATGAAGGTCACCGAGACACTGGCGTAAAACGCAAAGGTCACCGAGACACTGGCGTAAAAAATGAAGGTCACCCAGACGCCGGCGTAAAACGTGAAGGACATCGAGACGCTGGCGTAAAACATGAACGTCACCGAGATGCTGGCGTAAAATGCAAAGGTCACCGAGACGGTGGCGTAAAACATGAAGGTC
Source organism: Synaphobranchus kaupii (assembly GCA_029718625.1). Classification (NCBI taxonomy): domain Eukaryota; kingdom Metazoa; phylum Chordata; class Actinopteri; order Anguilliformes; family Synaphobranchidae; genus Synaphobranchus; species Synaphobranchus kaupii. The sequence goes on along the minus strand of CM056376.1, from coordinate 110,282,004 downwards.
AACGAGACGAAGGCGTAAAATGTGAAAGTCACCGAGACACTGGCGTAAAACATGAAGGTCACCCAGACGCTGGCATAAAACGTGAAGGACATCGAGATGCTGGCGTAAAACGTGAAGGTCACCGAGATGCTGGCGTAAAACGCAAAGGTCACCGAGACGCTGGCGTAAAACGTGAAGGTCACCGAGACGCTGGCGTAAAACATGAACGTCACCGAGACACTGGCGTAAAACGTGAAGGTCACTGAGACACTGGCATAAAACATGAAGGTCACCCAGACGCTGGCGTAAAACATGAAGGACATCGAGACGCTGGCGTAACACATGAAGGTCACGAGACGCTGGCGTAAAATGCAAAGGTCACCGAGACGGTGGCGTAGAACATGAAGGTCACCGAGACACTGGCGTAAAACGTGAAGGTCACCGAGACACTGGCGTAAAACGTGAAGGTCACTGAGACACTGGCATAAAACATGAAGGTCACCCAGACGCTGGCGTAAAACGTGAAGGACATCGAGACGCTGGCGTAACACATGAAGGTCACGAGATGCTGGCGTAAAACGCAAAGGTCACCGAGACACTGGCGTAAAAAATGAAGGTCACCCAGACGCTGGCGTAAAACGTGAAGGACATCGAGACGCTGGTGTAAAACATGAACGTCACCGAGATGCTGGTGTAAAACGCAAAGGTCACCGAGACGGTGGCGTAGAACATGAAGGTCACCGAGACACTGGCGTAAAACATGAAGGTCACCCAGACGCTGGCATAAAACGTGAAGGACATCGAGACGCTGGCGTAAAACATGAAGGTCACCGAGACGCTGGCGTAAAACGCAAAGGTCACCGAGACGCTGGCCTAAAACGTGAAGGTCACTGAGACACTAGCGTAAAACGCGAAGGTCACTGAGACACTGGCGTAAAACGCAAACGCCCACTGAGACTCCAGCGCAATTCGTAATTCCAATTTTGATCCATGCTCTTCCGCACTCAGGTTCAACAAAGCCAACACTCCCTACTTCAGTCCCAAATTGTTTAATTCAACATGCATCCTCGTACAGGTCAACGAAGGCCGTTACACACAGGAGTGTGCCTTAGCAGAAACTCAATAATAGGGCATGAAAGACACAACTTTTAGTGGCTCTCCACTCACATAACCTGTACATTTGCCTGTACAGGGACAGACATGGATTGGATATGGACAGATGACTTGGATATTTGGCGGTGAGTGATGTGTCAAAGCGCGGAACACACACGCGCAGACACAGAATCCCACAGCTTGGCATGCACAAAGCCGGCGACGCAGGAGCACAGCGCTCTTACTCACAGAATCCCCCGTCTTGGCCGACACAAAGTGACTGATGAGCCCGTTCTCCTGGCAGAAACGCTGGTGCTTGTCCGCTTTCACAGTTCTCATGTGCTCCAAATCAACTGCAGGACAAGGGGGGGAAAAAACATAAAAATGAGACCTCTATTTCTGCAGTGTACACAAACCCACTCAGACACGGATCAAATAGAATTTTTTCAAATGCATTTCACGAATGTATCAAATAAATTTTAATATACATTGAGTGACTGCCGGAGAATCTGAGGGCATGCCGTTGAAATATCCTTCACGTCTAGCCTTTCCAGTTTCCCCTGATCTATAATGGATTCATAAACTCTGAAATGACCCTTCTTGATATAGCTTTAAATATTTGATTTGGAGCGCAATTTGTAAAGGAGCTTTGAAGCTTCGTAAATGTTTTGATATGCGTATCTGAAGTAATCTGAGTATTTGATGAAAGTACACATCCTAATACTGTGCACACTTCCGCAAAAAAGTTAACAAAAAACAAATACACTCTGTTTACCTGTGCCCAGTCTAAAAAAATCTCTCCACTTCCCATTTTATTTTTATCTTGTTTTTTTTATTTTTACCAGGCTGTGCTTCTCTGGCTTTCTGAGGAGAACATTATATGCAACCCAGGTGTGCACCAGTCTACATTCCCATGTGACACAGGACCGTTGTGGCTTTAGCAGACCCATCGGCGCAAATGGGCTACGAACAATGGCGGAAAAGAAGCGCTACAATGCAAGGCGTTACCGCGGCCGGGCTTGAAGCTGCACGGCGCATGCAGGCCCAGCGTGCAGAGCTAGGGCCTGTGATTTACCGCGCGGGTTTCATAGCTGCCCGCTATTGTCATGGGTTACAGTCTCGCACAATAGCACCGGGCCTCGGGGTACTGTACTCCCTTTCCTCTGGAGATGTGATGTCACAGTGGAGTCACCAGGGGGTCGTGGCGGGAGGTCACCGGGGGGTCGAGCGGCTGAAAGCAATAGCCTCCCTCTTTATTTTACGGCTTTGTGTCTGCGGGCGCCGCACCCAGTTTCTCTGAGCCGGGGGGAAGGACGGCTACTGTACGGTGTTGCCTTTCCCTCGAACCCCTTTCCTTTTGTGACTGAGGTTTCACGCCAATAAGAGAATTTCTCCTTCTCCCTTTCTGTGTGCGTGTGTGTGTGTGTGTGTGTGTGTGTGTGTGTGTGCATGTTTCCATGTGGCATCAAGCAAACACATTCACAATCATCCAATGTCTCATGGTAATGGAGGAACAACATTCCAAACACCACTTTCAAGACGATACGACTGCGCCATTCTTAGCAATCTATTCTGAAAATGTTCATTCTTATAATCTATAATTTATACATGCGATCACACACTTCACCAGACAGGCACAGACAGAAACATAAAGACAAACAGACAGGGACTCTTGTAAAGTATGTAATAAAGAGTTCACAGACACTGCGCATAAACATGGCAGTGTGGGGTGCTTTTAATTCCTGTAATTAAAAGAGGAACCCCTGCGCTACCAGGGTAAACTGCAGTAATCCTTTAGATCCAGGACACTTTCTTAGGGTTATCAATGGCCTGTCAGGAGAAGATTAGCCAACATTAACACTCTGACACAACTGCACAAGAGGAACTGCAAATGTAAACCTGCTGACCTACTGAAGAGCAGGCTAAAGTATTATAGTGCCAGTCAGGGTGCTCAAACCTGCAACAACACACACACACACACATATACACAGACACGCAGACACACACACACAAATGCCCGTGCACACACACATACGTACAGTGCACTCCATAAGTATTTGGACAGCGACACATGTTTTGTTGTTTTGGCTCTTTACTCCAGCACATTGGATTTGAAATGGAACAGTGACAATGAAGTTAGTGCAGACTTTCATCTTTAATTTGAGGGTACTTACATCCATATTGGGTTAAACATGGGGCAATTGTAGTCATTTTTATGCAAAGTCCCCCCATTTTAGGGGACCAAAAGTAATTGGACAAATTAACATAAACCTAAATAAAGTCATCATATTTAATATGTGGTTGCATATCCTTTGCATGCCATGTCTGTGACCCAACAACATCAAAAGACTCTTGATACTTTATTTTCAGTTACTCTTACAAGCGATACTATAACCTCTCTGCTTTTTTAATCATCTGTATGAGCATTGGAGGGGGGGGGCTAGATTAAGCTGTAAATTACACTGGAACAGTATGGACACATGGTTGGCTAAATGGCTTTAAGTCATCAAGGGTTTGAGGTATCAAACAAGCCTCAAACCATCACTCTGCTGCCAGATATGCAGTAGCTGTGGTGGATTACTTTATGGGTTTCTTCTCCTGACTTATTTTCCATACCTCAAAACCTTGATCACTTAGAACCATTTAGCCAACCATGTGTTCCATATTGTTCCAGTGTAATTTACAGCTTAATCTAGTCTCCCCTCCCCCACCCCCAATTCCCATAGAGATCTATTCAAATACAGAGTTTGTAGTATCGCTTGTACCAGACAATCAGATATCATTTTTATATTGTTTGGACACAGACATCAGGAAGTCATGGCATGCAATGGATATGCAACCAAATATGAAATATGATGACTAAGTTTATTTTAGTCAATTTTATTTTGGTCCCAAAAAGGGAGAGGGTATATCAAGTGCTACAATTGCTACATGGTTCTTATTCATGTAAAACCCTCAAATTAAGGCTGCCTGAAAGTCTGCACTTTATCCTCATAGTCACTGTTCCATTTCAAATCCAATGCGCTGGAGTACAAACCCAAAACAACAAAAAAATGCATGTGTATACACACAAATCAAAACACGGGAACACATTTGTATGCGGACACACACACAAATTTGTGCATATGGAGATACATAACACAGTCACATACACACACTAACACACTTCGTGCCAGACTGAGTTTGAGGAAAAAATATAATATAATAATATAAAAAGTATATTAAATATATTCATATTAAAAAAGAGAAGAGTGACAACAACATCAACACACTTTAAATTTTACAAAGCTTTTGTGTAAAGAATCTAAATAAACTGAGCTGACTGAGGATATAAAAGGGCTTCACAAAACAAACTATACAGAATTGTGCAACTTATGTCCTGATGCCCTTAAAGCTCTTTCTTGTACTGCACTGAGGTGAATACAGCTGTCTCTAAGGGACTCACAATAGTAATCAGCCTGATTAAACACACTTACACATGCAAGCACGTACTTGTATGAGCACACACACACACACTTCAACATCTGGTTAACAAAAACAATAACAGAGAAAAAGAGTATACTGTCGTCTTTATCCACGGTGTGATAGTATTTTAGCTGTGGTAATTTAAAACCACAACTTGCACTGAGCATAATGGGACTAAAGAACATCTTACTAGACTGCATTCAGTGGAATAACAATAGCCAAAGAGCAGGCCTTTTAAAAATGGTTCTTTAGTTACCGATAAATGGAAGTGCTTTTGACTTCTCACAAACACCGATTGAAAGACTTGGGGAAATAATTGTGTCACTCGGCTCCTGTCATATCGCTGTCGACGGGACAGCGTTGTTATCATGTTTCAGCTGATGGTGAAAACGCAGTCATATGCGAGAAATAGCCAGAAATGTCTTTATTTACATTAACAGACAAGCCGAATCACAAAACTCCATTGCACAAGCGGCAGCCGCAACTTCCAAACCTTCGCAAAATGTTTTTGGGCGGAAGACCACACGGATGCTGGGCTCAGACAGGCGAAATGGCTGCGATTCGTTTTTTTATTTTGTCTCGCACGAAAGCATTCGAGTTCGGTTATCAGGTAGAAACGATCTTCCCCGCTGATCTGGTTTGCCTCAGTGCTGACAAACCGTACATCACCTTAACTACCTCCAGGAAGTGAGCGCAAACGCAAAATAAACTGTTTATTCCACCGCACACATAGATAACGTGACATACGAGGCCGTCCCTCCGGGAGATTGATGATACGCGCTCATTTCGGTACCCGGCGATGTTTATTTTACGGACGTGCGCGCTAGTGTTTCTGAGCTCTTTAGCAGAAAAATAAAACAAACGGGAAATCATTGTTATATGCCGTTTTTGTGCGCACACGCACGCACGCGCGCGCACGCACGCACGCCCGCCCGCCCGCCCGCCCGCCCGCACACACACACACACACACACACACACACACACACACACACACACACACACACACACACACACACACACACACACACACACACACACACACACACACACACACACACACACACACACACACACACACACACACACACACACACCTCTCCTTTCTCTCATTTGAGCAACACAATGAGGGCTTGTCAGGTTTGATGGTCCATAGCCTAAACAAACCCAAACAGGCTATGCAGGAAAGCATATGAGGAAAGCATTAATCAGTTTTGACCAATGCAAACAACATAAATGCAAATGTTACACTTCTGATACAGAGAAAGTGTAGTGAGCACCATTGGACAGTGACACGTTTTTTGTTATTTTGGTTCTGTACTCTAGCACTTTGAGTTTGAAAGGATACAATGACAATAAGACTCGTGACATCTTATTTTCTGGTACTCCTACAAGCGATACTATAACCTCTCTGCATTTGAATGGATCTCTATGGGAATTGGGGGGTGGGACTAGATTTAGCGGTAAATTACACTGGAACATTACATTACATTACATTTATTTAGCAGACGCTTTTATCCAAAGCGACGTACAGTAAGTGCGTACAGAGACATCATCATCATTACAGAACAGACAAGGCAAAGCACATCCTTTGCATAATGTAGCAGCTATCCCTAGCAATGAACGTTGACTGTAGTTCACAGTAAGCTGTGGGCAAATCAGCAGCACCACACTTTCATTCCAAATACTAGGAACAGCATGGAACAACGGTCTGACGTATCAAACAAGCCTTAAACCATCACCCTGCTACCAGATATGCAGTACATATGGATGGATAACTTGAAAGGTTTCTTCTCCTGACTTATTTTTCCATAGAGTTCAATATGAAAATTTGTCAGGAGAAACAACCCTTCAAGTGATCCATCCATATCTACTGCATATCTGGCAGCAGAGATGGTTTGAGGCTCGTTTGATACCTCAGACCCTTAATGACTTACAGCCATTTCGCCAACCATGTATTCCATACTGTTCCAGCATAATTTAAAACTAAATCTAGTCCCACCCCCCAATTCCCATAGAGATCCATTCAAATTCAGAGAAGTTATAGTATCGCTTGTAGGAGTACCAGAAAATAAGATATCAGGAGTCTTTTGATATTGTTGGGTCAGAAGATATCAGGAAGTCACGGCATGCAAAGGATATGCGACCAAATATTAAAAATGATTACTTTATTCTACATTACGTTAAGCTGTCCAATATTTTTTGATGCCGAAAATGGGGGAGACTATGTACAAAGGGTTCTATCATTTCTAAACGGTTCATCCGATATGGATGAAAATACCCACAAATCAAAGCTGACAGTCTGCACTCAGTCAACCTCATTCTGACAGTCAACCTCATTGTCATTGTATCCTTTCAAACTCAAAGTGCTAGAGTACAGAACCAAAATAACAAAAAATGTGTCATTGTCCAATGAATTATGGTGCTCACTGTAATTTTTGTGCATGCCAATATATCATGCTTCTAAAAACAACTAAAAACGGAGGCCAATAAAATATTACAGTGTTTCTTCTGTTTTCCTGCCTTTGCAATATACTATAGGGACCAAACAATACATAGGCCTAGGTGTAATATACATTCCCATATATTAAACATACGTATACTGATATTCTGGTATTACAGTCCACTTAGGTCAAATGTGAATGGAGAGTGGAAGTTATAATTATAATGCAGAAACTATAAAATAGTGTAACACTTCAAAATGTTAAACTAATATAAATACCATTCTTCAATGTGTACGTATGCATGCCCCATTCATTCTGAGAAAATCTCAACATCCCAATGCATCCCTACCTTAAACAATCAGGGAATGGGATCAGATTTAGTGTTCGGGTCAGGGTTGAGATTAGGGTTGGGATTGGGATTAGGCTGTGTAAAGGCTGGTCCTGACTCCTGACAAAGCCATGAATGATGGCGTACTGACTTGACAAGGCTTTAGGAGAAACAAGCCCACTGGTATTGATGTCAGTTAAACAAATACATATCCATGGAAACATGGGAGACAGGCAGGACAAACTGCCAATCGAGCTATGTTCGCAAAATGTAACTACGTAGCGACAGGTGTCTTTGTTCCATGAAGACGGCGACTGCGTAGTTTCATGGTATTAATGGGATTGGCATCGTGAGCCCTGCAGTCCCGGCCGTCGCGGTTTTTAAAACACAGAGTAAAAATGTCAGCCAAATCGTACTCCACTGGGTCCTTCTGCCGGAGGAGCGGTGAGCAGAGCATTTAACCAACCGAGTAACTGCAGGTGAACACATTTGACACAACACAGTTAATCGCCGGCAGCCAGGCTTGTTTAAAGGTGTCTCTGGTGGTGGGAAAGGCCGATGTAAAAGCAGTAGCCTTCGGGGACGCTGCTATTGGCTCGCCACATGACCTCACCGCACCGACGGCTTCTTCTCAGGAGGGGTCTCACCGCCCCGACCGCCTCCTGCTCCTCGCAGTCCCCCAGTGCTGGGAGCCACGGCAACACAATAATGATGAGACGGACAGCGGCGCGGAGCAGCGGCCAGGAAGCCAGGCTTCACATTGGTTGGCTTGTGGCCTCCCTCTCAAACACTAGAAGAAGCACTAAACACTCCAGTCCATAGGGATCGCAGCATAAGCACTGCTCAATATGGCCCTGTGGTCACGGCATACTCTGTTTTATGGCTGTTGTTTCATACTGTACTGCACTGTACTGCGTTCAATAGCATGTGATTGAGTGTGCTGTCACCTCTTGGCCAGGACTCCCTTGGAAAAGGGGTTTCGCTCTCATTGAGGCTCATTTGGGAACATAAAGGATAAATAAAAATGTCCCATAAACAGTCCTGTAATTATACATGCTTGCGGCATGGAGGATCAATCCCAACATCCGGCGCGTGAAACGTCACACACACTGAAACCAAGGGGCCAAGACCGGGCTTCGTTTTTGACGCTCACTTCCTGGTCTCGTTCAGACTGTTGCTCTCTGGCGCCAGTGCAGTTGGCTCCAGTATAGGTGTTTCAGGCCCCTTTTTCAATACATTCTTTCCCACAAGAACATGTAGTCACATTTTTCTTCACTTAATGTCTCCCCATATGCCAATTTGTCAAGTTATTGTGTCACTTGGACAATATTCTTATATTTTGTGGACCAACATGGGACAGTCCGCGGCACTTCCTAGTCACTGCAGGTCACTAGCCACTCACACACTTAGTGGACGACCCGGATCCGTCCCGGATTTAATTACTATATATGGTCCCCCTTTACCCTAGTGCACGGTCTCTGGCTCCAATTTTTGTACAAAATGGCAGCACAAAACTGCACTTCTGTGGCTTCAAAACAATGTTTTCACAAGCCCATGGAAAGTCAATGGGTGACATCACAGTCACTTTGTCCATATTTTTTCTAATCTATGGCCGAAACTCAATAAAGGTTCCTGAAGGCGGTTTGATTAGAGTTACTCACTGATAGCCAGATGTAGCACTAAAAATGTTTCCGAAATGCAATGTGCCATTTACAGTCCTTTCGCACCAAGTGACCAATTATAATGAAGGCATTACATGGAAACGCCGTGCACTGTTCACCTTATAAAAATAAAAATAATAATAATAAAAGGGTTTACATAACATGGGCATGGGCTATAAAACCAGCGGGCTTGTGTAGCTTTACCGCCAGGGCCTGTATGTGCAGTAAAGTTCAGCCATAACAGAACAGAAGCACAGCGTTGAGGCGGGAGTTAAATTAAAGAGAAAGCTGATGAATACTTGGGAACACATAGCAGAAGTCAACTCAAACCAGGACCACCAAGAGCAGAGCATGGCTCTGAGCTACAGAGAGCCTCTGATCCACTGCCTAAAGCCGGGTATACACTGTGCAATATTTGCGACGATTTTGCAGTCCCTGACAAAATTTGTGAATCGAGAATTCTTTCGTCCTGAGCTGAAAATGGCCGTCTTAGATCCCTCAGTGTGACATAATCACAGACAGCCGTTTTGGTGAAACTTAGCCTCCAACAGAAGACTGGCAAATCTTGCAAGGTGACCGCTTCCACGACCATAGACCGTGGAAGTCTAATGAACAACCAATAGGAGCACAGCAATGCAAAAACCACATCCATGACTTTGAATTTCAGCATTCCTTATGTTGAAATGCATAAAAATAAGCTCCTCTTTATTTTGGTTTTATGTTCAGTGTATAGCTAGACTAATTAAACTAGTCTAACCATGTTGTCAAAACTGGTTGGAAAAAGTAATGTCAGCAGTCCCTAATGTCCTCTCTTACCTAACCATGCTCCAAATTTGTCTTTGTTGCTCCAAGGGCTTGTTCCAGTTGGGACAGCATCCTCAAATTCCATGCGTGGATGGTCAGATGACGCAGGCTACTGAAACCGTAGGACATAATCTATGATTTTATAGAACAATCTGACTACAATTATAGAACAAATATTGACTTTTATGATATTGTCTGACATGCAACAAACGTTAAAGACAGCTGATGTCATACCCGCCTTAACAGGGCTTTTAAAAATAAGGTTAAGACATTCTCTAATGTACTATTGTCTATATTACGTATTGGTCCCTGTACTGGACTGACTCACAGTCACTTAGCCTAACCAGCGTGGATGCTGTTTGTGTTCAGCGTGGTCCTAATTTCTGCGGCATTACAATTTTGATTGAGAACAATGAATCTGTTGGGACGTAAAGTGAACCGTGTCAAGGCGAGCTCTTAAAAAAAGGCGAAACTGAACATAACTTCAACCCAGTCGCTTGTTATTGCTCCGTGGGCTTACTGCCTACGAAATATTTTGCTTCAGCTTGTTTTTAAAAAGGCTGTAAAAAGTTACGACTGAACAGAGAGAAAGAAAATAAAACATTATTGCTCCCATGCAGGCATCTCCGCCAGCGCGTTTGTTTGTGTGAATTTCATCCAATATCACGGGTGGCGACCAGAGGGTGAGCGTGCGGCCGCGGTCTGACCGTAACGGGCGGTCAGGAGAACCGAGCTGATGAGATCCAATCAGGAGAGAAGAGTTATAAGGTGCTGGTTCCCCAGGCCCACACACACAGAGGTCCTTTTGCTCCAGTGTGTGTGGGCCTGACACTGGGAGAGCTATCGGGGACTCTACCCTTCTACCCTTCACAAGAGCTCTGTCAGCAGCACACCGATCACAGCTCATACTTTCAGCAGACTGCTATACACACACACACACACACTCACTCTCTCTCTTGCTCTCTCTCTTCTCACACACACGCACACACAGACTCTTCCACACCACACATCTCAGCTGATGTAATACGCAGGGCCAAAGGGCCCGTGAGAGGAGCATATTGGCGGTTGTGCTGGGTCCGCCCAGGTCGCTGCCCCCATGTCCCTGCCAGACACTTCCACGCACAGCACCGCAATCAAAGCTACCAATGAAAAAACGTTCGCGGCTTAACTCAAACACTCCGATCACTAGGAACAACGCTCGCAGCTTAACTCAAACACTCTGATCCCCAGGAACAACGCTCTCGGCTTAACTCAAACACTCCAATCCCCAGGAACAACAATCTCAGCGTTACGCAAACACTCTGATCCCCAGGAACATCGCTCTCAGCTTTACTCAAACACTCCAATCCCCGGGAACAACACTCCAATCCCCAGGAACAATGCTCTCAGCTTAACTCAAACACTCCAATCCCCAGGAACAACGCTCTCAGCTCTACTCAAACACTCCAATCCCCAGGAAAACAATGCTCTCAACTTAACTCAAACACTCTGATCCCCAGGAACAACGCTCTCAGCTTAACTCAAACACTCCAATCCCCAGGAACAACGCTCTCAGCTCTACTCAAACACTCCAATCCCCAGGAAAACAATGCTCTCAACTTAACTCAAACACTCTGATCCCCAGGGCAGTGCCGTCGACCCCAAACCTTCACTAAAAACAAAGTTTAAAAAAGAAGCACGCATGTACTGTTTTTTTAAGAAACTAGAAATTGCGGGATATATTTAATAAATATGTAGACTTGGAAAACAACACATTTTTCACAGCGATTTATCTTAAAAAATTTAATGGAAAAGAGGTGATAATTTCACTGTGAAGCACTGCAAGAACTTAATATACTTTATTTCAATACATTTTCAGCATATTTCATTTCCATGAGGGGTGTTGTAGAGTATACAAACTGACCAGCATCCCGCAATACTCAGTAGCCAAAGCATTACTTATGCTAAATGTGGTTAAGCATGCTTGGCCTGTTGCAGGACTTCATTATGCTAATGGTGATTAAATATTACCTGATGGCTGCTCGGGACACCAGTACAGAGACATCACGGTGGTGGTACCAGATGTGTGTTTTCGGCGTGTACGGTGGTGCGATGTCAGAATTCTCTCACAGCGTCAACGCACCTTGCGACTTGTGAAAACACCTCCCTATGTTGCACACTTATAAATGGTGTTAGTATATTCTGTAAATAGGCAAATGTAAACTATTTATAATACAGGCAAACAGATATTTACCGGAACAGTAATTCTGTCTGTCGGCTCTGTTAAATGGAGGTGAGAATACAATTTTTTAACCCCTTTTTCATGCTCATGCAAAAATTTTCTGTTTTTACAAGTTTACATTTATATATGAAAATCAACTGAATGGAAAGTGCATTACAATACATGTCATACGTACTTATATGTATGTAATTATATAATATGTAATATAGTTAACTTTCCAAAAAATACTATAATCAATAATTAAACCAGTAAATGTATTAAATAAATGAATTATTTAGACACCTCCCAGACCTTCTACTGGATTTATTTATTCACACATGAGAAAAGGGGAAAGGGAATTTATATAGCTGAGAAACACAAGCAAACAGAATGTGGAGGAGCGGAAAAAGAGAGCCCACAGAGCTACAAAGACATCAGTATTCATATATATATATATAACATTTATTTATGTGTGTGAATCGGGTGCCCTCCTATGAACTAAGCAGAGCATTAATGTCATAAAGTGCCGCGGCCGTGGTCCCGTGCACTGTCCCGCGCTCGTTCTGAGCCGACGGCAGTCCTGCAGGCCCCGGGGATGTGGTGACGGAGGTACGCTCGCTAAAGCCGACTGCTCTCCTGCAGGCCCCGGGGCTGTGGTGACGGAGGTGTGCTCGCTAAAGCGAAGGGCTCTCCTGCAGGCCCCGGGGCTGTGGTGACAGAGGTGTGCTCGCTAAAGCGAAGGGCTCTCCTGCAGGCCCCGGGGCTGTGGTGACGGAGGTACGCTCGCTAAAGCGAAGGGCTCTCCTGCAGGCCCCGGAGCTGTGGTGACAGAGGTACGCTCGCTAAAGCGAAGGGCTCTCCTGCAGGCCCCGGGGCTGTGGTGACGGAGGTATGCTCGCTAAACCGAAGGGCTCTCCTGCAGGCCCCGGAGCTGTGGTGACAGAGGTACGCTCGCTAAAGCGAAGGGCTCTCCTGCAGGCCCCGGGGCTGTGGTGACGGAGGTATGCTCGCTAAAGCGAAGGGCTCTCCTGCAGGCCCCGGGGATGTGGTGACGGAGGTGTGCTCGCTAAAGCCGACTGCTGGCTTGCAGGCCCCGGGGCTGTGGTGATGGAGGTACGCTCACTAAAGCGAAGGGCTCTCCTGCAGGCCCCGGGGATGTGGTGACGGAGGTGCGCTCGCTAAAGCGAAGGGCTCTCCTGCAGGCCCTGGGGCTGTGGTGACGGAGGTACGCTCGCTAAAGCGAAGGGCTCTCCTGCAGGCCCCGGGGATGTGGTGACGGAGGTGCGCTCGCTAAAGCGAAGGGCTCAGGGCTCTCCTGCAGGCCCCGGGGCTGTGGTGACGGAGGTACGCTCGCTAAAGCGAAGGGCTCTCCTGCAGACCCCAGGGCTGTGATGACGGAGGTACGCTCACTAAAGCGAAGGGCTCTCCTGCAGGCCCCGGGGATGTGGTGACGGAGGTGCGCTCGCTAAAGCGAAGGGCTCTCCTGCAGGCCCCAGGGCTGTGGTGACGGAGGTACGCTCGCTAAAGCGAAGGGCTCTCCTGCAGGCCCGGGGATGTGGTGACGGAGGTACGCTCGCTAAAGCGAAGGGCTCTCCTGCAGGCCCCGGGGATGTGGTGACGGAGGTGTGCTCGCTAAAGCGAAGGGCTCACCTGCAGGCCCCGGGGATGTGGTGACGGAGGTGCGCTCGCTAAACCCGACAGCTGTCCTGTGGTGACGGAGGTACGCTCGTTCGAGCCGACGGCTGGCCTGCAGGCCTGGAATAAAGCTCCGTTTGACCGCAGAGAGGCACAGGCTCCAGTCAGGTGGCTGTGCGCGGTTAATGGTCCGTAACGTACCACACAAGACGGCACCAAAAGACTGATTATCCGCTACATGTGCAATAATATTTGCTTTATGGACGGCCAGATGAATGAAGACATTCAACGCAGCCGTAAACGCGGGAACCGTTCGGGGACGGGACCCAACATGCGTTTGCGCGGCAGTGGACGTCCTGGGCCGCTACTTAACTTCGCGGTGGAGCCGGTCGGAGAGGCCGGGGGGTTACGCGGATATTGACTCTATTGCATCAATGCTCGCCGCACACCCAACGGTCACGCGAGCGGCGGGATTTAAAATGTGTCTGCTGGTTATTCATTGGTTCCACTTAGCGCGGCCGTCTGTGTGGTCTTAACACCAGGGCCTGTGAATGAGAGTCGATGTGGAGGAACGGCAGCGATCCTCCGGCTCTGTTCAGAGGAGAACACAACAGTGCGTACAGCGGGGACGCCAGACGCTTACATTTTCCTGTTTTTCCCCAGCATTTAAACTGCAATTCAAATGTGTACGAATCCTTAAGACTTGCTACATAGTTCTTAGTTTAATATCTACTTTATTTATTGTCTAAAATAGCAATGGATGAAGAATTACTTGTTTTTGCGACAGTAAAATGCTGCATAAAATAACAAAATCCAGTTGGTTATAAGAGGAAATGCACTAAAACGCTAGTAATGTATAACACTATTTCAAGCATTTAATAATAAAGAGGATTGATTTTATTTGTGCAATCATCAAGGGTACATTGTTTTCAAAAACCATGACGTTGTGAAAAGACTGCAGGGAGAAATAAGACATACAACAGTGGCATTATAGAAGAATACTCTCCTGCGATTAACATGCATTTCAGCTCATATAAACATTGAAACTGAATTTAAAAAACAGCTGAAATCTAGTTTGATTTTGTACTTTGGAAAAAAATTTTTATATAAAATTATTATTTTTAAAAAAACTTATAAATTCAGGTGCATTATTGAAGAAAAAAATGTATCCGACACTGTATTTCATGCTGTTGTTTAAATCAATATTTATATTCCAAAAATTGCAAAGAAAACCAAAATGTGTATTTATATCCCTGCAACTAAAATTCAGAAGGCAAAAGGGTAAGTGTAAGTCTTTATGTCCTATTTATTTAATCAACGAAACTAAAATGTAATAAAAAAAATAATTAATATAAATATAACCAGAAAGACATATAAAATAAGGAGATTAACACACAGCACGCAGCGTATCGATAGAATGTTCATTGAAAGGGATCTGGCCACCAATACCGCCATCGGACATGGTAACATCCAAGAGCTCTGTGATTGTGCCCAACAAATAACAGGAACTGAACCGATACTTCTTCGGCAGGAAGTGCTCTACCGCTCTTCCTCGCCCCCTAGTGGGGATATGTCGTTACTGCGATTTACTGCCGAGGGAGCTGCCCGCTCTGAGTGGTGCGGCCTGTTCCCTCAGCGCGGCAGCGGAGCGTACCAGCAGGACGGCGTGAAAGACAGCGACGGGGCGCGGGGATGCAGCCCGCCCACAAAGCGCAGACGCTGCTGACGTGTGCACCTTCCGTTTATAGTGAGCGCCAGCCCTGCGAAGCCTCGGCTTTTGTCCACCACATGTCTATTGTGTCCCAACTATTCCCCCCTGAGGGCAATTAAAAACCTTGAGTTTGTTATAAGAGGGCCTAAGTACGAAGGGCAGAGCCAGAGAAAACATTTTTCAGCGAAACCAAAAACAGAAGCGTATTCAGCTCTCCGGACCCAAGGAATATTAGCATCTCTGGATTAAGCAATGTGCAGGCCTACACTGAACAGACAGGAACTGTGGCCCATTTACAGGCCGGTAGGGGGGCTGGTCCTGCCAAATGTGCAAACACCCCAGAACAATGTTGGTGGCATTTTAACCCAAAAAAAAAAGCGTATCATGAGAACCCGGCTTTTTACGTCAACTCTCGCGTGGCGATTGAGAGAGTGAGGGTATGGAGGGGAGAGATGCACGGAAACACAGCTCTACCGAGCAGAATGTAAACACGCGCGTGTTGCTTTGCACAACAGTAAAACGCGCCAGTAAAAAGATATCCCTGGACAGGAGATGGGAGAGGTTTTTTTTTATTTACGTAGAGTAGGCCTGAGACGTGGAGAATAAGTAGAAAAAAAAAGAAAAAAAAAACTTATCTCTGGAAAGGAGAACATTTCCCATGTAGAGCTGGTTCAGATCCACAGAGGTTAAAGGATACAAAGCTCTGTGCTAAAAGGCATGAGTAATGGTGTGGGGTTAAGAGAACTGAACCCATTTAAGTCACACCAAATAAGGAAAGGGAGGGGGGCGGGGTTCTGAGATCCTGAGAGGGAAATGGAGTTCCTGGAGGCTGCAGAGGGAGGTCAGACAGTCATTTTTAAACACAAAGCAGAAGATCTGCTTTACACACTGCGGTGGGGGGGGGGGGGGGGGGGGAGTAAACCCAGCGACTGTGTGAAGCACAGCATGAAATACGGCATATTGGGAAGCTTTCTTACATGGGCTAAGAGTCCAGACACAGAAGATATGTGAGTATTTCACAGAGTGGGCTTGTCTCAATGAGTCTAACTAAAACAGCGCATAATAAAAACAGGCCGGTGTTGGTAAGTGGAAAGTTAAAAACATGCACACACTTAAAGTTGGCTGCGTTCCATCTTGCTATCCTGTTCCTGTACAATGCAAATTTCGACAACAGAACGACAGTTTGGAGTGTTCAGTGCTATGAAGCAGCTCCTGCAACTGCACAAACACACACACACACACCTGCAGACTTGTGCACGCGTAGGCACACACACGCACGCACGCACGCACGCACGCACGCACGCACGCACGCACGCACGCACGCACGCACGCACACGCACACACACACACACACACACACACACAGTTGG
>CM056376.1:110162818-110260318 GCA_029718625.1 Synaphobranchus kaupii | reverse complement strand
CATTCCATGACTTCCTGATGTCTCTGACCCAACAATATCAAAAGGCTCTTGATATCTTACACTGGAACAGTATGGAACACATGGTTGGCTAAATGGCTCCAAGTCATCAAGGGTCTGACGTATCAAACAAGCCTTAAACCATCACTCTGCTGCCAGATATGCAGTAGATATGGATGGATAACTTTAACGGTTTCTTCTCCTGACTTATTTTTCCATAGAGTTCAATAGGATAATTGGGGGGGGGACTATGTATAAAAGGTTCTATAATTTCTAAACGGCTCATCTGATGTGGATGAAAATACCCTCAAATTAAAGCTGACAGTCTGCACTTCAACCTCAGTGTGCTAGAGTACAGAACCAAAATAACAAAAAATGTGTCACTGTCCAATGAATTATGGTGCTCTCTGTACATATATACATACACAGAAACACAAACCTATACACACACATGCCTACATTGCAATTATGTTAAAACTGTCACAGTTGCACAGTTGCATCTGATGAATGATAATAGAACATTACTGTATGGAGGACCGCCATTATGGCTCAAAGTGGCAGGAGAAGGGCAGAGTGGCAGAGTGAACAGTAGGTGGCGCCGGTGCCTGAGGCTGCAGTGGTCCCCGGAGAGCACTGCTCTGAGGGTTGGGCATCCCGCGAGCGAAGCCCCCAGCGGCCAGTCTGCGGTGGCGGCGTGGGGGCGGCGCGGGGGGCGGAGTGAGCGGAGTGATGCGTGGTAAACGGTGAATGTGCACAGGACACGCTCGGGCGTGGAGCCTGCTGGCTGCTCAGCCACAGACTAGTGACAACTGCCATATTAATCCCCAGCCTCTTCCTCACTGTTGTGTGTGATTAGCACGTGGCCATTTAAATGAGCCTCACTCATTAGCAGCAGATTCCCCTTCACCCGACTGCACCTGTCTGTCACATCACAGTTTCACTCTCTGCGCATGCTGCACAGTAATAATTCATTTTGCGGATGGAAAAAATCTTCCAGTAAAAATCATTATGTACGACCCCGTCTTCTTTTACGACAATAATACTTAAATGTGAAATGCACCAAGGCAACACACAGCCATTTACACAACAGCCACGTGCAAACACATCAGTGACCGACAGACTCCCTCCCTCTCTCGCTCTCACACACACACACACACACACAAACAAACACGCACGCACGCACAAAGAGCCTGCATTTAGGAGCTGGGTCATAGATTTGGCAGCTTTTCCCAAGTCATGCGACACTAATGTTATTATTAAAGCTTATTAACCCTACAGACTAATGGAGCACCACTGTAACTGTGAATTAGCTACAGAAAAGAGGACATTCACCCGTGTGTGTGTGTGTGTGTGTGTGCGTGCGTGCGTGCGTGCGTGCGTGCGTGCGTGCGTGAGTGCGTGTAATGTATATGTATATGTATGACTACAAGACTGTACCTGAGCTCCATAAATGTATTTGTCCAGCATCTTCCCACCGATAGTCTGTCCCCCGATGTCCCAGACCTGCAGTGTAGCGTTCAGGTTGCCTGGAAGAACAGACCACAGTAACAGCACAGTTACACACGGCAAACAACATTACACACAGCACCAATTACACACAGCAAACAGCATTACACACAGCACCAATTACACACAGCACCAATTACACACAGCAAACAGCATTACACACAGCACCAATTACACACAGCAAACAGCATTACACACACCACCAATTACACACAGCAAACAGCATTACACACAGCAGCAATTACACACAGCAAACAGCATTACACAAACCATCAATCAGACACAGCAAACAGCATTACACACAGCACCAATTACACAGAGCAAACAGCATTACACACAGCACCAATTACACACAGCAAACAGCATTACACACACCACCAATTACACACAGCAAACAGCATTACACAAACCATCAATCAGACAGCAAACAGCATTACACACAGCACCAATTACACACAGCAAACGGCATTACACACAGCACCAATTACACACAGCAAACAGCATTACACACAGCACCAATTACACACAGCAAACAGCATTACACACAGCACCAATTACACACAGCAAACAGCATTACACACAGCACCAATCACACACAGCAAACAGAATTACACACACCACCAATCACACACAGCAAACATTACACACACCACCAATCACACACAGCAAACATTACACACACAACCAATCACACACAGCAAACAACATTACACACACCACCATTCACACACAGCAAACATTACACACACCACCAAACACACACAGCAAACATTACACACACCACCAATCACACACAGCAAACAGCATTACACACAGCACCAATCACACACAGCAAACAGCATTACACAAACCATCAATCAGACAGCAAACAGCATTACACACAGCACCAATTACACACAGCAAACGGCATTACACACAGCACCAATTACACACAGCAAACAGCATTACACACAGCACCAATTACACACAGCAAACAGCATTACACACAGCACCAATTACACACAGCAAACAGCATTACACACAGCACCAATCACACACAGCAAACAGAATTACACACACCACCAATCACACACAGCAAACATTACACACACCACCAATCACACACAGCAAACAACATTACACACACCACCATTCACACACAGCAAACATTACACACACAACCAATCACACACAGCAAACAACATTACACACACCACCATTCACACACAGCAAACATTACACACACCACCAAACACACACAGCAAACATTACACACACCACCAATCACACACAGAAAACAGCATTACACACAGCACCAATCACACACAGCAAACAGCATTACACACAGCACCAATCACACACAGCAAACAGCATTACACACACCACCAAACACACACAGCAAACATTACACACACCACCAATCACACACAGAAAACAGCATTACACACAGCACCAATCACACACAGCAAACAGCATTACACACACCACCAATTACACACAGCAAACAACATTACACACACCACCATTCACACACAGCAAACATTACACACACCACCAAACACACACAGCAAACATTACACACACCACCAATTACACAGAGCATACATTACACACAGTAACTGGCTCTTCATATATATATATATATATATATATATATATATATATATATATATATATATATATATATATATATAAACATATCAATTCCCCATAAAGCAAAAGGCACTTTTTCTTGCACATCGTCAAGGTCAGTTAAATTAAGAAATAAGTATTTACACTGTCTGGCCAAAAAAAAAGTCGCCGTTGCACCAGTCATGCATAGTGCCCACTGTACAAGCCTCTGGAGGCAGTGTTATGATCTGGGGTTGCTTCAATTGGTCAGGTCTAGGCTCAGCAACGTTATGCAGCAATAAAATGAAGTCAGCTGAGTACCTGAATGTACTGAATGACCAGGTTATCCCATCAATGGGCATATTCCAGGACGACAATGACAAGATTCATCGGGCTCAAATCGTGAAAAAGTGGTTCAGGGTGCATGAGGAATCATTTTCACACATGAATTGGCCACCAGAGTCCTGACCTTAACCCCACTGAAAGTCTTTGTGATGTGCTGGAGAAGACTTTACAGAGTGGTTCGACTCTCCCGTCATCAATACAAGATTTTGGCCAAAATTTAATGCAACTCTGGACGGAAATAAATGTTGTGATGTTGCATAAGGTTGTCGAAACAATGCCACGACGAATGCGCACCGTAATCAAAGCTAAAGTCGGTCCAACAAAATATTAGAGTGCAACTTCTTTTTTGGCCAGGCAGTGTAGTAACAATAAAAAATGTAGGTGTGCTTTAACTGCATTACTCAGCAGTAATTGGTCAAACTGAATGAATGCTTTCACACATTCACCATCAGTGGCTCTTAAAAGGCGACCCCAGGGTAAAATACACACGTACATAAATAACTGTACAAGAAGAACAGCCTGGGACCAGAATTGAGAATCTGGATTTTACATGGAGACTCGACAGCATTTCACATGAAAGCCTGCACTTCAGAGGGAAAGCCTACACTTTATGGTTAAACTCCACGTAGTGAATGTCTACACTTTAGAGTCAATATTCAATCACTCAAACTCAGTTCAGCAGCGATATTCCTCAAACAGACCAGTGATAGCCGACAGTTCTAACGCCACTGATCTGCTATGTACAGGACACTGATCTGCACGGATCCGCTACACACAGGACACTGATCTGCACTGATCCGCTACATACAGGTCACTGACCTGCTACACACAGGACACTGATCTGCACTGATCCGCTACACACAGGACACTGATCTGTAATTAGCTGTCATGACCTGGAAGCTGTATTCAGTAATTAACCTGGATTCAATAAACATTTGTCCTTCACTTGAACTTACAAATAAATAAGTGTTCTCTGTAAGGTTTTCCTCTCGTGGCTGTATTAATTAGAGATGCAGTGCTCACCAGAATTATTGGGAACCTCAATTAATATCAGCAAAAGGTACAGGGTTACATTCAGTTTATCGTTTATTAAATGTCTTCTATTCTCAGAAAAAAATAGAAGATTATATAGTTTAATTGTGATACAACTGCTCAGAGGAAAACCAAATCTTTAATGCAAAATAATTATTTTGAAGATGCGTGCCACAATTACTGGAATCCCAGTATCTAGTGCTTTGGGCACCCTTCCTCTGCCAAGAGTGCTGAGACTCAGCAAGGGATCTGAGACAGAATCCTCCATACAGAAACTCTCCAGATCCTTCAGAATCCTTGTTCCTCACCTGAGGACCCTCCTCTTCAGCTCACCCCACAGGTTTACAATGGGGTTCAGGTCAGGGGTTTGGGATAGCCAAAACAAAACCTCAAAAAAACCTTGATTCTGTGGTCAGTGAATAATTTCTGTGCGGATTTTGAGGTATGCTTTGTATCCTTGTCCTGGCGGAAGATCCAACCATGACCCCACTTTTAGCCTTCTGAGAGAGGCAGCCCGATTTTGGTCTAAAATGTCCTGGTATTTGATGAGAGTCCATGATGCCATGTATCCTAACAAGGTTCCCAGGGCCTTTGGAGTAAAAACAGCCCCACAACATGACAGATCCACCGCCATACTTCACAGTCCATAACTATGCCTCTTATTACGCCAAACCCACCTTTGGTATTTATTGCAAAAAAGCTCAATTTTTGTCTTGTCTGACCACAGCAACCGGTTCCAATCTTAATTCCGGTAATATTTACCAAACGCCAGGCGCTTACGTTTGCGGTACGATGACAGCAGAGGCTTTCTTCTGGCAATCCTTCTTAAAGAGCTTGTTGGCATAGAGGCGGCATCTTGGCATAGAGACTTGGTGATCCCAGGATGCAACCAATTTATGCAATTCTCAAACTATGATCCTTGGAAAATTTTTGCCTCTCTTTTCCTATTTTCTTGGTCCTAGCATCCGTTTAATCATTTATCTATTTCCAATTTTCCCCATGCAACATATCCAATTTTCCTCGCCACATTTATTAGCGACTTTTGTCGCCTTTAGGATTCTGCATTGGAAAACAATTGGCTAAATCTATGATTTAATTGAATGTAATTGAGTTAAGAGGTATGTTTTATCGCTATACGTGCAATAAGAGTGAATGTATGCACCAAGTTTGTCATTATTCTCATTACAGACAGATGTCATAAATAATACAGTACCACAGTGCAGTATAATAACAGCCTTAAACAATTAAAAACAGAAAGAAATACAAGAATTAACATTATAAAAAAGACTTCTTCAGACAATAAATGCAAAGTATATTTTTTTTCCTGCTTGGACCGCATATGATCCACGAGAATGGTTGATTGGCTTTTGAATAGGTGATGATCATCTCGCCGTACGCTCTCGCCTCCCACAATCTTTAATCTGATTGGTTATTGAGCCACGTTCCCCGTCTCATCTGGACGCCTAGCATAGCAAGCAATCCCAACATGCTTTGCAGAGACGAGGAATCGCCTCTCATTGAAAATGAATGGAGGCGGTGCAATAGCACGAGAAATCCGCTCCACACTGCTTTCTGTGGGGCTTTACCGTAAACGTGGTCTCACCTAGTGGGCAGTGCAAGCGCGAATCGCAGTCTGCTCTTATCCCAAAATTATGACTAGGGCAAGTAAATTAATGCTGGTATGACCGTTACCATATGGTCATCTTACATAAGGTTTATGCATGATTTACTTTTGTGTTATAATTATTCAGGTGGACCATAAATCAGGCACTCATCTCATGTCTGCACAAACTAGAGCTCCTCATTTTGAGGAGGGATTTTATAAAAGTAAATGTTTCTGTTTGGAGTTTGGAGACAATATATCAGGGGTTAATCTCATTAGGGCCACTCCTGTCGGGCAGAGAACCCCTGGCTCTCTGTCCAAGAACATCTCCCAGGCAGAACCCGGGAGACGGACGGGTTCAGCTCACCCTTTCCAGTGGGCTGAGAAGCAGAAGAGAAAGGTATTATTAGCCCGGGTTCCACTGTTTGCATTGTGCCCCGTCCTGCCAAAGAGCGAGCGCGAGGAGAAATATATGCGGTGTTAAGAAAAATAAAGGCAATTAAACAAAGAAAATAACCCAAAAGCGAAAAGGAAACATTTCAAAGGTTTTCCTGTCCCCAATTTGCAGGAGAGAGTTACAAAACCAAATCTAAATAAACATTTTATTCCTCTGGAAAAAACAAGGCAGTGCTTATGTGTCAGTATAGCCATCCACCGGGGGAGAGATATGATCCCGCAAAGCATAGCGTATATGCCCAGAAAGCAATGCAGGAGAGGGGGAGAGAGAGAGAGAGAGAGACTGAGAGAGAGGAAAGAGGCAGAGCAAGAGAGAGAGAGAAAGGGAGAAAGGGAGAAAGAGAGGAAGAGGGAGAGGGAGACTGAGAGAGAGGAAAGAGACAGAGCAAGAGAGAGGGAGAGACGAAGAGAGAGAGTGAGAGGAAAAAAGAGAGTGAGATACAAAGCAAGAAAGAGAGAGAGAAAGGGAGAGAGAGAGGAAGAGGGAGAGAGAGACTGAGAGAGAGGAAAGAGAGAGAGCAAGAGAGAGGGAGAGACGAAGAGAGTGAGAGGAAAAAAGAGAGTGAGATACAAAGCAAGAAAGAGAGAGAGAAAGGGAGAAAGAGAGGAAGAGAATTTTGAATTTAAAAACCAGCTTTATTGTTACATCTCAATACCATATTCAAATGACGCTTAAAATTTACTCACAAGAGCAATAAAAAATGAGACAGAGAGGGAAAAGAAAGAGAGAGAGACAGAGAGAGAGCGAGAGAGAGCGAGAGAGCTGGTAAAAATAAACCCCATTCAAAGCAAATAGTGTTTGCTGGAGCTGTACCAAAGGGCCCAGAGTGGACTTTTACAGAGCGGGCCGGCAGCGGGCTGATTGACGGTGTGAACTGGGTTTGCTCACGCTGGCTGTACAGAGGACGGAAACGCGAGCGTTCACAGTGAATACGTCCAGACTATACAGCCACACGCTGAAGCACACTGAAGACCTGCCCTCAATCTCAGGCTTGTGATTTTGTATCCTCCGCCCTTCTAACACCGGTCCTTTTTCCACGTGGAAAGGAAAAAGTATACATTCTGTAGGCTATTTATTTCACAGTTCAATCCTTCTGGTAAATGATTTATGATGTACGTACCGGTCAACACCTCAGAGATATTTGCCATAGAAAGCAGTAACTCAATATTTACCATGATCCCCTCTAGTCCCACACTACTTCCTTCCCCACCTCCCCTAGTCTACGGCTTCAGATGTTTTTTCAAAAAATATATATATTTTAGGGGGGAGGGGGGTTGGAGGGAATAAGAGTAATAAGTTCAAGTGTTTGGGGTAAAATTATTCCCTCTTTACACAACCATTCTTAAAGAATGGTCATTAAGAGAAGGCTGCGCACACGCGCGCACACACACACACACACACACAAGCACTCTCACACTCACGCACACACAGACACACACAGATAAGGACGCGTTGTGAGCCAGGGCAGTGTGGAAAATGTGCGCTGGGTTTTAAAAAGCAGTTCTTTCACTGTAAGACTGACATGCCTCTTCGGCACTGAAGGACCAGCAGGCCAGAGGGAATATCCCCCCACAGCCAGCGGGCGGAGCCCAGAGGCCACCCGCTTTGCAGGAGCTGCTGTGCTGCCGGGAAACCGCCAATCGACACACGTACGTACGTATGTACGAACACACTTAAGCACATGCAAACATATGCATAAACATACGCACAAAAAGACATATACACACAGATGTAAACATAGTCAAGCCGGAAAGTCTGCACACCCCTTTCACCTTCGCCACGTTTTATTACGTTACAGACTTATACTACAATAGATTGAGTTCATTTTTTGCCTCAAACATCTACACACAATAGCCAATAATGACGAAGTGAAAACAGGTTTTTAGAAAATATGCAATTTTATTTTACTGACAAAAATAGGTTATTTAGGGGTTACATATCTGTACACACCCTTAGCCTAATACTTGGTTGCTGCACCTTTGGCAGCGATTACAGCTTCAAGGCGTCTTGGGAAAGAAGCTACGAGCTTGGCACACTTGTTTCTGGACATTTTTGCCCATTCCTCTTGGCATATCCTTGCAAGCTCCGTCAGGTTGGATGGGGAGCGTCGGTACACAGCCATTTTCAGCTCTTTCCACAGATGTTCAATTGGATTCAGGTCTGGGCTCTGGCTGGGCCACTCAAGGACATGCACAGACTTTCTCCGAAGCCACTCCTTTGTTCTCTTGGCTGTGTGCTTCGGGTCGTTGTCATGTTGGAAGGTAGCAGGTTCTGGAGCAGGTTTTCTTCAAGGATCTCGGTGTACTTAGCTGCATTCATCTTTCCCTCTATCAGGACTAGCCGCCCCGTTCCCGCTGCTGAAAAACATCCCCACATCATGATGCTGCCACCGCCATGCTTCACTGTAGGGATGGTATTAGCCAGGTGATGAGCGGTGCCTGGTTTCCTCCAAACGTGACGCTTGGTATTTAGGCCAAAAAGTTCAATTTTGGTTTCATCAGACCAAAGAATCTTGATTCTCATGGTTTGAGAGTCCTCTAGGTGCCTTTTGGCAAACTCCAAGCGGGCTGTGATGTGCCTTTTACTAAGGAGGGGCTTCCGTCTGGCCACTCTACCATAAAGGCCTGATTGGTGGAGTGCTGCCTGGATGGTTGATCTTCTGAAAGGTTCTCCCATCTCCACATGGATACGCTGGAGCTCTGTCAGAGTGACCCTCGGGTTCCTGCTTACCTCCCTGGCCAAGGCCCATCTTCCCCGATTGCTCAGTTTGGCCGGGCGACCAGGTCTAGGAAGATTCTTGGTGGTTCCAAACTTCTTCCATTTACGAATTATGGGGGCCACTGTGCTCTTTGGGACCTGTAAAGCTGCAGAGATTTTTCCGTACCCTTCTCCAGATCTATGCCTGGACACAATCCTGTTTCTGAGGTCTGCAGATAATTCCTTTGACCCCAGGGCTTGGAGTTTGCTCTGACATGCACTGTCAACTGTGGGACCTTATATAGGCAGGTGTTGGCAATCCCCAATCATGTCCAATCAATTGAATTTATCACAGGTGGATTCCAATTAAGTTGTAGAAACATCTCAAGCAGTATCAGTGGAAACAAAATGCACCTCAGCTCACTTTTGGGTGTCATATTTTACATTTTGATTTTTAATAAATTAGCACAAATGTCTAAAAACCTGTTTTCACTTTGTCATTATGGGCTATTTTGTGTAGAATTTTTAGACGAAAAATGAACTCAATCTATTGTAGAATATGTCTGTAACGTAATAAAACGTGGAGAAGGTGAAAGGGGTGTGCAGACTTTCCGGCTTGACTGTATACACGCACACATATGCACGCGCCAATGTTATTATAGTTAACTGAAACTAAAACTGTAGTGTAGTGTTGCAAAACTAACTGAAATAAAATAAAAATGACCATGTATTCTTTTTAGTTTTAGTTTCTGATCCTCATCCTGACTGTTGATAGCACAAAACTTTTTTCATATAGTGTAATTTGAAACGTTCAAAACCAATATCTATTTTTCTCTCCCCCAACCCAACTATTGACTGTTATTAACTGAAATAAAATTAAAAAATTAAAAAAATAAAATTGGTCGGTAAACTAAAACTGAAATTGATTGAAAAACTAAACTAAATATAAACACACTGAAAACTAACTAAAAATAAACTAAATTGAAAAAAAACGAATAAAAATAAAAACTAAATTAAAAACGTAAAGCTATAATAACCTTGGCACGCACATGCATGCACACACACACACACACACCAACATGCACACATGTGCATGCGTGCACGCGCATACACACATGTGCATGCGTGCACGCGCATACACACATGCACACATACTGTACGTACATACACGTACAAACACACATGTACGCAAACACGTGCGGGCACACACATGCACACAAATACACTCATAAGCAATAAAACAGGCCAAGCGCTGGAAGATGAAATACGGGAACAGATTCACTGAAATTCTCAGCACACAGGGACATGAGAATATAACCTCTAATCATGCTTGGGAGTTCATGTTTATCAGTAGTATTTTATTCTAATTAAAAAGCAGCAATCTGATGACAGTTTTATGACGAAGAATTTTACAAGGCAACATATCCTACAAAAGGGAACATAAAGCAATTCTACGGGTCAACGTTTTGTTATCAGACCCTTGGAGCATTCTTAAATCAAACTGGCAGTCATGCTTTTTCAATATCTTTAACTTTGATTCTGTCCGGATCTGAATATGTGAGCAAGAATCAATATATAAAGTATATCAATATATCAATACACTCAATATACTGATCATGACTGTTTTAAATTTAATTGCAGTTCAACTGCACTTCATTTCAGTCTTCTGAATATTAAAATGACTTTTTTAGCAGAATGTGTTTAAAGTGAATGAAAATGAAAATGCATTATCTAAGTATCGCAGAAGGAGTACTCATATTACAGATCTAAGAATGATGTGTCCTTTGCGCTGATGAAAAATAAGTAGGCCTAATAGGATCTTATGCATACTTGAACAAAGCTCAGCTGAAAGTGTGGGATGAGGGACATGGATATAAATATTAAATATATTTGCTCTGCAGTATGCCCAGATACATTTTCTCGCTAGATTTCCCCTGCAGCACATAACATGCCTGTAAGGTTAAGGGGAAAAAGCGAGTTGTGTTTGCTCTAGAGAGAACAGCCTTCAGAACGAATAAACGTGAAAAAAGGCAGACTCCCCACAATACAGAACGCTCCCCCAGAAACAGCCATTTCCATAAGAGTAAACAGAATTAAGCACGACACGGTTCCTGCTTCACCGATTTTAATAATAAGCCATTTCATTTCAGGAAAAAATGTGTTAAGTTATAGTAAAAGTAATGGATTCAAATAAAGGAAATCATTATTTAAATCAGTAAAATGGAATGTCAGCCAGCAAGAAAACAAGAAAATCCATGACAAAAAAAGTGAACTTGATATTTTGAGTAAAAATTGATATTTTGAGTAAATGCAGCAGCAACCAAAATATTACCAATTAAATGAAATCTTTCTGTTTGTTGACTATGCAATCTTGAGTAGTATTGCAATACCCAAGACGTACCAAAACAAATTCCGAGAGCTTTTTTAACAGCATTCTAACTACAGCATGCACTATGTCCCAGATCTAGCTGTCGGATAAATAAAAACGCCAAAACGCCTGTGTGTGTTTGTGAGACTGAGTGTGTGTGTGTGTGTGTGCGTGCGTGTTCTGAAAACTGATTCTCAAGTACCTCTTCACAACTTACGAACTTTACACTTTTGTGATTTTAACTCCTGCTGTTAACTTTTTGCATACTCAGTTCATTACTTTTAATTTTCACTTGTATGCTGGACTTATACTTGTACGATGCTTGTTACTCTTACTGAAAACTGACAGGAAATATTCTTAACATGTATTATTCATACAGGCTTTCGGCTTGATGGCTATAAACTGTGAGCCTCGTGGCTCTGCAGTCTGCACCTATGCTATCGTTGCTTTTTCTGCTATGGCGTTATACACATTGCCATTCACGCTGGTATGTCAGTCCCAATAAGAGCTAGCTTCAATCATAAATTTATAATAATACTATTACAATAATAAAGACAGTGATTATGATGATTATTTTTATATTCATTTCATTGTCCTTCCAGTTTTTTGTAGAGATCACCAGCATCACCAGGAGGGGGGTGTTATTTGTGAGGGTGACCCCCTTGCTGCCCGCGATGATGTGACACACACACACACATGCCTGAGCGCCCCTGCCGTTTAGAGAGTGCCCGTCTGCAGTCGGCAGGTGCGGGAGAATCAATCGACGCATACCATCGCTCCGCTCCGCTCGGTGTCTCACCTGGCAGTGTTATTCTCTTCAGAAAGAAGTCCAGTCCTATCGTCTGTTTGTACTGCTTTCCAAAGGCCTCCTGCGCAAACCGTGTGGCGAGTGATGTCTGAAACAGACACAGTGTGTGTGTGTGTGTGTGTGTGTGTGTGTGTGTGTGTGTGTGTGTGAGAGAGAGAGAGAGAGAGAGAGAGAGAGAGAGAGAGAGAGAGAGAAAGAAAGGAAGAGTTCAGTCTCATTCACCACCATAATTATTTTCCTATGAGCAATAAGTCACAGTAAATCTATCCTTGCATTGTTTTTACATTCTGACTGTTTGGATAAATGTTTTAGAAACCTAGTTTATATGGACAAAATTTTTATTTTGCATGTGTGCATGTGTTTAAGGAACACGCTGAAGTGATCATTACATTATTGTTCACAATGTACAGAATATTACAGAATGAAAGCCCAAATGGAGAAAACAGGTGTCCAGATAGACCCTATAGACTACACATAATTGCAGCAAATTTCAAACTTGAACACAGTGTCAGATATATATTTTATTTTTTTTTACTTGGTATTAAAAAAAAAAATTTAATTGAATGACAGATTCCTAAATCCATGGGAATTCGCACTTAGACTGCCAAGTTTAATTCCTTTTGATGGATGAGATGAACCCATAAGAGAGAAAAAGAGAATGTCACGTTGCCAAATCTGGAACCGTACAACTACATAAACATTGCCGTTAACCAAAAGAGTGGGGGCCTGCTCAATGTTCTGCGTCCTTGGTTCGACTACCGATGTCTGGCTACATTCAGACAGACACCGGAGGTTCCCTGGAGCAAAAACTGACCTCTAACCACACACTCACAAAGTTACCAGTGAGTAAATCTCCAAAGTAAGTAGGTACTAAGAACTAACTAAAACAATGTGCAAGCACCCCAGTGTCCCTTCACTGGCCTCTGTGGACTAGAATGCAGTCTCTCATATACCAAATACAGCGTGGGAAAGATGACTAATGGTAACAAATACAAAAGGAACGGGAATTGGTCCATGAAACCCCCGTTTTAGTTTACAATCATTTACAACACTAGAATAAGCCTTATTTCCACATGCTCGTGTTGGCATAGAAAGAGACATTTGTCTTAGTTTTACAGAGGCCAGGCTTTTGTGTGTGTTGTTTTACAATTATTTATTATTATTTTCATCCCAGAGTTGGACAGTAACCTGGGCATATAAATGCTGGAATAACCTATAATTTTTTAGTTTTCTGTCAGAGCCAACAAAGACTCACTGGCAAGCAGAGATAGCCTATGTTTGGATTGTGGGAAGGGGATGCTTACAATGCCTTTTTGCCCTTTGGTGGAAAGAGAAAGAGAAAATACCACGCTTTTCCCAGAGCATCACACAGTGACTCAGATATTTATAATGGTTGAGCTATGGGAGCTGCAAGCTGCAAGCCATCAAGAGCTCCGACAGCCCCTCAGTGTCGCTTCAGGCACCAGGACACACTGGGTTTACAGGGGCCGTGGTCCCGTGCAACTAGCTACCATTGTCAGCCCACGACCCCTTAGCAATGGATAAGCTATGACCTGCAAAAACAGTCTGACGAGGAAGGGTGCACATACGGACTGAAATAGAATGAGTGTGATTTCCTACGTGGTTTAAAAAAAAAAAAAAACCTGCACAAATGTGTGTGAAATACTGAGGAAAATATACCTTTATATATACCTTTATTTAAAAAAATTAGCTGAAATCAGCCGGAAGCTAATTACCAGATGTACATCCTAGTGTCTACAGTCTTTGCAGATGGACGGACTGCCTCAAGCATGGGATTATACTTGTGAGACAAGAGCATCAGTCTGAATGGCTGTTTCCCAAGCAAATATGCATTAAAAAAAAATAATAATAAGACAAAATGTCAGTCAATGTACCTGTTGAAAAAGTTTTTTGTTTTTTTTTCTTTCTCCCCACAGGCAGGCAGGTAAGTCGTTTGAATTGCTGAAAACTGGCACCGGGCCACAGTCCAAGGAGCTCATATTGTCATTAAGAGACTGAGGCATCCTTCAGAGACTGATTAATCAGGTGAAACCTGACAGCTTCTGTGTGCCTTCATTCAGGAAACCAAGGCGTTTCATTTACTGTACAAAGAACACACACACGAATAGAAGTACCTTCGTACTGAAATCATCCATTTCCTTCTTAAGCCTAAATAACATGACTCGTTTTTTCTTGAAAAAATAATAAAAGAAAAGAGATGAGTTTGAGGTCCCAAGGCACTTTTAAAAAAATCACTGCAGTGCATTCATGCCTAATCAGCTCACTTTTAAAGACGCAGTCTGACGGAAACTGCTTGGGGTTGTCATGGGAGCCATTCCGCTTTACTGTAAACACTGCACATTACGTTAGACAGAAAAAATATATATTTGCCGCATTTGATGGCCCACGAGATTTCTCTCATGGCGGTTTATGAGCATGCAGACATATCCTGAGAGCTTGTCCTTCTAATTCAGCTAGCTGATGGACCAAGGCAGACACTCAAACCAAACACTAGTATTGCTACAGCAAATTATTCAGGCATGTTTTTTTAAATGTAAAATTCCCTTCTGGCTTAACTCGCACATCCCTTTGCTTAATTGTTTAAGGGGGACAAAATTGACGAAGCCAAATACAACCAGAGGTTGTGTAACTACTGGTAAAATCCAGCTGTTACTGCCTTAATTCAGTATTGATTGAACATGTTCTCCTGAATTGTTCTCGGGATGGAAATAAAACAAACAGAAGGTCAATACTTTGGTCAGGCAAACAAGTTGTTAATCCATTTGTACAGGTGGTTTAGTACCTCATGCTAGGCCTAATTTCTCATTTTTATTATTATTATTTTATTTTTTTTCCAACTGATTTATTTTAGAGCTGGGATAACTGTTAAGGTCATACACAAGGTTTAGCCTACACCAAAAATAAGGTCAAAATGGTTCCACAGTCTACTCTTAGTAAAACTTTGTGTCAAGGAACTTAACTTGTTAAAGGGTTGCCTTTTGCACTTATCACTGATAAAATTAAAATATTATTAAATAAATCCCTTCAGGTAAACAAACATTTTTTCTTATATACATACTGAATCATGAAACCAGATGCAAAACACAAAGTATCACAAAGCTAAATTACATCAGTAAAGCTCCTCAAAATGTGTTTGACCACATTATAGCTCCTGCCGTTTCATATGAAATAATGTGTCATTACTGCAAGACTACAGCAAAAGGAACAACTGAAC
The DNA here is from genome assembly GCA_029718625.1 of Synaphobranchus kaupii. Taxonomy (NCBI): domain Eukaryota; kingdom Metazoa; phylum Chordata; class Actinopteri; order Anguilliformes; family Synaphobranchidae; genus Synaphobranchus; species Synaphobranchus kaupii. Next base: position 110,244,680 of record CM056376.1, on the reverse strand, counting down.
AAAAAAAAAAAAACACTGCAATGAAGATGTTCAGATCATATTTGTTTTTTTGATTGTTGTTTTTCTTTTTTGGTAGTTCTGTCTTGTGTCCCATTGGTTTATTTATTTATTCTTCTTCTTATCACTTTGACACTGTACAGCACTATTAATAAATTTGACTTACGTACATGATAAACAGAATGCCTCCAATCCATTTAATGAATGTTAGGAGTCTATTCTGCAATTCTTAAAGTTATCTAAAAGTGATTTACTTATTATTATTTCACATATTTTTCAAAACGTTTACCTTTTTTACTGAATGCATGCTTATCTGCCAATGGAGAATAGGCCTACGTGAATACTGCAAATCAAGAGTATTTTATAAAAACGGATTGCATGGATTGACTGCATTTGTGGCCAAACTAATTTGAGAAACTGCATATGCCACTACACATAACTTTGTCCGCAACCAAACTAAACAGAAAATTGATGTCTTAGGACACTTCCTTTGCCTTTGTAAGGATATAAACCAGAGCATAGTCTACGAGACACGGAATATGACGGGGGTTTCGAACAAAATCAGTCTTTTATGATTAAAATCGAGGGTTGATCAGTGGCTTTAAAGAAAGAATAGTGAATACCAATAGCAAGTTTAAGCTACAGTCAGCCTGAAGTCCTACATAAAATCCCTAAGTTAATTAAATAGGTTTAGAAAACGGTTAAGGCGCAATGATTCAAAGCTTAATGAAGATTAATCAACGTTAGCTAAGCCAGTTAGCTAAAGTTACACATTCTAAATCACCAAATACCTTTTTAGTGCTGTTCGTTATGGCTGTATCTTTAGTTTTACGTGTTAAAAAAACAACATTGTAATAAGCTAACAGTCCGTTTTTATATCAGTGTGACTGCCAGGAACATGAAGCACATCTTCTAACGTGTTAAGATGACTGCGATATTACTGCACCGAGCTGTGAATGTGTGTGTGTGGCAGTGACTGCGATATTACTGCACCGAGCTGTGATTGTGTGTGTGGGGGCAGTTTGGGTCCCCACGTTAGCTGTCTAGCTATGTGTCTTTAGTTCATTAGCAAGCTCGCTATTACGTTAGCTAGCGGGCTAACAGTTAGCTATCTTAGTATAATAAAATTACTACATCCACCACTGGTGAAGAAGTGGTAGCTAGCTCGCTATTACGTTAGCTAGCGGGCTAACAGTTAGCTACCTTACTATAATAACATTACTAATTACATCCACCACTGGTGAAGACGTGGTATGACAACCCATAATTATCACAGGAATCTTAAAAACCAACGTTAGGTTGCGTTAACTTGGCTAGTCAGTTGTTTTTGGCTAACACTAACGTTAGCTGCTCAAATTTAATACCTTGCAAAAGCAAACCAACACGTTTGCACTCGCTAGCTAATGCTAATTGCGTAAAGGCCGGTAACCGGTCAGTATATTCTCAACCGAAGACAACTAACTTAACGTTAGCTAGGCTAACGACGTGTCAACAGTATCATTCTAGCCCGCAAGTTAGCGTACAAGCCATAGCTACCAACGAGAATTGCCTGACTGGCTTGCCAGCGCTAAATAGCAGTATTTATTTAACATAACAATGTCGTATTAATGTAGGTAGTTTTTTGCCAACATTAGCTCGCTATATTTGTTGACACTGTGCAACCTAACGTTACTAGAGAGCTCTAACGTAGCTTACTAGCTAACGTTAGACAGCTACCTAAGATAGATCTTCCACAAATCTGAAAGTCTCCTACCTTTCCCGAAGCTCCGTCTCCTATGATAACAATTTTTAGCTGTCGGTCTTGGCTTTCCTCCTCCGAATCCGACATTATGATGATAATAAATAACGTATTTATAATTCAGAGACTGGTAAGTTACCGCAGTTGATACATGCAAACGTTATCTATCGGAGAGAGATTAGTCGGCCCAGCGCTAAGCAACCAGACGCCATATTCACCCAGCGGCCCCAGGCAGTTGGTATGTTCCGCTAGATTCACTTAGCTAGGGAATTATTTACGTGCTTCATGGACAATATTATAAATGTGTGATTTAGGCTATGTATCAGATACGCAAGTGGTCTTAGCTGTATATAAAACCTTAATAATATATATATATATAAACGACAGATTAATGTGTTCATTTGTTAGTTGTTTTCGGTTGGATTGCTCCGTCCATGACGCGTCTTCGTCGCTAGGCACGGCCAGGCCAGGGTCGAGAGGCTTCTTTACCAGGACAGTGAGAAGTTGATGAGAATGTGGAGAAGGATGAGTAGGTGCTACCGGAGGGATTCTTGCGCTTTCAAATCTCGAGAATCAGACATATGTTCAAAAATCACTTATGTCGTTTCGCACGCACGCGTGCTTTTCTCTCAGAAATGTTCTGCCTTAAAAGCAATTCATAAGTTTGAGGCTATTTAACCGGAGAATATTGCTTAGCAGCTTAACCGATTGTTAATGTTTCTAACCATGTATTGACTGTATTAATATATTCAGTTGTGCTGTTAATTTGTTTTTAATTCTTTTAGAACTAATGTTAATTCGAATATTGTAGTTGTGATATTGTAGTTGTAATTACCTTGACGGATTTGGATTTAACCTGCACTTGGCTAGTTGTGTAGGCCTATGCAGCATAGAGCGAGGTTTGCAAGGAACCTGGTTCCTTAATTGTCAGGTTTGATATATCTTCTTTAAATAATTCTATTGGTGTTGAGTCACTTGTGGTTATCCTGACAAATATAACACAATGCTTATTTTCCTAAACATCATAGGAGAGAGAAAGCCTCTCTCTAATGGAAGCCAGCAAAGTTGGTGTTATTTGCACCTGGGGTCTGGGGGATCCAGGTGGAACGTCCTGTCATGTCAAAATTGGCCCATCAAGGTGCAAAGCAAGGAAGTGAGCCAGAAAGCAGTGTAAAAACAGTCTGATGAGTGGCAAAAATTCACCTGGAAAAAACTTAAATCAGCGCAACACAGATGCAGTTTTTCTGCATAACATGTTGATGTCAAAAAGTAGGTAGCTACAGATTATGTCTGTTTTATAGCTGCAACTACTTATTGTTGTTGTTGTGATTGTGGGTGTTACTGTTATGGTTTTATCATCATTATTATCTAAAATTTACATGAAATGTATTCATTAAAATCGTGAAGGATATTACAATTAAAATGTAGTAGCGCACATGTCGGATTTTAAAAATCTATCAATCAGGTTTTTCATATAAATATATTATACTTTTAAAGAAATGTTTGGCAGAAAAAATAGTAGGCCTAACTAGGAATTATTTAATATTATTTGCCACAATAGATATGGATATATTAATTTTTGCTTTGTGGTAGGGAGGATAGGAGCATGGAGTTTTTGTTGGTCATTTAAACTTTTTGGCAGTTATTTTATCAAGATTATTGTTCTACTTTGTAGAAACAGAAACAATACTGTAATCATGATGGATGTCAAGGCTCTGATGGATGACAGCCATTTGAGAAACCATTATAGGCTGCATGTATTATTATCAAAGTGTACAAAGTGATTATGTTATTCCTGTCAGCATACCTCACTACAAAGAGTGTGTGTGTGTGTGTGTGTGTGTGTGTGTGTGTGTGTGTGTGTGTGTGTGTGTGTGTGTGTGTGTGTGTGTGTGTGTGTGTGTGTGTGTGTGTGTGTGTGTGTGTGTGTGTGTGTAAATGATTATTCATAGTATAATTTATAGTTATATATTTTTTTGTTTTGTTTTGTTTTTTTACCCAGCATGGGTCTATCCACTCTCGGCCTTCTCTTTAGAAAAGGGCAACATACATTAACTAGTAATATGTAATATGCATTTTTTAAAGTGATGTTTTGTTGGAGATTGGTTATTCACTAAATTAACAAAAAAGAAACATACTTGAAAGGAGAGGGGGAAAGGAATTTTAAATAGGACCCCCCCAATACATGGAAGTGCAGTGCAGTGTGCTACAGTGTTTCCAACAGTGAGCAAGTAGCCCCAGCCAGTGAGGCTCAAATTACACCCACAATCAGAAAGGTGTATTACACTTTTAAATGATGTGATTTTATTATTTTTATTTATTTGTTTACTTTTGACATGGAGTCATTGTGAGACAGCACTGCAGGCCATAGGACCACTGGGGTCACTTTAACAGATGATGAAACATATGTTAAATTAATTAATTTATGCCAGACTTGGCTGGTCATTACTGGCAAATGGCAAATGAAATGCTGTGAAAGGAAACTGCCTCATATTTAGTTTGAGTATGGTCAATAGGAAGTATGGGAGAAGAAAAGGAACTGTGTTATGATTTTGCGTTCTTGCTGAGTGAGTGAGCCAATTCAGAGCTAGCGAACGAATATCTACCGTAAATGTAAATATTCATAATACAGCATTCCTCCCTGCCATTACCCCACACAGGGACAAGTACTGTAAGCTTCAGTCTAGAGGGCACACATTTTGGTTCCAAGAGGTCTTGTTAAAAGTACAGTTTACACAATCATAACTGACCTTTGTGACTATGAGATCGAATGGAATTCCTTCTTATTATTATTCTTCTTTTCAGTTTTGGCGAGTATTAAAGGGCATTAACAGGAAACCAAAGCTTGACTAAATGAAATGGCTCAGGGAAGGCACTTTGTGAATGGACTGTTTATGAAATCTTTCACAATCCCATACATTAAGAGGGGGAAGCACCTCCAGATAAGATCACTTATAGATGTGCAGTTGCAATCTGTGTTGTTTCATGAGAGGATGTGAAAAACAAGAGGAGCCAAGTTGTATTTCCAAGGGGGCTGTCACTTTTCTCAAACTTTGTGTGTGGCTGAATACTCCAATTTGATATAGGTTAAAAAAAATGTAAACTGTCTATCTCAATTATTAGTATATTTTACTTGAGATATTTCTAGTAATTTCAACATTGTCTGTTTCACAGGTAAATCTTTAGTGTAAAATCAGACTTGATAGCACTTTTAAGACAGTGCTTTTAACATTTATATATATATATATATATATATAACAGACAGAGCATCCAACTACAGATGGATATAGATAGATAGATAGATAGATAGATAGATAGATAGATAGATAGATAGATAGATAGATAGATAGATAGATAGATAGATAGATAGATAGATAGATAGATAATCCACAGTTATGGTCATTGCATGCACATTTCTACCCTGTTTTCGGTTGAATTATTCCCAATTAAAAAGCCATGCTTCATGTGTTTTTTATTGAATTGCCTAAGAATAGGAATCTAAAAATCAGAGTTCCCTTTGTGAGGGCAGTGTACATTCACACAAATAAAAGTATATTAGTGTACATTAAATGAGCCTTTGCTAATTCCTGTTGCAATGTACACAATATTTTCACTTTAAACAGTAAAGAAAAGGGCATTGTAAACAGCCTTTTGCTTTTGCTCTGTGATGAAATCATCCACAGCAGACAGCAACATCTGTCCCCAAAGTGAATCAACACGGGTTTGTCCTTCATGAAAGAGGTAATGTGTGTCCGTCTGAAAAGCCACCTCAACTTTAGGAGAGTGTTTGTTTTGGCAAATATATTTTAACAACAGAGGAAGTCCACCCTGTGTCTATGTGTCATATTTAGGCCTGAATAAGCACTGAATAAGTCTGTCAGATGGACACCCTGCTCTTTCAGTAGCGTGTGGCCTCTTCAGTAATAGTGCCAATAACTGCACCACAACACTACGTCCAAATGAAAGAAATCGCCTTAATATCCAAATACATTTGTAGACTTATAGGTGTGGTAGTAAAACTGCATCTTATCCCTCATATTCTGTTTACGTATTACCGCTTGTGACACTGTTAGCCTGCATGGGTCAAGTATACGCAGAATGGAAAAATGCGAAATGGTATCTGCGCCTATAGGTAGGCACTGATGATAGTCTTCTAGACCGAAACGTCTGATTTTTATATAGATTAAATATTGCATTATATTTTCTCGACTTTTGTTTCCTTTTTTTGGTGTGCGAGTAACTCAATTATTTTGTATCAAATATACGCAGGACATTGGGATTTTGAAGCAATACAGAAATAAAATGTATAGCTACGCAAATATAGGCTACTCAATATATTATCTCTATCCCAATTCCAAACAATATAATAAAACCTCTGCTATATCACATTTAAAACATTTTTTAAAAAAATTTCTTTGAATATATATATATATATATTATTATTTTTTTTCTTTTTTAAATCCACTATAATGAAGGCATGGGGGCCTGAATCAGGTTTATCTTTGAAAATTAAATAAGGTTTTCATGCAGTAGATTATGGATATATCTTTTTGAACTGAAATTTTCAATTATATTTCATCTTGCTATATTCAAAGGAACCATGTAGGCAAAACGACATATACAGATGACAAAATACAGATGATACAAATAAGAAACACGAAACAAGTAGCCTACCACAAATTACATTGGTTTCGTCACTGGATATAGATTATGGAATAGCCTACAACCGGTCAATTTGACCCAACCCGATCACAGGGGTTAAGTATCCAAAGTTTTCTCCACCTGGATGTGCTTTTCATTTGTAGTCAGAGTGTTAGAACACACGTGCGCTCCATCACACATGTCGCAAAGTACTAGAATTGGCCGCCACAATGAAGATAATCTGGCTAGCTAGCTTTGAGGTTTAAACAGAGTCGTCTCAGGTCTTGAACGACACAAATAAATATTGAATATTTAAAACTATATTAGGCTATTTTCCCTCTAAAATATTGGTTAACAATAGCGCGTCGACGTTACGCAACGTATATAACATGTGCGAATTAATGTGATCTGAAAAAGCAGGCTGTAAATTTTACGCTGATATAAAATACAGCACAAGAAAGCGTCACGTTTAAAGATGCCAGTATTTGTAATTACAGAACACAAGCTAAACAGGGAACTGGATATGAATAAAAGGAGCCTTTATTGGAGGATTGAATGGCTGTTTTTATTGTCAGTTTAATAATGCAGGTTATCCATTCGGCCCACAAAATGGAAACGTTATTAAAATGAAGCTCTTTTGTCTCGACAAGATTACATAATTTGTCTTTATGTCGACCTATCTATTTCTAACAGCAGTGACACATTCTAGACGTGACAGCTTATAAAGTATCCTGTGGGAAAAATACAATGGGTGTGTGATTTGTAAGAAAATATCAATTATGTTCTGTTCTGCTTTTGTGGAAGGAGCTAGCCTAGCCTTTCGCCCAACTGTTAGTTTTCATGTTGTCTACCAACATGTTGTAGCATAGCTTCTTATGTTTGCTATTTAACAAATGTTAAATACATATACTGTTTACATATTTCTGAAGCTAAAATATGGACAGGCCTTCTTACAGATGAGCTTTTTGACAGCTTCCCTATGCAATCTTGACGTAGGCCCTATACCCACGATAGACGATACCACGACAAGTTTCAGGGCCACTTGAAAAGGTGCAAATGAAATGGAATGTACACTATGTAGTCATACCTTCTTGAAATATCTGTTTGAATTTAACGATGCTATTTTTCCAAACTTCGCTTGACATTATACATGTGTTTTGCTTAGTGTGGACAAAGCATTTCAATGTGCACAGTACAATGCACAGTGTTAATTCAACTCCAATGGTGCAAAAGAACCAGATGTACTCTGTGAGAGTTGATTTAACACTGAACATTTTACTGTGTGGAAACTGTAAAACCATATCCTTTTCAGTCGGTGTATTTATTAATTTATTTAGATAGATAGATAGAGTCACTTAACTTACCAGCAATAAAGTGTCATCAGAATTTCATCATTGTCATTTCTCGCACGATATTTTCTCAAAATTAAGCCAAAGTAGAGCTTGTCAATCTTTTCATAAAAATTAGGTTGAGGACTTGTTTAAATCACTGCGTGGATACGATATGCCTAAAATGAATGACCTATCAAGGAAATGCGAAGCACGTGTCAGGTGCACTGTATAGGATAATACCGATAGGTGTAGCACATAGGTCTACATTTTATTTAGCTTTGTCAGAGACCAGAAACCTGCATTTTCTGCAAGTCCATAGAGCTTTAAGCTATAAGTAAATAAATAATGCCTTTGAGGAAGGCGGACAGAGACATTTTTGTTTTTGAATATAATATTGTGGATTTGCTGACTTGAATTTAGGGACTAATACAGGGAAATCCACCACCAGTAGCTATTAGGCTACTCCTCCGTATATCAGGTTAAATAACATAAGCTATCCTAGTTTAATCCTAATTTAATTGACTAGATGTTTACTCAAGATATTGAAGAGACATTATACAACATTTCATATTTCATTGACGTAAATAAAATGTCAGGTTGTTTGATTTAAAATGTTTAGTATGCCTAAGATCCACAGTGCTGTGCATCTCTCCTTGCATTTCAACAGGGAAAACATTATGACCTAAACTACCAATTAAAATATCAGGCTACTTTTTATCCCTTTGTTTCACAATTTGTGAATTCATATTTATTCGGTTATTGAAAGTCGGAGGCGAACAAAAGCAGGGGAAAGGGTGTAGGTTAATTAATTTTGGGTCTTTTCTATTATTTGTCTGAACAACCCGGCTGCACAGCGAAAATAAAGTTCAATATAAATCCCACCGGTCACATTGGGCAGTATAGGCTATGTCGTGGCTTTGAAATTGCGCTATCGTAACCTGACATCTTTAAATATAATTTAATTAAGTTCTATACGAGAATAAATGTATCCCTCGCAGAGGGAAACATATGGTGCACGGATTTAAGTGTCAAAAAATGCAGCATTTGAAATGGTAATTTTCTATCATTAAATCTGAAATGTGATCTAGAACAACAACTGGAACATGTCTCCAAGGTAGGGAAAATAATTTCACTGATTAAGTGCCATTATGCGTGTCAAGCGCACCGCTCTATTAACGTGTATAAAGAAATTGTCCTTGACGTGTAAAATCTTACCAAAAATATACAGGCATTCACGGGATAGTAAAGATGTACTTATAAACTGGGAAATTACTATTCCATGTTAAAGTTGTAAATCCTATGAAAATAAAATGGTACATTCGTCTTTAGTATAGGGTAACAGAATAGTCGTGACTAAAAAAATGCAGCTTTTAACATTGAACCTTTAAATTGTGTTTTAGTGAATAGTACCACTTAAATCATCATTCTTGTGTAGGTCGATCAACAGAATGTATTCCTGAAAAAAATATATAATGACACAATTTAAATTCCGAACATCAATTTAGTGTTAGTACTTGGAAAGTCATTGAATAAGAAAACATGAATGTACAGAAATCTGTGTGCGTGTGCGCGGGCGTGCGTATAATTTGCGTGTTTCTAATTTTGGACAAGCTTAAGTTTACAAGAATTCACACAAGTCGCAGGGTTGTCTGAGTAAGTGTTGAGTGTTAGTGGGTTCGTGGACGTCCCTCGTTCCGTGAATGTGCAGCACGCCATTATTTAGGTTATATCAACCTGCCTGAGCCATTACAAACATTGCAGCATTGTTAGCCTATGATAAAGTATCTAATTCTGTTGCGAATTCTCGGGACGTAGTGGCATTCATTAATCATTACAACGCTGTTGGATGTTGCATCGAAAAGTTTGACTAATGACTAATTTTTTTGACTAATTAGCCTACTCTTAATTTAGCATATCAGTTTAAATAAATTATATAGAATATTCAAAACGGATTGGTCCATCATGGAAATAGGTTTAACTTTCCAATTAAATTATATAGGCCTATTTAAAAAATATATTTCAATTAGAAATTGAACATTTGTTTTAGTGCTTAAAAGGCATTCTATTTCCCGCTGTATGTATTCTGTTTAATCAAGCAGAGCCAATTTTAAAGCCACTCCTGGTCTGAAAACTATAATGACAGTAGCTATTATGTAACGTGAATATGAAATATGGAAATATGAATATGACATTTTTCATATTCTATAACTACACCTGCATAAACGTAAGTTAATTTGGGCCTTGTACATAAAAGAAAACAATTTCGACAGGTCTAATCTAACCGCCATAATCTAACCCACTCTAATCTAGTTTATAGTTCTTCATTGATTTAAATGAAACTTCAAAAAAATATTTGTAGTCGAAATGGTATACACATCAAATGTGTATCGGCTCCATCAACATTCTTATACGTATCTATTGAGTCTGTTAAGCATTTTCCTCGATAATGGTTATAACAAGAATTACAAAAGCTACAGTTCTTTCAGCCAGTTATGTCATCTTTGTTACTGATATTCTACATATGAACGCTTTCCCCACCCAAGGTAATACATAGGCTACATTATTTTCTCCTATGATCACCTTGATGATGTAATGCTTTGTAAAAAGAAACAAAGGAAACGCACTCCTGTCTGTTATGTTTGCGCTGCATGTTCTGCACAGGCTAAATCACTTAAAATAGGTTTGAGTGCGCGGAAGTCGTGTTTCCTTTCTGTGTACGATACAGGTTCTCATCCCCAAAACTGAGCTGCAATTTTGAATTTGCCACGTGCACAGAATTGTGTAAGGGTATAGGCCTATGTGGTATAACAATTCGGGTTCAGCGAGAAATGCTGTTCCCAGGGGGAGTATATAGGCTTTCGGTAAGGAGTCGTCACTCTTTCTTTTTGAAAATAAGCATGACTACATGCAGTAATTAATGCATTTATTTACTAATTGAAATATTTTCTTCGGGAAAAATCACAGGTGACTCAAAACCAACTGATTAAAGGATATGTAGCAAGCACAAAACACATAGGGAAACACACATTCATTTCCAGGGGACCAGATAATTAAATATATTATCCAATTCAGTGTTAAAAAAAAGCCTTTAAAAATATTGCGGCCTACCATAAGAATCCAATAATTCAGTGCGGAATTTGTTGTCAGAACTTAATATATCAACTTGACCAGTGAAGCGTGGGTCGCCTAAAAACGGATCATGCCCCTAGTGCATTTATTGTAATGCTTAAGAACTACTGATTCGCTTTCTATTTTGCCATGATTTCCTTTTCATCATATGTAGGCTACTTAGGTCAAAAGATAGACTACTAGATGTATTTAAATGACCTGCGGTGGAATACAGTCTTTGTGATTTACCTCTGGAATGTATGTAAAAAAGGTAAACAATAGCATTGTATTTAAATTAAATCACTGAATAACAGTACAATATATATTTGATTAAATACGCTGAAAATACACTTATATTAAATACAATGCGGAAATTATCCTTGGTAATTTTACGATTGCGCTTAAAATAGGAGGCAAGCAGATCTAGTCTAGTTGTGAAACACCTGCTTGCTGTAAGAGCCACCTAAATTTGCACGACCCGTTTTGTTCAAATCGCCCACAGTGCGTTACAGAATTAATAAATTATAGGCCTATATTGGGGTTCTGTTTGACAGTTTTCCAAATGGGACATTAATAATAAATCATGCCTGTTTTTTACAACGATAGTCATGTTTAAACGTTAATACCTGTCAAGTTTTAGTGTCATTGCGTATCCAAAGTATTTTGCTATAGGTATCAGCCCAACTCGTCATTGAGTAAAATCCGATTCATTAACGACATTGTTGTCTGCGGATGCATATGTATTCGATCACTAATAAATGGAAAAATGTAGTCATTAAAACAACTGTAAATGTAGATATATTGTGAAATCCATGGACAATAGTGGATGGGTAGACCAGCGTTGATTAAATAATGTAGGTTTATACATCTTAGCTAACGCACCATGCGTAGCATTAAAAGCTTATAATGTTGTTAAGGGGTGGTATGTTTCGTTGAGAATTGTTGTAGGCCAATACATGCCGGTGTAAATCTAACACTGCTGGTGTAAATTTAACACCTTAGTGGTGTTTATATGAGACCAAGGTCATATATAAACACCCTAGGGTGTTAAATGTACACCACTATTTTGCTGTGTAGCAATGGCAAATGTAAACTGTAGCCTATTGAATCTCCGGCATGTCTCAATATTGAAACGACTGGGCGTCATGACGACTTGAGTTTGTTCGTATTAAACGAATAAGATAGGCTACAAATAGGTTTTCAAATGTACAAGACATCTCTCTCTCTCTCTCTCTCTCTCTCTGTGTTTTGAAGTTATAGAGTTCAATTTAAAGAATTTGAACTCTCGCCTTAAAGTGTTTTACACAATCACTGCAGAATAACTGCGGTTTGTTGTTCTCATCACATATCAAGTATCCACGCGGTTTCTGGTAACATATTTTGAACGTAGGGTTAATAAACACCAACGTGGGTGTTTGTATTCAGTTCGAACGATATTATACTATATCAGATATCTCCACATGCAGGTATGCCACGGATATGCCGTGACAAGGCATGGGGGATGGACCATTGAAATAGCCTTTCCAAAACTTTCAGATCTGTGTTTCACCTGACAAATTCTTCCTTGAAAGCCTTGAAAAGTGCTCTGTCTGTATATTGCCTGTAGGAGGGGAACAGTGAATAGCGACATTGTGATAGCCTGCTGGCAGCCCTCATCGCTCGCAGATGCGTAAATGTATGCGATAGGTGATCTAGTGCCCTGTCCTCCTGGTGGGTATTAAATCGAATTCCTCCACATCACGCAAAGTGTGACCGAAATACTTTTGTTCATTGTTTTGCCAATAAGCCTAATATGGCCGTGGTTGCCATAACAAAGATATATTTTGTGACTTGAGGAAAAGGTTACACTGATGGTCATTTTTCAGGAGTCTTGTGACAGGTAAAAGTAGCCAAAATATAATCATATAAGTATTAAACATTTTACAATTTAACTTAATGCGAAACATAGCATACAAGTTTGTATGTAGCCTTATAATTTATTCGTTTTAAGCGCATTTAAATGAGAGAGAGAGAGAGAGAGAGAGAGAGAGAGAGAGAGAGAGAGAGAGAGAGAGAGAGAGAGAGAGAGAGAGAGAGAGAGAGAGAGAGAGAGAGAGAGAGATTAGTCACACCCTGATGTTATACAGTCTCAGGTCTTCGGGCATAATTTAATAATTTAGTGCATAGTGCATTCTGTATAGTGTCATGCACCGTCGCAATATTCACTATATATCCAATTATGTATCGTACTATCATATCTAACAGGTACATATCTACAGTACCATACACGTAGGTCTCTTCAATTATGGGAGTCTATTGCTAAAGAGATACATACTTTAGCATGCAAAACTGCAAACTGTATAACCGTTATCAAATCCGCTCTCCTCGGTAGCAAATAATAATAATACACATACGACGACAATGATGACGCATATCTATGCTTCCCTAAAACTACTCGCCCTGACTCAGGAGCGGAGGCCTCGATTTCCCAGGCTAAGCGAGTAGCCTTCGACGGCTGTTATCAGCGTAAAAAAAATAACGCAATTGGGGAACACAAATCATTTCGTGCATGTTCAATATGGGAAGATAAAACTGCCAATTACTAGAAATAAATGTGACAGCAGTGATGGTAGTCTTATTCAGAGGTAACTACAGCTGCAGTATATGTGTAGAGAACAACACAGTTCACAGTGTACAACATTTTACTAATATCTTATCTTTTACATTCACTTTAGGGTTTAGATTGATCTAAAGACATGGTATTACACCCTTTGCTGTCTGAAAATGGTTAGATATTAATATAGGCTATGTCTGATTTAAACTAAAATTTAAATGTTTTTTTTTAGCTTCATGAAATTAAATCTCATAATAACAACAACAGCAGCAATAGGCCTACAACTACTACTACTACAATAATAATAATAATGATAATAATAATAATAATAATAATAATAATAGTTTTTCCAAGCAAATTGTGTCACACGAGATAATTAGCTTGAGAACTAGGCAAACTGGCTATTTACTAGACAACCGATTAAGGATCTATAGTAGGCTACTGGCCTACGACCTATACAGCATACCTGATCAGGTATGCTGTATAGGAAGTAGGCCAGTAGCCTAGATCCTTAACAGGCTGTCTAGTAAATTGCCAGTTTTGCCTAGTATTATTTGCGAATAAATATTATTTCGGAATTTTTTTGTTAGCAAGATTAGATAAGGTTTTAACCAACCCTGTAAAGAGTTATACTCGTTTCTCATCAAATATGTGGAGACATGGACAAATGTTTTGCCCCTGTAATTTATTATGTAATTTGTTATTTTTCTATATATTCACTTTGTATATGTCCTTTGTCTTGTAATGTTTGTTTTTGTTTTTGTTTTTTATCTGATATGGACCTCTTTTAAGATGAGTCTGGAATAAAAGTTGATTTGAATTGAATTGAAGATAAAATGGTTACCAAGATAAGATAAAATGACAAATATTACATGGTATACCCTGTGTTTAGTGTGACGAACAATATTGGAATAGTTTCAGGGAGTAGCGCTTGGCGCAAATCCGTTTAGTAATTTACATTAGATTCTGTGCGACTGCACAGTGGGGAGGGGCAAAGGAACACCTTACGCACCATTTTAACGTATGTAAAACATAACGTGCATTACCTAAAATTGTTTGGTAGATTTTTTTTTCATTGTCATTTAGTTATTACAATTAGGCTTCGGGGAATGTTATTGTCGTCATGGCAGATTATTATTAACTTTATTTTCGATAAACAATAACACAAAAATAAAGTAAAAATCGTAAAGCATAAATTGAAACATGTTTTGACCTGTAAAATATGTCTGTGCATGCCTTCAGTGAGAATAGATATTTTTGCCTCGCCATTGTTAAAAGCAATGGCGCAGAAAACCAGCAATAAAAGTTTATTTTTCAAGTCGTAACAGTTGACACATTATGCCACTTTTTAAAGGGTACTCATTCAAAATATCACAGCTAAAGGTTTATGTGATAAATTGTCAACTGTCTTATAAGAAAACAAGCTTATACGATCTGTTTTAAGCAGGCCTACGCGCACAGTTTCACATTTTTACAGTCGTAAGTAGGCTAGTAGTAGGCCTATGTGCAGTCATAGAATCCCACACTTCTAACGTAAATTTAGGATGAGATGACTGCCATAATAATAATAATAATAATAATAAGGCAATGCAATTATTGTGATAGAGATTACATCTTATTAGCTAAAACATGACGTGAAAAAATATATAAATGCATTTGATGTGTGTACACACTTTTACGAATGGAAGTATAAAAGTTGGACTTGAATAATACCAGTATGTTTTATATGTTTAATTTTTTCAGTTAACAAAATAGTTCGAAACTATTAGAAAACAGATACATTTTAATCAGAGTTGGGTCTTCTCAGGTCCTTAGACAGTTCACTTGAGAGTGCTGAACTTATATACACTTTCAAATCGATAAACGTATCAGTCCCACAGTCATACAAAAGGTCACAGACTATCTCTAGATGTGTTAAAAGTGCTGAAAAGTCTTACCGGTCCCCTATAAACCCAGCCAGAAAAAGCAGTAACGGCTCTATTCACAACGTCACCGGGAGCGCTGTCGTTTTCCAAGATAGGTTAACAGGAAACACAGAGCTCGAATGTCTACGGAAACATTTAAGAGTTAGGTGTTTAACAGTCCATACATTCACAAACAGTAGGGTATTTGTCATCAATAGTCCAACACAGAGGGGTCTCTGTCAAAACATGGATACCATGAGGCAGTTTACAATGATTGATCCTTTTAGAGCAGTCCGGTGTATTTTTTCTTCTTTCCCTTCAAATCTAAATCAAACAATTGTCTTTTTTTGTGGAAAAATAAATACGTTGAAACTCAAAATTGTTGTCCCCTTTCTCATTGATTTGCAGCGCAGGCGGACAGCGTCCATGCCGGGAGACAATATGCGTAGGGATAATAATACGGGGACTGCAGGGAGAGTAGCGGGGGCCTGAGAAGCTCTCCTGGGTTGTACTGTCTCTGGTCGTCCCGCACCAAAACTTTCACGGCCACTTTTTTTGCAGCTGGAGCCGATGCCATCAAATCGGCGGCCATCTGTCGACGTTTGGTTTTGTATCTGCGGTTCTGGAACCATATTTTAACCTGGGTCTCTGTCAGCTTCAAGGAGGCCGCGAGATCGGCCCTCTCAGGTCCCGATAAGTACCTCTGGTGATTGAATCGCCGCTCGAGCTCGAACACTTGCGCGTGAGAGAACGCAGCCCGCGACCGCTTCTTCCTCTGTTTGGGCTGATCCGTACTCTTATCGCAGCTCGACTCGTCCAGGAGGTTGCAATCTGAAAGAAAGGTGTCAATATTATATTCGGTGTATGTTGCTTTACTTTGATTTGCGAAATGTAGTCCCATATCTTAATCACGATCAGTCTCTCAAGCCTTTACGAAGCGTTGCTTAGTTTAAATATTTGACAGACGATACATTATAAACAAATTCATCAAAACATTTATAATTTCAAAGCACAAGAAATGAGAAAATGCAGCAATTAACTACAACATAAACTTAGGCGAATACAATAAACAATACACTTAAAACTGAAGCATGTGTAAAATGTAAAACTCAAATGCAAACTTGTAATAGGCTACATGAGTCAACAGGAAATCTGTGTGCAATACAACTATCATTACCTTTCTGAGTAGCTACTTTTGGATACAGAATTCCGAATATTGATGAACATAAAATTACAGAGCACAATTAATATGTAGCAAAACGAATGTAGCCTACTGTGTGCTGAAAACACAAACGCGCGCACGCACGCACACCCACCCACCCAAATGTGTTCCTTGTAATACCCGATGCAATGAAGACTTATTATCAGTTTGATAACATAATTTTGACGATGGAACGTTCTGATTATTATGCTGCAATTATTTAGAGCAACGGCACTCACCGGATACATTAGCGGAAAGTTCGCAGTCACTTAAGCCTTTAGTGTTCTCGACAGCAGTGGACTCGTGATCCGTTTCGTCTTGTATACTGCCTTCCAGTGCATCTGAAGGCGAGCGCTCCATGTCTTTCTCCGATTTACAAACGGGCAGCGACTTGTTGTCATTCTCCTCACTGAGACCCGAATCCGAGTCATAACTTTTCCTATCGCTGGCCATGCAAGCCCCCTCTTCACTCTTACAGGGAGATGACAAATCCTCCGTGCCTGTGTCCAGATCTCCGAATATTTTCCAGCAAGTTGCCTTGGGGAAGCATACTTCCAAATCTTTTAAATGTCGGCTCTCCTCTTTTTTGTTCAAAATAGCTTGGATGGAGAAAGGCGTCAAGGTGTTGCTGCGAACGGCCATTTTAATTCAAAAGTCTCTTATTTTAAAACCACAAATATATTGGGATTAGTTCAACCGCATTTTACTCCTCAATGGCCGATATATCCACTTATTTTCGCAAGCTGAGCGAGGGGTCTCATTGCGCCTTCACGGTTTTTAGGATGGTAAGGAGGCTGCGCGATGTTTTCTCTCGCTCAGTTCTTCACCGCTGGCACGCTCCTCTCAAGTCCAGATCTTTCTTCGTTTCCTGCCCCTTTTCACCCAGTTCTGCTGTCGTACCTCACCTGTGACTGACAGCAATCCCTCACTGTTTCCTATTGGACAAGTCGAGGGAAAGGGTCGCTCGCTGATTGGCCACCCAAAACTACGAAATACTAATAACATGTCAGGACCCTTAATACAGTTTTAAACGCCTTAACCCTTTGCCTCCCAAAATAGACACATAACCAACACCGAACAGCAGAAAAAAAGCTCAATCAAATGAATGCGATAGTTTCTATCTATTTTATTTTATTTCTTTATTTTTGTCTTTTTTCTTTCAAAATATCATGGACCAGAGGAAAAGACAAGAAATGCATCAATTTATAGTGTGAATACGTATGAGTTATTTATTATAGTATATAATACAATACCACAACACAACACATGTCATAATATTATAACTGTAATTTTTCTTTATACATTTGAAGATTAATCAACACTTAACACCATTGGTAACGTAGTTGGCTAGTCTGTGGCGATGTTCGTCTGTCTTTGTGCTCATCTCCTCCCTTCCGCTATATGTGCAAGGTAGGTCAAGAAATGAGAACAATTACCTGTTTTGAAAATGTGTTCAAACAGGCTGGCAGTTTCAATCAGATCCCAAAGAAGAGAAGAATGGTCCAAGGTAAAAGAGATTCACTTTATTGATTGCCTATGGCCAAATTATCCAAAAACACAACATGACCGGTTTATCATTTGATTGTTAGTATAATAATAATAATAATAATAATAATAATAATAATAATAATAATAATAATAATAATAATAATAATAATAATAATAATAATCATGATTATTATACGGAAATACAAAATACATTTTTTCATTCATATTTCATATGTTGAATTCAACAACACTAAAATTACAAATATTACGTTGCTTATTGACTCTGCTACAGATAACCAGTGTAGCCTATATTCTTCGACCATTTTTGTTGTTGATGATTGCTATACATTATGTTACTGCTATAATGATCTCTTGAAGTAATATTCATAATAGGACAGAAATGTAAAATAGTATGTTCCGTAGTCACAGGAGCTACAGTGAATAAAATATAATTGAACCAAATGGTTTAAAACGTATAAGACTGTGTCAGCGATTCAGTCCAACTGCAAAGCGACGTGGTCTTAACAGCAAACAAGGAAACACATAAAGTGGAGTGAAATAATAAAAACAGCTTACAAAATGAATAAATTAAGTTATTTAAAGACAAGTAGCAGTAACCTGTTATTTAAAAAATATATATTATTATTATTATTTAAAAATATATATTGTTATTATTATTTAAAATAGCCTACCAAATCATTTAGATTCAATGTGTTAGTCTCTTCTTACCGTGAAATTCGTAAGCACACTACATTGCATTTAACAGATTACATTTAACAGAGCGTTTGTACGGCACTCAGCACATTAATGGAAGAATTTGACTATAACATTTTTAAATATAGAGACACGTATTGACCAATGTAGCCTAACTTTTTGATGCACCGTTATATGTTTTGTGAAATAACCATTTGTACATAGGGCATGCATTAGGTAAACCACACAAATAACGGTAGGTCTGTGTGTAAAAATATGTAGCCTACCCAAAGAAGAGAAGAATTCTCAACAGCAGTTCTTTACACATGGATTATAATGAATCGAATATTGATATTATAATATAATTTTCCACTACATATTTTCAGCCTAACAAGCATGTGGAGAGGAGAAAAGTTATTTGTGCTATGGCATGTATTATAGCTACGGTAGCCTAAAAATTGTAAAATTATTTCACCTGACTGTTTTTCTCGTAGTAGCCAAGTCCATGTTAACGAGTAATGAATAACACGTTTTCTAGCCTGTTTTGCATGAATACGTTTATTATTAGCCTATTATTATTATTATTATTATTATTATTATTATTATTATTATTATTATTATTATTATTAGCCTAGTGACATAATTCGTTATAATCCGTGTTACATTATGTTGCAATTATATGTCATATTGTCAGACCATCTACAGATTATTGCGTATTAACCT
Organism: Synaphobranchus kaupii; assembly: GCA_029718625.1. Taxonomy (NCBI): domain Eukaryota; kingdom Metazoa; phylum Chordata; class Actinopteri; order Anguilliformes; family Synaphobranchidae; genus Synaphobranchus; species Synaphobranchus kaupii. The sequence continues at coordinate 110,225,263 of CM056376.1, read as the reverse complement.
CGTATAAAGACATCCATGATGGAGATATCATAATTGAGATGTGTGTGCGTGTGTTTATAATTTTATTTAAACATTTTAATGATGAATTATTTAACGCGACATCAGATTTTTCAGTAGCTTAAAGTGAGGGAAATTGAAAGAGAGAAACGAACCGATATTCTTCTTCTTATTATTCTTCTTCTTCTACTTATTATTATTATTATTATTATTATTATTATTATTATTATTATTATTATTATTATTATTATTATTATTAGCCTATTATTATTATTAGCCTATTATTATTATTATTATTATTATTATCCTACACACGTTTAACAACCAGTTGCAATTCAGTAGCTAATATCGATACGCGCAACGGCTGTATATTGTACTACTTGTAATGTAACCTACGGTAAATTCATGTAGTATTAAATAGGTTATGGTTTTATTTTACCTTTTTCTTTATACATTTTACGTTACTTCCTCCAGTTTAGGTAAATGTAGGCCAAACATATTTCTTATTTATTCAACGGTAGGAGCCATCTACTTCTACTACTACTACTAGGCCTACTACTACTACTAATAATAATAATAATAATAATAATAATAATAATAATAATAATAATAATAATAATAATAATAATACTTTTATTATTAGCTACCATAGCAACCCAATTTCAGAATTCGTACAACTGATTAGCCTGTGCAGCACAAGTGCATATAGGCATATTGACAACAATACACGCATTATACTTAAATATCTTATTTGTATTGGGTTAAAGTACATAGTATTAGTGACCTATTTGGATATTCTGCCATCTAGCGTTCATATGGTACATTTTTACATGTACTACACTGTTCGCCATTTAGTTAGTGAGTTCGTAGCCTACTGGGATATAGTATAATTGAAAATAGCGTAAAATATATATTTTTTCTTTTCCCCCAAAATGCAGAAAGAATAGTTTTTGTTTCACGACCAGCCACTTTGTGGGAATCAAACCACTTCATTCCAACAACAATGAAACTTTTAGTCAGATTTCTCAATCGTAAAGAACGCAATTGTTACCACCAATCCAACACGGATGTGCATGTTTATTTATAATGAATAATTATTCATGTGATTTATTAACTAAATTACTTTGGCATTTGTCCGTTATGTGAAGGTGTAAGTAGTACCCAGAAATTTTACAATCGCAGTTTTTCATTTCAGGAGCAGGCTACTCCAGGCAAAGTGTAGGACAAGAAATTCAACGTTTCAGATATCCAGTCACTCAAATTTAAAGTTGACCGTTTTGTGATTTATTAACTAAATTACTTTGGCATTTGTCCGTTATGTGAAGGTGTAAGTAGTACCCAGAAATTTTACAATCGTAGTTTTTCATTTCAGGAGCAGGCTACTCCAGGCAAAGTGTAGGACAAGAAATTCAACGTTTCAGATATCCAGTCACTCAAATTTAAAGTTGACCGTTTATCAAATTAAAATTTAAAATTTAAATCCAATGAATCACTGGTCGTCACAATGTATTATTATTGTATGACATGAACTGGTAACCCAGAGGACCGTAATTTAGCCATCATGCACCTATACAATAATTATTATTATTATTTTTTATTTATTTAAAAAAGTATTTTTACATTAGAAGTACAAGATTACAATTAGAGCTTACCAAACATCACATTCTATTACTCATTGTTTCACTATAAGAGTATTAACATACAGCCTTTGTAAGGTACAACATATGTGTATTATATGTATGGTATTTAAATGCACAGCATGCAAGGGATGTGAACTGCTTTTGAATGTGTGAAGTGTGCATTGGGAGTGTATTCTTTTCCGTGTGAATCACCTCAGGCGTGTACTTAATCTTTTCACAAAGATATATATCACTTCTGTATCTGAAGACTGACTGATGTATTTTTAAAAATACTCTTTGGTCTTTGAGCACTGAACTGATCGCTTCTTACTGACACCTGTGCGACTGCAGAGTAATCCATCTTTTGTGCAAATGTGAGATGGCTGGTTTACAAGGGCAACACAAATGACATGGAGGGAGAATGGTGGAAGAGAGAGAGAGAGAGAGAAAGCGAACGAGAGTGAAGAATGAAATAAGGGTGTTCTTTCAGTACAGAACACCCCTGAGTATTTTCCCTCCTCGTGGACATGCCGATGAACAACACATCAGGAATGGAAATTAAGCATGCTGATGCGTAACATTTTACAGGTAGGGGAACATTGCTGCAGCTTTAGTGCTAAAATGTTTAATGACTTTGACAGTGGTCCTGTTAGCATCCATCAATCCAGAGAGACAAAGGGAGTGAGAGAGGGAAAACAGATAGATATCAGTGACGGTCTATTGATAGCCACACCCATGATGACAAACAAGAAACAAGCAGTCGGGTTTTGCATATACAAATAAATGGTAGCTTAAATAAGTGCATTTGTAAAATTTGATATTTACCGAAACAATCCAGTGCAAGTGCTATACTCAAAGGAAGTTGCTCTGGGTGGGCCCTACGGTCTGATATCAAATCCAAACTGTACCAGTGACGATTGGGCAGTCTGTGGGCAGCAGGCTTGCAGAATTGTGCAGATGCACAATTGGCTGTAGCATCGACTAAGGGTGGGAAGATTTCAGCCAGCTGGGTTAACCTGGACTGTGGACATGCTTGTCTTTGGCGCCTCTGCAGCGGGAGTGTAATTGGGCATTCCGATTTTGAACGAAAATGGGAGGAGCTCAATCGCCGCCGTGCCGCAGCGATACCGCCCACTCCCACTCCTAGCTCTCTGACGCGGGCGCTCCGTAAAATGCACTCCACGGACCTTCTAAGGGAGGAACAGCAGGTATTTTGGCTTTCCTGGCAGGAAAATGGGGAGCCGGCCACTCTGTCACCACAGTAGATTGCAGCTTTTATAGTGTCAGATAATGCAAAACGTGTCAAATTAAAATAATCGTGCTGGAGTCATCTCGGGTAAAGGGTGTATGCTGAGGCAAAGAATGATGCATTGTAGTGCTCTTTTCACCTGTGAAATTTAATGCAGGCAAACTGCTTTGCTTCTCAAGCACTGATGGCTGGCTCTCCTGTATGAAGACGTACATTGGCAGCCACACCCTGGCTTGTAACTATGACAACAGATCCATATTTCCCTCTAGTCTTACCTTTGTGCTTTAACCTCTGAGGGAACTGTTTTTTCTGGAGGAGAAGTGAGGGTGTGTGTGTGTGTGTGTGTGTGTGTGTGTGTGTGTGTGTGTGTGTAACACAGTTGTTATGTGTTGTCTGTTCCAGTTACAGTTGAGCAAATTGTGTTCAGATGGATAAATGCACAACAGTATTTCCAAGTGCGTCAATTCTGAAATCTTGTGTTTCTCCTTCCAAATATTAAACCTTAAAAGGCACTTTTGTAATGCCATCAAACAAGATCCACAGTGATATATTCATATACGTGTGTGTGTGTATAAGTCTGCTTTTACTTTCCGAAGAGCTCAGAACTCCTAGTCTTTTGAAGAGAAATGATCTTTGCATGCATTGGACGCTAAAGAGAGCGGTGCTTTTGAGCAGTGCCCTAACACTTTAATCTGAACCTTGTGAAGCAGGAGAAAAACAGGCCCACTACTCCTTGGAATCCATTCAAAAATACTCAAAAAGCATTGGCTACATTACCAACAGCCATTCAACAGAAAGGAGGCCCCTGGTTTAACAACAGGGACTGTTTCAGTCCAGTTCATTTGTGTAGATAGTGGGAGAGTGATTTATGGCTGATTTCACAAAGCTGTTCTCCTGACAAATTATTTCTTGTCTGTCTTTTGGCACACACAAGCTAATGCTCGCCACTAGAATACATTTATAAATGCTTCCATTTCTCATGTCTTACTCCATGCGGCTCTCTGACCGGTGTTGTTTTATGCTGGTTCATCAATAGAAAAGTATGTAACCCATAGGAAATCTGGTGCTTCACTTATGCAGCTGTTGATTTAGGGAGACATTGCGGCTCTCCAAGTTCAGGTATTTTAAGGCGCTGGTATTATGCAAACTATCGCTTGGACGCCACTCTGTGAGCAGACTGGCCAAGCGTGATTCAAGCTGAAGTACATTTACTGCTCAAAGCAGCTCATCACCACAGGACCAGAAATGAAACGTGACACTTGAAATTCTTCATTTAGAGGTGGAATTATGATGGCACACATTCAAGTACTCTGAATTTGCACACACATGCACACACACACGCAGGCAGGCACGCACACATGCTCTTGAGCACTCAAACACATGTAGATACACAAATACATCTGCATCAAGGTTGGGACAAATTCTGATTTTAATTGTGAATTTTATTGTAAATTCACATTCAATTCATGATTTTGAATTTGAATTGGCTCAGCACGAAGGGGCCAAGACTGGGCTTTCGTTTTGAAGCTCACTTCCTGGTTGGGCTGGAAGCGGCAATTGTGCCATTGCTCGTTGCTCACTAGCGCCACTGCGATTGGCTCCAGTTCAGTTTAGGTCTTTCATCATGTAAGTCAATGGCAGCAATGTGGTCAAAATACTCGGTCAATAAATTTTTCCCACAAAAAAATGTAATTGCAATAGTTGCCTTTCCTTCATCTAATGCCTCTGCATGTGCTGATTCTTTTAAATATTGTGTCGTTTGGACAGGGTATTCACATTTGTTCAGGACCAATCAGAGGGACAGGTTGAGTCCTCTTCGGCTCCACGGAGCAGGCGCCGTTTTTACAAACGGGCGGCGAAAAAGACATCCGAGCTTCAATTCAGGTTTTATGAGGCCGTGGAAAGGCAATGGGTGACGTCACAGTGGCTTTGTCCATATTTTTATACAGTCTATGCTCCGCACACAGGAAACGAGAATTTGAATTTGAGTTTCAGGAAGTAGAATTGCAATTCATGAAATTCAATGAAATTCAAATGTTTCATATTGTAATCATGTATGAACTCATGATGATCAGATGCAACCAATCTGAATGAATGACAAGGCCCACACAGTCATGAAAAAGCTGGGAAAGTTATGTAATTTGGAATTATGTTTTCCAGACCTGGAGAACTGTTAGAAATGTATTAAAGGGTAACAAAATATGTTGGTTTCGCTAGACCCCACCCCCTTTTGAAATTCTAAAAATGCCAAAATCTGAGCATGATAAGGTAATAATATAGGGGATGAGCTCCAGGTATCAAACCACGCCCCAGCAATTTATTTTCACGAGTAGCCAGAAGCTAATTTCTACTCTGGACAGCACTCACAGTGGTTGCTTTGTTCAATTCTCTCTCTCTGGTATAGAGAAGAGTGAACATGACCACATGAAACAGTCTAACAGAGAGAGGTTTGGTATAAGTGAACATGACCATGTCAGACAGTGAAACAGAGAGAGGTTTGGTATAAGTGAACATGACCATGTCAGACAGTGAAACAGAGAGAGGTTTGGTATAAGTGAACATGACCATGTCAGACAGTGAAACAGAGAGAGGTTTGGTATAAGTGAACATGACCATGTCAGACAGTGAAACAGAAAGAGGTTTGGTATAAGTGAACATGACCATGTCAGACAGTGAAACAGAAAGAGGTTTGGTATAAGTGAACATGACCATGTCAGGCAGTGAAACAGAGAGAGGTTTGGTATAAGTGAACATGACCATGTCAGGCAGTGAAACAGAGAGAGGTTTGGTATAAGTGAACATGACCATGTCAGACAATGAAACAGAAAGAGGTTTGGTATAAGTGAACATGACCATGTCAGACAGTGAAACAGAGAGAGGTTTGGTATAAGTGAACATGACCATGTCAGACAGTGAAACAGAGAGATTTGGTATAAGTGAGCATGACCATGTCAGACAGTGAAACAGAGAGAGATTTGGTATAAGTGAACATGACCATGTCAGACAGTGAAACAGAGAGAGGTTTGGTATAAGTGAACATGACCATGTCAGACAGTGAAACAGAGAGGTTTGGTATAAGTGAACATGACCATGTCAGACAGTGAAACAGAGAGAGGTTTGGTATAAGTGAATATGACCATGTCAGACAGTGAAACAGAGAGAGATTTGGTATAAGTGAACATGACCATGTCAGACAGTGAAACAGAGAGAGGTTTGGTATAAGTGAATATGACCATGTCAGACAGTGAAACAGAGACAGATTTGGTATAAGTGAACATGACCATGTCAGACAGTGAAACAGAGAGAGGTTTGGTATAAGTGAATATGACCATGTCAGACAGTGAAACAGAGACAGATTTGGTATAAAGAGAAGTGAACATGACCACATGAGACAGTGTAACAGAGAGAGGTTTGGTATAAGTGAACATGACCATGTCAGACAGTGAAACAGAAATAAGTTTGGTATAAGTGAACATGACCATGTCAGACAGTCAAACAGAGAGAGGTTTGGGAACATGAAGGTAACGGCCTCACCCTCCAGGTGCAGATTTTCCATTTCTCAGTCGGGGACGCTCCGGTGAGCGGTGTGGACAGCGGTGTTAAAATCATGCGCCCCTGTTCACAAAGCATAAGAGCTAACAGGTGTTTAATGTCAGAGGCATTCTATTTGAGAACCTCTGAAATAGGAACAGGCAGCGCTGGTGTTTTTCATCTCTCTCTCTCTCCATTAGATTACAGGAAAATAGCCCAAGGAAGTGGAGACACTGAAACTGCAGCCTTCTGGTAAGTGTTCTTTCAAATATCACAAACCAGAAGAGGGACCAAGACTCAGGTCTTGGGCGGGGGGGGCTTTTAAATGGACTAAAATAATGAATGCTTTCTTAGAAATAAGGGTGAAGGGTGACATTAGAGATATATCCTTTAGCACTTACGAAGCAAAGACACGCTCTTGGAACCTAGCAGAATCCCCAATATGGCTATCTATACCATATACCCTTTGAAGAGTAGATTTTGTGGAACGTTTTTTGGAAGTCAGTATTCTAGAACTCCATTGCTTTCAATTAGCCATTGTGATTGTTAAATCAACATTAGAATATTCAGTTAAGAACATTCTATTCATGTATTTGTGATCTTACACCTTAAAGGCTCGTCCACACCAAGAACGATAACTATAACGATAACGATGTGAGCATCCACACTGATGAACGATAACGTTCTGTAAACAGTGGCACCAAGCACGCGCTGCACGCTCCAGCTTGTCAATGAAAATGTCAATTCTAATGGATTTTGATTGGCTGTCAGTGTTTCAATCGTTTATCAAATCGCTCTGAAAGTGATCCCAATGATATCATTCGTCACTCTCGTTGTCGTTATGGTTGTGGTGTGGACTCCGCCATCCAATTGAGTTATAACGAAACGATGTTTAAAACAATATATTTATAGTTATCGTTGTTGGTGTGGACGGGCCTTAAGGGTTTTAATGGAGTAAAACCCATTGAAGTTGCTAAGTAAATTCCACAATCCATAATTAGGAGGTAGGTAGCGATGGTGCTTGCACACCCACTTTTTTTTTACCATTTCAATGATAATGCCTTTGTGATATTATTATTCTGTTTATCATCACCATTCTGATTGTGATGCCACCATTCTAACATAATTCAATGAAATACGAGGGTGAATGCATCATTATAGCATACCAATTTCTCTGCCATTAAAATCTGGATTTTTTTTTTTTAGTAGTAGTACAGTTATTACCGTTTTTGTCATGTACTCAGTGTAAAACATTAAAGTTTCACTGAGGCTAGAGCCAAATGTTCTTTCCGATGGTCAGTTTCAAGAAAATGAAATTCCACTGACCAGCCCACGGCTATCGACAGCTGAAAGGACCACTGTTCAGCCGCCAGGTTCACATGGCAAGAGAAACTCAACCAAAATAACCTTGAGAAAGGTGTTAAAATAATATTTGGGATTTGATTCCCGCACCAGGAAATACCTCTGGGTTGTCCCCAAAAGGACTGAGGCAAGCTTTCAGCCCCAACCCTATAGGGAAAGTCTGGCTTTCTCTCTCTCTCTCACACACACACACACCCACACACACACACACACACACACACACACACAGACACACACATTTGTATATAAAGCAATTGCGATGTGGAGACCACATGAAACCTGTGGCTCCAAACTGCTTCATGTGCAAATGACCTTGGTGTTCCATTCCTGTCACTTTCGTCCTCCATTAGGAGTCCGGAATGTTCTCTCCATTTCCCTCTGGATACAGAAAAATCTGTTTCCACAATGCACAAAGGGATCCATTCGGTCTCTCCTTAAAAGGGAAGGCAAGGGCCAAGCTGGTGTGATAAAAACAGAGTAAAACAGGGTAGGAACAAACCCGTTAACAGTCTACACAATGCTTCATTCAGTTTATCCTTGGGTACCCGCGATGCCCTACGCTGTTATGGTGTGAACCCGAATAAACCAGAACAACAGAAATGGTGTTCCACGTTCCTCCCCACGATTTGTCTTTTCTTTGTGTTGCTGTTGTAGTGAGAATGCAGTTGCATATTGTGGAAGTGTGAAGTTGTGCGGCTGTTACGTACTGATCACATAATGGTGTGCTGCTGTTGTGTGAACACTTTGTAAAATAAAGTATAGGGAGTTGTGGCTGTATACTGTGTGGGTGTGTGTTGTGTGTGAGGCTCTAATTATGGGTATGTTGTAGGTGTGCTTAGGTGTGTTAAGTTGTTACTGTTGTATTAGGAAGGTACAGTATGTGCAGTTGTGTTACTGTTATGTAGAGTGTGAAGTTGTGTTGTATTTACTCAGGGTGTTGCACTGCGTTTCTGTTTTGAACCAATCCCAATATAACCAAAATACTGCAAATAGTAACACTTTCTAAGAATGATCCTTCATAATAGCTATACAACTCCTTCATGAACACTACAAGCATTCACAAATGCCTGCATGCATCAATTAGTGCAAACACATGCATACAGTCAAGCCGGAAAGTCTGCACACTCCTTTCACCTTCTCCACGTTTTATTACGTTACAGACATATTCTACAATAGATTGAGTTCATTTTTTGTCTCAAAATTCTACACAAAATAGCCCATAATGACAAAGTGAAAACAGGTTTTTAGACATTTGTGCTAATTTATTAAAAATCTAAATGTAAAATATCATCATCATTTGTAAATGGAAGAAGTTTGGAACCACCAAGAATCTTCCTAGACCTGGCTGCCCGGCCAAACTGAGCAATCAAGGAAGACGGGCCTTGGCCAGGGAGGTGAGCAGGAACCCGAGGGTCACTCTGACAGAGCTCCAGCGTATCCTTGTGGAGATGGGAGAACCTTTCAGAAGATCAACCATCCAGGCAGCACTCCACCAATCAGGCCTTTATGGTAGAGTGGCCAGACGGAAGCCCCTCCTTAGTAAAAGGCACATCACAGCCCGCTTGGAGTTTGCCAAAAGGCACCTAGAGGACTCTCAAACCATGAGAATCAAGATTCTCTGGTCTGATGAAACCAAAATTGAACTTTTTGGCCTGAATACCAAGCGTCACGTCTGGAGGAAACCAGGCACCGCTCATCACCTGGCTAATACCATCCCTACAGTGAAGCATGGCGGTGGCAGCATCATGATGTGGGGATGTTTTTCAGCAGCGGGAACAGGGCGACTAGTCCTGATAGAGGGAAAGATGAATGCAGCTAAGTACACCGAGATCCTTGAAGAAAACCTGCTCCAGAGCGCTCTGGACCTCAGACTGGGGCGAACCTTCCAGCATGACAACGACCCGAAGTACACAGCCAAGAGAACAAAGGAGTGGCTTCGGAGAAAGTCTGTGCATGTCCTTGAGTGGCCCAGCCACAGCCCAGACCTGAATCAAATTGAACATCTGTGGAAAGAGCTGAAAATGGCTGTGTACCGACGCTCCCCATCCAACCTGACGGAGCTTGCAAGGATATGCCAAGAGGAATGGGCAAAAATGTCCAGAAACAAGTGTGCCAAGCTCGTAGCTTCTTTCCCAAGACGCCTTGAAGCTGTAATCGCTGCCAAAGGTGCAGCAACCAAGTATTAGGCTAAGGGTGTGTACAGATATGTAACCCCTAAATAACCAATTTTTGTCAGTAAAATAAAATTGCATATTTTCTAAAAACCTGTTTTCACTTTGTCATTATTGGCTATTGTGTGTAGATGTTTGAGGCAAAAAATGAACTCAATCTATTGTAGTATAAGTCTGTAACGTAATAAAATGTGGAGAAGGTGAAAGGAGTGTGGACACTTTCCGGCTTGACTGTACATGCATTTAGTGCACACCACATAGCCAAAAGTATCCGGACACCCCTTGGCCTGGGGCAGTTTTTCAGGGTTCGGGCTGTGCCCGTTCGATCCAGTGAAAGAAAATTTTACTGCTACAGCATACAATTACATTCTAGATTATTCTGGGCTTCCAACTTTGTGGCAACAGTTTGGGGAAGGCCCTTTCCTGTTTCAGAATGACAATGCCCCCGTGCACAAAGCAGGGTCTATACAGAAATGGTTTGTCAAGATCGGTGTGGAAGAATTTGACTGGCCTGCACAGAGCCCTGAACTCAACCCCATCAAACACCTTTGGGATCAGTTGGAAAGCCGACTGTGAGCCAGGCCTAATTGCCCAACATCAGAACTAATGTTCTTCTGGCTGAATGGACACAAATACCCGCAGCAATGACTAAACATCTAGTGGAAAGCCATCCCAGATGAGTGGAGGTTGCTATAGCAACTCCATATTAATGCCCACGATTTTGGAATGAGAAATGGACTTTTGGCCATGTGGTGTATGTTGTCCTACTACGGCCTATTTGCGGTCAATGTATGTCATCTATGAAAAGATTTATGAAAGTGTTAGGTAGTGCATATGAAGAATGCATACAGCTCTTATGAAGAACGAATCATACAAAGTAGTACCTACAGGCTGCAATAGTCCATTCAGCCCAGGAACAGGCCCTCATTTAATAACCGATAGCCAATTATAATAATGCAAGAATCACCAGACAAGCAGTCACTTAAACCACAATCAACCAAGCCCAGAAGACAGACTAGGAAAGGATAAGATTTAATGTTCTAAACAAACAGCGGTTTGTAACACTGGCATTGTTGAGACCCCTCCACTGTATGTACAATCACAAAGGGAACTCAAAACAAAAATAAGGATAAACACCAGCGACAGAGAGCAAGTGCTACCTGTGGAACACCGACAGAAACACCGAACACCTGGGAAGACCTACGGCTACTTCACATTCACAGAATGAGTACATCCCCATGGGAACCTCAGTGTAAATATGATACTGCATTTTTAAAAAAAAACAAAAAAAAAACATGAAAGCACTTTGGATAGTCATATTGGGAGGAGTTTACAACCCGAAACCTGCCCGTTTGTGGTTCTTGCGTTCCATGTATCGCTTGAACAAGCCGGTAAGCATAAACACACGCGTCACGTGTCAGATAAAACGGCAAGAAAGGGCTCCAAAAATTCTCTATACATGGATACGTCCAAATAAATCACCTCTGATTGGCCCAGATGTTAAGTCACTCCAGAATAAGTGCCCCTGATTAGCCCAGATGCAGCTTTGGGCAGGCTGAGAAGTGCATCTGCAGAGCATTCATTAAACACTTTCACCAAGGTCCTGTTTCCATAGTAATGCCATACCGTACATAAACAAAAATAATAATAATAAAAAATAAAAAAAATGTCCACAACTTCATTAAAAGTCACATCAGTTGTCCTGTGGAAAGAGTTCCTCGGAACCAAGCAAACAAACGTCACACATCCAGCCAAACACTTCTCTGGACTTCACTGCTGGTTACATTCTGACAATGGTAGGGATTAAAGAATAAAAATACACGGTTCAAATTTAAAGTACTTGTGAAATGTTAATTTCATTTTTTTTTTTCATTAATAGAAAAACACTTGAAGCACTTGAGGCCTACTGTTTCCATGACAGTACTGGATATGTACAGTTAAAAGTGTAAAAATGAATCCCATAAAAGCTACGCTCCACGGTTTTGGTCCTCCTGGGTACAGGGCGGGGTCTGGCTGCAGCGGGGCGTCAGCGCTTGCCCCTCTTGGCCGGGGGCTCCTCTAATTTCTGGCCCCCCCGTGTGCGTGGGGTGGGGGGGCTGGGCTCACGTTTACGCCACCCCTTCCCTGTCTGGGACACCGGCCCTCGTCCCCCACTAGAGAGAGAGAGAGAGAGAGAGAGAGGAGGAAGGGAGGGAGAGAGAAAAAGAGAGAGTACAGTGTTACGCATTACGCACCTCTGACACGCACGCACACACAACACACACACACACAAAACCAAACACCCACACACACACACAAACAAATACCACCCCCCCCCCCCACACTCTCTCACACACACACACACACACACACACACACACACACACACACACACACACACACACACACACACACACACAAACAAACAAACAAACAAACAAACACACACACACACACACACACACACACACACACAACCAAATACTCCCTTCCCCCCTCCCCACACACACATACACAGACACATACACAGACACACACACAGACACACACACACACACACACACACACACACAACCAAATACTCCCTTCCCCCCTCCCCACACACACAGACACACACACAGACACACACACACACACACACACACACACACACAAACACAGTCCATACCGTGTGGTTGAACCGGTCTCCTCTTTCCCGCTGAGTTTACTCAAGGCGCGCGTAGAGGGTTTACTGGGCTTATTCCTGGGGTAAAACAGAATTAAATCAGAAAAGAAGTTACTCTACAGCCAGGTACAGATCCGAGCACAGATCAAATGTACACAGTACTGTATATACTGATAAATCATGTTAAATCACACCAAATTGTTTCTAATACCATCCTTTAAGGGTAACTTTGTGTGTCACTGTTAGAGGTCTTCACGGGTCCATGTTAGAGGTCGGGCCTGAGCCCTGAGCGGGTTTGGGTCCACGGCTCTGACTCATCTCTCAGGTACGGGTTGGAACTGAAGTAATGGCCACGGGACCCAACCTGTTTTTATTAATATACATTTCTAATTCTTTTTTTAAAAAAATCATAAATATAAAACATTTAAAAGCGTGGTTAGCGTCTCGAGCGCGTGTCCAGTTGTGTGCCTCTGCCCTCGGCCCAAAGCTGTGATCAGCGTGTGATGTCCAATCCATCCGCCCAGCGCTTCCCAACGGACATTTAGCTACATTTTTTTGTCCCACTGCTGGATTGTATTTCTAATGTTGTTTTACGTAAATAATTGGCTGATTCAAGAGTGAATTCTCTCTTTGGACGCAATTCACTTCTCTGGAATGTAGGCTAAAGCCTAGCTGTAGTAAAACCAAACATAAATGGAAAACGGGTCTAAGCACGTAACTTCATAGTTAGCCTATTGTGTTTTTTTAGCCAGTTCTTTTAATTATGTGGTCTTTGTTTTTGCTCAGTGGGTATGTTCATATTGTTGCTGCACACACACAGATTATCAGCACTGCGTAGGCTATTGGAAATGGCAGCTGCTTCACAATGACAAATAAACATTTTGTGTGAAAGCCACACTATTTTGTAACCGATTTACCGAACACGTCTTACACCCAGGAGGACTTCTAGCACGGCGTTTGGCAGCTCTGTGCCAAAACAGTGTGTGAAAGCCCGAAAGGTAGGCCAATTATGAACAGATTCTTCATCCGCGCACGTTTGGAACCTCCGTAAATTTGCTTACAGTAGCATAACCGCATTGCACATATCGTTTTGTAAACTTTGATTTTAATAGGCTATCATTCGCTTGGTTGCTTTTTTTATTAGCCTATTGTTATAACCCAATAGCCTATATTTTTTCATAGAGACGGCATAGGCCGCTGTGTTGTAGGGTACATTCTGTTAAACACCGCCTTTTTGTGATGCATTCGTTGTGAAAACAATTCTTTATTTTCATCCTTTGAAATAGGCCTAGCAGGATGAACTTTTATGAAATTATGAAAATGAAATTGCAAGCTAGACACAATACACATAATAATATAGCCTAACAGTCGGTAAAATGACGCATGTGTGTGAGCAGTGTCGTTGTCCGACAGTTAAATGGCATGAGATGGGTTGATTTAGGCTACAAATTTTTCTAGAATGCATATAGGCTATTGAAACGCAGCTGACATTTTAAAAATGAGTTTCATTGATATTAAACTAGCTACATAAACAGCTAGTTAGCTACCCTCTGCCCGAGATCTCTGATAATATGATTCACTCATCATCACGGTATCAGTATGTCATTTAGCCTAATGATGGCGCACTGTGTTTCCTGACCAGAGCCAGGTCTACCGCACAATCATTATCTCCCTCATTCACGACTGTCCTTGGGTCTATTTCGGAACGGGTCCAAATTTCCTTGGGTCAATTTCTGAACAGGTCCGACTGTCTTCGGTTCCATTTTGGAGCGGGTCTTTGTTTTTTTGAAAAATTATTTATGCGGGTCGGGTTTGGGTCCATTTCGGAACGAGTCCCACTTTTTGGACCCGTGAAGACCTATAGTCACTGTGTAAATGCTCGTCTTCCAGTTCATTTTGTGTTGCATCAGTTATAACTATATGGATTATGTGATAGATCTATACATATGCACACACACATATATTTATAATATAAATAAATAAAGGTTTCTTAGATGTCAGGGTGACATTCTCAGCGCTACCTCTCAGCCTCCAGACGTGATGCAGAACGCGTTGTGGCTCTTATCTTAGTCTCCTCCTCCCCCTCCTCTTCCTCACTCTCCTCTCCCTCCAGCTGCTCCTCCTCTGTGTCCTCGGACTTCTGTTCTTTCTTCTCAGATGTTGTCTTTTCTGTGAAACACACGGTCAAGGACATCAGTCAATCTTGATTTTTTTAAATAAATTTTGAGTTTCTCAATGGACAATTTCAAAGAAAGAAAAAAAAAAAAAAAACATTTCAGCCAACGAGTACAAACTGCTAAATTATTCCTGGGCTCCTCTTAAATGCCCTGCTACTCCACCCACATTATCCCTCTCCCTCAACCTACTCTCATATCCTCCATCGTACAGGTATAACTCCAAGGCTGTGTCCGAGTCAGAGCCCTATCTACTGCGCCCTGTCTCCTTCTTACAGTGCACTGGCAGAAGTGTGCTGTTTAATGTGCACTGTTTAGCAGTCCGCAAAAAATATCCGCCATACTATTTTCCAACTGCACTGTGGAAGTGTCGTAAGCAGGTCATAAGACGTCCCACCAGTGTTGCCATGTCCGCGGTTTTACAGCTAAATTGGGATACTTTCAAAGTGCAGTCATGGGTAAAAATTAAAAGTCGCAAAGAACGCACTTATTTTAAAAAGTAAAAACATGATGATTTCTATTTAAAATACATTGGTTTCGGTTAAAAATAGCCTATAATTTGGGATAGTTTTGAGTCGCCATTTGGCTGGAAAGTTACAAGATCTGGCAACCCTGTGCCCTACTCTTGCGCTGCCATGTCACTTGTTTTTGTTGTATTTGAAGGAAAACGTAAGCGAAGCTGCACCTCATTTTTTTAAAAGCTTTACGTCATATTCATGTGACCAAAATGTTTGTGTACTTCTTGAAGTGTGCTTCAGAATGTACTCAGTGAAACCCCGGAAGTAAGTGTGTCATCCGGGTGTTTGAAGTATACTGCAATTAGAAAAAATGTTGCGTACTCTACGACTTTCTCACCCTATCTACTCACCAAGGCTACTCAACAGTGTGGAAGAGTGCTGATTCGAACACGGCCCAATATATCCATCCATTGGCCTCGTCCACCACGTTTTACTCCACCTACTACGCAGTTATAGGCTCCTCCTATAACTTCCTTCCCACATGACTCCTCCCACACACCTTCCAGCAGCCACTCCCATCATACCTGACTCCTCCCCCATGGCCCCGCCTCCTTTGGAAGACCTTCCCCTCCGTGTGACCTTGTTTTTCTGAGGCTGATTTCTGTCCTCATCCTGAGACACACAAACCGAAAATACAGATTTCTCTCCATTCATTCCTCTGTCTTACCGCTTGCACACTCTTCTATGCAGGCATTTATGCTCTTGAGTGAAAAGCACGACTTACGTTATCATTGGAGCTCTCTTCTTTTACATCCTCCTGGCCATCTGACTGACTCACTACAGAAAAAGAGAGAGTCAAACAGTCATTACAATACAATACAGGACAAGTGGAGTTATATTGTGATAGGGAACAAGTGAAGATATATTATGATAGGGAACAAGTGAAGTTATATTGTGATAGGGGAACAAGTGGAGTTATATTGTGATAGGGAACAAGTGAAGTGATATTGTGATAGGGGACACATTAAGTGATACTGGGATAGGGGACAAGTGAAGTGATACTGTGATAGGGGAACAATGCAGTGATATTGTGATAGGGGACACATTAAGTGATATTGTGATAGGGGACAAGTGAAGTGATATTGCTATACTGGACAGATTCACCAGTATTGTGTTATAAAACAGGTAAGTAAAGGACGCTGTTCTTACAGCTGTCGTCTCGTGGGAGACAAATCCGCCTCTTTGTGCCATCATCCTTCCCCTCTCCCTCCTCGGGCTGGGCCTTCCGGAACAAACGGTACACAACCAATCATGAGCCGGAAAAAATGGCACACAACCAATCATGAGCCGGAACAAATGGTACACAACCAATCATGAGACAGTCATTCAACATCAGGCTGAAACTGCATTTAAACTGAGAGGCCCGAGCACCACAGAGAGACATCACCTCCATCGAGTCCTCCTGGTCCTCACTCCTCTTCCTCTTCAGAACAGGCTTACCTGAGAGAAAGCCACCATTAGCAACAACACCTTTGCCTGTAGATTAGCGTATACGTGCATCACGTTCCTATAGGTCAGAATATCTGAATGTACAATTCCGCACAGGTGGGGGCCTGCGGCTCGTAGATACAAATTTCTACTAGCCACTCGGATTCCTTACCAGCCACTTCTGAAAACCAAACGTAAAACAGTACAATTGCAAACAAAGACCACATTTAGAATTCAAATAGGAAATTCTGATCTAAAATGCAACAGTTCATTTTGGGCTTTTTTTTCTTTTCCTGAATTCACTGGAAAAATGTGAAGTCGGGCCACAACCGACAATTTCACCCACCAGAAAAAACTATTTGATGGGTTTTAATTTCATGTCATGGCACTTTCTGCATCGGATGGTCTGTATGATCTGAATATATTGCAATACAGTGCAGTCCAAAGGTATTTGGATATTGATACATTTTTTGATGTTATGGCTCTGTACTCCAGCACATTGGACTTGAAATGGAACGGTGACTATGAGGTTAAAGCACAGACCTTCAGCTTTCATTTGAGGGTATTTACATCCATATCAGGTGAACTGTGTAGCAATTGTAGCCATTTTTATACATAGCCCCCCATTTTATAGGACCAAAAGTAATTGGACAAATTTAAAAAAAACTTACATAAAGTCATAATTAATATTTGGTTGCATATCCTTTGTATGCCATGACTTCCTGATGTCTGTGACCCAACACCATCAAAAGACTCTTGATATCTTATTTTCAGGTAATCTTACAAGCAATACTATAACCTCTCTGCATTTGAATGGATCTTTATGGGAATTGGGGTGGGCTAGATTAAGTAAATCTTCAGATTTCTACACGGTTCACCCGATATGGATGTAAACACCCTCAAATTAAAGTTGAAAGTCTACACTTTAACTGTTCCATTTCAAATCCAATGTGCTGGAGTACAGAGCCAAAACAAGATGACAAAAATGTGTAACTGTCCAAATGCTTTTTAACTGCACTGCATATGGCTGTGTGTTATGAGTGACAATGCTGTATGTGTGTGTGTGTGTGTGTGTGTGTGTGTGTAACTCACAAGTATCATTGGTTTCTTTGGAGTCACAGCTTTCTCCATCCCCCTTTTCTCCGCTTTGCTCCGAGGTCTCTTCTGCAGAGAACAGACAACATGGGAGACTCTCTCACACTCTCTCACACTCTCTCACACTCTCTCACACTCTCTCACACACTCTCACACACTCTCACACACTCTCACACACTCTCACACACTCTCACACACTCTCACACACTCTCACACACTCTCTCACTCTCTCTCACTCTCTCTCACTCTCTCTCACTCTCTCTCACTCTCTCTCACTCTCTCTCACTCTCTCACACTCTCTCACACTCTCTCTCACTCTCTCTCACTCTCTCTCACTCTCTCTCACTCTCTCTCACTCAATCTCACTC
Organism: Synaphobranchus kaupii; assembly: GCA_029718625.1. NCBI lineage: Eukaryota > Metazoa > Chordata > Actinopteri > Anguilliformes > Synaphobranchidae > Synaphobranchus > Synaphobranchus kaupii. The sequence goes on along the minus strand of CM056376.1, from coordinate 110,207,107 downwards.
ACTCTCACTCACTCTCTCATACACTCTCTCACACTCTCTCCTCTCACACGCTCACACGCTCACACTCTCACACGCTCACACGCTCACACTCTCACACTCTCACACTCTCACACGCTCACACTCTCACACGCTCACACTCTCACACGCTCACACTCTCATCACACGCTCACACTCTCATCACACTCTCACACTCTCATCACACTCTCACACGCTCACACTCTCACAGTCTCACACGCTCACACTCTCACACTCTCACACTCTCACACTCTCACACGCTCACACGCTCACACTCTCACACTCTCACACTCTCACACTCTCACACGCTCACACTCTCACTCTCACACGCTCACACGCTCACCTGAATGGGCATGTCCTTGAGGCGGGGCTTTGCCAGGTCTACCCCGGCGACCAACTTTCTTCTGATCGCTCTTCTCATCTTCCTTTTTCTGAGGCAGAGGAAGGACATCTACTTTTCAACACTGCATGTTCTTTACTAACCACAGAGTAATTCCATACGAATCAGACACAGAAAAGTGGATTTCGACACCCACCATCACATATTGTTCCAAAAAGTGCTTTAGGGATAAGAAAGGAGTAAGATTAGCATCCCTGAAACCTTATTTTGTGGAAACATTATTTGGTTTAAGAGAAATGTTGCTAATTGATTACATCCAGATAGAACCTTTTAATGACATAGGAATCATACAATATTTATTTAATATAGTTCTCAATATCCGATTTGCACCAAAATCTTCCCCGATAATGTTTCAGACATGAGCAAATTGTCAAAATAGACCCAAGGACCCCCCAAACCGTACTACAATCCCACCCTTATACACAGCACAGAATGCAAGTTCTCTATGTGGGACAACACATGAGAAGCTGTGGCTTGGATTATCGTTTCTTCATATATTTATAAATACGCACAGTGAAAATGGTGACGGTTAAATCGTCCCACAAAGTTTAATTAGTGTTTGAAGTTGGCCATCTCATATCCTTGTATATTACATAGTACTACCACATTTTGACCACAAGATGGCGTCATTTCAACTATCTGTTATTCAGCATTGATTGAAAGTCCAACCAGAAACATCAGCAGCACAAATTGTACGACCACATTTTCGTTTGTGGGGTCCTTGGGTGTATTTTGACAATTTATATGGATTCCTCATGTCTGAAACATTATCAGGGAAGATGGATATTGAGAACTATATTAAATCAATATTATAGGATTCCTACAGCATGAAAAGGTTCTATCTGGATGTAATCAATTAGCAACATTTTCCTTAAACCAAATAATTTTTCAACAAAATAATGCTTCAGGGATGCTAATATTATTCCTTTCTTACTCCTAGAGCTCTTCTCAGGACGATCTGTGATAGTGGGTGTCATGCTCGTTCACTTTAGAGATGGAATTACCCCACCTCAAAAATCAGGGCTTTACCCTTCCTTCACACAGACAGACAGTTATGGGCAATGGCAGCTGATCTACACTGTTGTGCTCCAGGCAAGCAGATAGCATGCAGAGTGTATCAGTCTGCACACAGGAGACGGTGCGGCTACGGGTTTTTTTCCCCAGAAAACTGACTACCTAGAACCATTTCAGTAGGGCAGCTTAATCTGTTGATATATTTACTTGCCTTTTAAGTCGCACTATTTTCTCTTATAATTGTGACATCAGTTACGACTCCATTTCTTTTTCTTTTGAGGCTACTGAATTTAGTAAAATGATTTCAGGTGATTATTAGGTTTTACAGCGTAACGAGAGCTGTCCGCTTACCTCCTCTTGCTTTTCCTCAGAGGCACTTCCTGTTTTAGGCTCCTCCTCCTCTTTCTTCGGCTGGCCAGCTGCTCGTCACATGAAAACCAATGAAAAGACGGAAATGTGAAGATTCCACACACAGACTGACTGACACCAGGCTTCTCTAGAGCATGGCTCTGTACGCTGTGGGTCAGGACCTCCTGGCACATTTTAAAGGGGGGGGGGGGGGGGGGGGGGGGGTGGGTGGTGGTCTGGATCACGAAAGTGTGCGAGGGATAAACAGACTGTTCTTTGCTCCCCATTACATTTATACGGTCAGGCACTCACCTTCGCTGACCTCTTTCACCTGGGCGGCAGAACTTCGTCCTCTACGAACCGGAGCATCCTCGGGCTTCTCCTTCTCAGGCTGATTCCACAAAACAAAAACGGAAAGTGAAACCAAGTCATCCTTAAGAAGCAGGCCGCACGTGCCTACCGCACACACAGGGGCAGAGTGCCATCTGGCTTCACTTTGACAAAACTGAACACCGAACTGTTTTTTGGAGTTCGACAGTAACGTCAGTTACATCAGATATGGGGTAAGTCTGGTTGGTAGATAAGCATCAGCGATGACACACAGAGGCTTAAAGAACTGGATTCCCCAAACGGCATCAGGTGCTCTCAGTGATGCACTTTACTGCTGTGGAGAGTGAATTCTATTGGTTCAGAGTCAGTAACTGACAGCACATGTTGACTACACCCATTCTGGGGGTTATGAAGCCTCAGCATAGTGATAGCTTAGATGACTTAATGAGGTTCACCAGTATATTTGAAACGAAGGCTCCTGGAAGTAGATTTGGAAAAACTGACCTGTTCCTGCTCCTTCAGTTCTTCATCCTCCAACTCCTGGGACGAGGATCCTACCATGACAACAGGAGTCACATGATCCCACTGCCCTGATTGGACCGGTTTAGCTTAAGACCCCAGTCACATGACATGGCACCCCCAAAGACAAGAACAACAGTACTAAATCCTGTTCCAGAAATTAAAAAGGCTATGCTAAAACAGCTTAAAGAAGCAGCTCACACTATCACTTAAACCAGCACAAGTACACTGAGTCACAGGACCCCATAACCTAGTTTTGGAGGGGCAGGCTGCGCAGACGCAGGGGACAGAGGGGTACGTACGCGTTTCCCTGAGCGACGGAGTCGTGGTCTTTGACGACCTTCCCCTCCGTGGACCTTTGGTCTCCACGGCCTTCTCACTTTCATCATCCTGTGAGCACACGTGCAGTAAAACCAGGAGGATGGACGTTCATGAGGGACGTTCATACACTTTATACGTATAAAGTCCTGATCCTGAGTTTGGAGTGCAGCTGACTGAGTTTGGGGTGTGGCTGATAGGAATTTGGGGTGTGGCTGATAGGAGTATGAGGTGTAGCTGATAGTGTTGGGTGTAGCCGATAGGGTTTGGTGTGTAGCCGATAGTGTTGGTGTGTAGCTGATAGTGTTGGGTTGTAGCTCATAGGAGTTTGGGGTGTAGCTGATAGTGTTGGGGTGTAGCCGATAGAATTTGGGGTGTAGCTGATAGGAGCCTATTCTACTCACACTCACAGGTCGGTGACCCATGCCTGGATCTGCAGACTCCTCAGTCTCCTCCTTCCTGGTCTTGCCTGGAGACAGACAAACAGACAGACAGACACGCAAGCACATCTTCAGTGGGCGGGCCTCTAACAGCAGGCAGAGGACGTATATATGACGTAGTGGGGCCCCTACTTGTGTCCCTCTGGGGAGTGGCACTCTGGGAGCCCCGGCCTCTCCGGCTCCTGGTCTCCTTCACCTCCTCCGTCTCTCTGTCCTGTACACAGCATCGGGGGAGGAGGGAGAGGCAGGTCATCCACAAGCTACCCTGGCCTGCTACAGTCCGTCCACCAAACAGCACACTTACCCCATCTCTTACATAAAGATCAAGCCACTGATACTGCTGTTTCACCCCCATAATAATAATAATAATGTATTATTTATACAGTCTTTCACATACAATCACTCTCTTGTTTTGGCTACTGCACAGGGTCACCCTGTGTTTTAAAGCTGCCAGCGGGGACTTATTACTTTATTAATAAACACAGATCTTACAGCTGAGAGTGTAGTCACTCCTCTACAGCGCCCATAGAAGCCTACGATAGTCACTCACGTCTGCAGAATGTTCTGGACTCCGCTCCAGGCTCTCTCTGTCGCTCTTCGAACCCTTGCCTGAGGAGAGACACATTCTGCAATGAGCACTATTCAGTGTGTCCTTCATAAAAACAAATCACTCTCCCAGTTAGGCACGCTGTAGATGTGTCACGCACTGACATTTGGAAAATAACTTTTAAATAAAAGGTATAAACATGTGAAGGCACACACAGACACTCACTGGCTTGTTTGACGAGTCTGGACTGTCGGCCTCTGCGTGTCTCCCTGACCTCCCCAGCCAGATCAGACTGCTCCCCCTGCATTAAACACACACAAACAGACGCACGCACGCACACATACACCATCAGCATCCTCATCATATATCAACAACAGCACATACTATCTGTTTCTGAAATTAAACAAAGATGAAATAAAGGCATTAGGACAGCTTTAAATATTTGTGACAGCCAAGAAAAGTCATATTCATAATTTTATTTGTAACATACAAATCTTCATTGTCATTTTCTACTAAACAATATATTAAAAACTTTGGCGGTACAAACACTGCATCAGTCTCAAAACCTCAAAACTATAGTATGTGCAGAAAAATACAATTCTACTCTCTTGTTTATATGAAGTAACCTGGAACAATGTCATCGTTTTTTAACAGTTTTACAACAAAAAAAAAGTGTAATGACAAGCTTACAACCTCGGACTCTTCCTTCTCTTCTGTTTTTTTCTCTTTACCTAGAAGAGACGTAAAGATTAAAGATATTTGCATAAATTAAACACCCAGAAAGCAAATACCACAGAAAACCATGGCTGCACAGCGTTTTTAATGAAAAGTACATTTTAAAGGCAGGAGGTCTTTCAGTGCTCTGATTATAACCTATAAAAGACACATGGTCACATGGTCACAAAGAGATAAAGGGCCCCAATAACAGCCGTCCCACAATCCTCATATTAGAACCATCAGCTCCGGTGTATTTTCACCGTGGTAACAGAGGACTGACCGGTCTCCTTGGTGGCCGTCTTAGCTCGTCGTCCTTTGCGCTCGGCGACCACCTCTTCCGTCTTTTCTCCTTCCTTCTGTCATACGATGCAGGAAAGCTATTCAGGTTTTATTTAACACCGTAACGCATACGTGTTCGCAGTCATCGTTTATCCTGAGCCATCTAATGCAGCGCATCGTATATTTATGGAGCTGATATTTACAGTATATTTACTGTACTAAATGTGTAAAATGCTTTTCACTCAACGATGTTCCTTTACTCTTGTGCACGTTGAGAACGTTAGAAACCTCTGAACCTTCTGTTCATTGAGCACAAAGGGCCATGACAGGAGAATAGTGAGTAACTCAGTAGTAATTCAGAGACTAAAACAGACTTACCTCTGCACTTCCCTCTATTTTTCCTGCGAGACCCGACTGACTCTCACCTGGACAGGCACACAGACAGGGATTAATGGCTTCCCCCACAGAATGGCAAGACCACACCAATGGGGCCTACAGTATTTCTAATGCAAAGACAGAGGACACTGCAAGGACTTTCTCCAAAGGTCCTTATCTGTAAATCAATACATCGAAAACCCTGCCCTCAAGACGTACGCGCGCGTCACAAAATGGATCACTGACGTCGCTGAATTCACGACCATTTCTATGGATATGTACAGCACTGAAAAAGGAGGATTCTCATAAAATTCACAAACGGACACACTGTACCCTCTGCGTCTGGTCTGCTGTCACTGTTGGCCGCCGTTTCCATGGCACTGCTCAGCACCTCCACCTGGCTCTCCATCTTCCCTTTCACCTCCTCACCTGAGAGAGAGAGAGAGATAGACAAAGTTAAATTTAAATTATAGTCCATAAAAATCTTCATCTCTACCCGATCCTCAAATGATTTGTTCTTGCACATTTCAATCCAACTTCTTTTGTTTATTCAAAGTTTTATCTGCGTCTTTTTTTCCAAATGCCTTAAAATAGTCAATGTACCAAACCTTACGCCTGAACATGGGGTCTAAGCCCTGATGTAGCCACAGCACAGGGGAAGAACAGAATGACTCAGGCTTACTGCTGTCTGCCTGGACAGTGAGGGTCTGTTCAGAGCATCCTGTCCCTCCACGGCTGCCAGGACTAGCTTCTGCTCTCATCTGCTGTAGAGGTAACACACACAGATACACACATGCACGCACGCATGCGCACACACACACACACACACACACACACACACACACACAAGCGCACACACAAGCGCACACACAAGCGCACAGACACACAGTTAAGATTATCAAAAACTGAAAGATAACAGTCAATAATACCAAGCGGGCTGATGCAGGTGGGTCCCATACTTACAGCAGATGTAAGGTGGGTCCCCTCAGTATGTAGCTCCTCACTCTTCTCTATAGGAGTAGAGACTGAGGGGAACAAAGATACTGGAGCTTATTCACACAGCTACATTTCACTTCAGAAAAACAAAGCACTCATACAGACTGACTACCCTGTGTTCAAACTTCACTGTGGTGGATTCCTTCCACTAAAAACAGAATGAGACGTTTTCAGCTGCTGGCTGTTGGCTTTCAAGGCTCAGGTTTATTTATGCTGTAAAATCAGCATAAATATGTAAAGTATAAAATGAGTATGGCATCTCCTGAAAGGTTTCTCCCTGGCAGCAGTACCGTCTGCGGTGGCAGCAGGCATCTCCTCAGACCGGGGTTCGAGCACGCCACCGGCACATTCCGCTCCAGCCTCCTTTAGTACCGCAACACAGACAGAAAGGGATGATGTCATCACCGTGAGACAGCAGGTGCTACACCATGCAGGTAAGAGGTCAACCTCAGGCCAGGGCTGTGTCCGAATCAGAGCCCGATCTACTGTACTGTGTACTGTTTACTGTGTACAGTTGAGTATGTAACTTGCAGTATGCAAAAAATATCCTCCGCACTATTTTTGAACTGTACTGTGGAAGTGTCGTAAGACGTCCCACCCTTGAGACGTCCACCGTCCCACCCATGTCACACGTTCTTTTTATTGTTGTTGAAGGAAAATGTCAGCAAAGCTGCGCCTCATTTTTCAAATAAAGCTGTGTCACATTGTTAGACCAAAATGTTAGCTTCTTGAAAAGTATGCTCCCGAATATACTCAGCAAAACCCCAGAAGTATATCATTCAGGGAATTTAAGTAGACTAAATTTAGAGAAGATTTTGCCTACTTAACTACTTTCTTGTCCAGTGTACTCAACAAGCATACTCAATAATATGGAAGGGTGCTGATTCGGACACAGCCCTCGGAGGACATAGCAATCACATGACTGTTTTATGGAAGTGAACATGGCCTTTACTCATACACACATGAATCCAAAAAATTTACTTAAGCCAAGTGACCACAGGAAATACAAAATCATAACTTTGACTTAATATTCAAGTGCAAAAAAACATTTTTTAACACTTTGGCAAGTTCAGCCATCACCACAATTAACTCACCTAACTGTTTCTGAAAAACCTGTGCGTTTAAAACCAATTCAAAGTAAGAAGACAGCATCCTCTCGAATGTGAGATGCCAGTGGTTAATGTACACAATGAACCCTGAGACACGCAGGCACACCTGGAGCCACCCTCACCTGTGAGGGCCTTCTCTCTGACGCTGACGAAACTTCAGACACACTGACCTCCTTTACAACAACGTTCAAAACTCCTGCTCCGGAAAAAAAGGAAAAGAAAAAAACACAGGTCTGCTAGTTAGTCAGAGTGTGTGTGTGTGTGTGTGTGCGTGTGTGCGTGTGTGCGTGTGTGTTTGTGTGTGTGTGCATGCGTGCGAGTTTAAGTTTGTATACGTGTGTGTGTGTGTGTGTGTGTGTGGGTTTAAGTGTGTGTGCGCATGCATCTATGGTGTGTGTGTGTGTGTGTGATAAAATTATGAATACATTCCGCAGCAATTTGTTGTAAAACAACTGAGAGCCGAGAGGTTAGTATTATAACCGATTTATGTAAAAAATATTTTTTTAAACATAGGAATGCTCTATTGTATCTTCTGGCTATACAACAGAGAAAACCATTCAAATAGCTTTTTAAAACATGTTCCATCAAATATAGGTGCGATACAAAACAAAGCTCTGATATGGGACTTTAAATTTCTAAAGCTTGACATCTCAACAGTAGACTGATCTGCATTCAGAACCCGAGGCTGTCTGTGTGCCTCTGGTTTGGTCCACATTACCTGCACTACCAGCCTGCTCATGAACGGGAGCTTCTTTTCCCACAAATCCCTGCGTTTCCCCGGCTTCTGTGGCAGCCAGGCTGTCGGAGACCAGGTCTGTCTGTGCGAGGGTGTGTTGGCTGTCCAAACCTCTTGCCTCATCACCGCGGCTCTCTGGTTGCCGTGGCACGGACGAGGTTGCCTCTGTGATCATGCCGGACGAGGTGGTGGTGTCGGGGTCCATGGACAGCAGAGTGAGAGCCGCCTCGCGCAGCGACATTTCGGACGGCGTGCGTCCCAGACCGAAACGTTCCTCCTGTGTCCATCCCAACTGGGCCTGACCCACTGTGACATCACTTCCTCCTAACCCGCCACCCAATGAGGGTCCTTCGTTCGGGCTCTCCGCTGTGTCCGCGTCCTCATCGATCTGCATCTCGCCCTCGTCCTCCGGCTCGGGGGTGATGTCACTCAAGCCATCGAAGGTGTCATCTGATAGGCCGACAGCAAGGGTGGTGGGCGGGGCCAGAGGCAGGGCATCGGAGCCGACGCTGGTGTCCGGCAGAGGGGCGGGGATGCTGGTGTCAGGAATTGGCGGAGACAGGGAGGAGCCGGGCGACGGCTCGTCTCCTTTGGAGCCCTGCCTCATCTCCTCCTCCAGTGCCTTTTTCTCCGCCTCTGCACCCTTTCTCTCCACCCCCTTCCTGGCCTTCTCCGCTGCGTTCTCCTCTGAGCCTTTCCCCTCCTCCTTCAGGCTTCCCTCTCTCCTCTTCTCCTCCTTGGAGGTGCTCTCTCTCCTCCTCTCCTTAGAGGGCTTGGCCCCTTTGCCCTTGCTCTCTGGAGCAGAACCCTTCCTTTCTCCTCTGGGCGTGGCCTGATCTTTAGGATCCTCCCTTGACCTGGACCTGGATTTTTCCGCCGCCGTTTTGACCTTTGACCCCGGGTCGACGTCCGAGTCAGAGCCGGCCCTGGACCGGCGGTCGGGCCCGGCGGCATCGCTAGTCTCTGATTGGCTCTTTGAGCGCTTGGGGACATCTTGCAGCCTGTCCTTTTTCTTCGCGACCTCTGACCCCGGCTCCTTGTCCGACTTGTCTTCAGAGGACCCAGTGGGCTCTTGTGGCACCAGCAGCAGTTTTCCATCGCTCTTCGGGGCACCCTTTTCCGTTTTGGCCTTGTCTGCTTTGACGCCATCAACCGAAATGATCCTCGCCCTCTTAGCGCCGCCCTCCTCCACCGCCCCACCTTCTGACACAGAGGTCCGGCCCTCTCTGGCAGACGTCGAGCTCCGCCTGTCCCCTCTGCTCTTGCTCTTCTTCTCAGCTTTGTCATCGGCCAGCACCTTGGTCACATGACCCAGGTCTTTCTGCGGGCTCTCTTCGACTTCACCTCCTCCTCCTCTCTTCTCGGGTTTGGGCTTGTGCTTGGGGCGCTCGTCCGACAGGCTACGGTCCCTCTCGGCCCTCTCTTTGGGGTGTTTGGGGTTCCTGTCGAACTTTCCCCCGGGCCTCTGCCGGAGGAGGCCCTCTGACCCCTGCTCCAGGTCCAGGATGAAGGAGTGCGTTCTGCCCTTGTCCACTGCCCTCCGCTGTTCACTGCCACCCCCTGCTGGGCCCTCCTCAGATACGCTGCTGCTCTTCCGCCTCCGGCCGTCCTCCGACTCTGACAATTTCCTGGAGCCCTTGCCCGACTGGCTCTTGGAGGGGCGGCCCCTTCCCACTTCCTGCTTGAGAGATAAACAGGAAGTCAAGGTTAAGGAGCTGAGCTTCCAAGCCAAAGCCTGAAGGTTCAAATCCAAACTGTGAGGCATAGCTGTTGTACTGTTTCAGTAAATAGCCAGAAATATCAAAGGGAGAGCAATGCTTACCAAAGTCATCCTAGATATGAGGTAATGTGATTTATGGAATTATGAAGACTGTCCACAAAATCATCTGAGAGCAGACAGCACTTACCTTGGCACAGACATGTACTTTTTATTGAATATTAAAATTTATTGAATAATAAAAAAAAAGAGTCTGGTATCATTTTGAAAGACTTCATCATGTTATAGAACTGGTGTACAACCACTTTGCATGACTGTGGCCCAACCAATTAAATTACCAACTCATAAATAAGCAGCATGCAAATTTCCGCTCTCTGATTGGCCAGAAAAGCAGCTTACGTCAGACTTCTTCAACTCCTCCTCTACATCGCCCTTCTTATTCCCAGCCTCATCCTCCTTCCTGAAAAACACATTTTGTCAAATATAAGATAAGTAGAATGCAGCTGAATGCACAGGCACCCTCTCACACTCTCCCTCTCTCTCTGCTGAACAAACACACACACACACACACACACACACACACCTGGAATCCCTCTTCCTCTTCCGGCTGATGGCCACCTTCTTTTCCAGAACCTTCTGCTGTTTGCGGGCCTCTTTGGCGCTGGGTCCCTGCTGCTCCGGGTTCGGGGACGGTGGTTCAGACCCGGCCTCATCTACAAGGACAAATTCCACTCAGGCTTTCTCCTTCACACTGCGTCTCACACACACAGCACTGCAGCTGGTACCCAATGAGCACACAGCACTGCACCTGGTACCCAATGAGCACACAGCACTGTACCTGGTACCTAACGAGCACACAGGACTGCACCTGGTACCCAATGAGCACACAGCACTGCACCTGGTACCTAACGAGCACACAGCACTGCACCTGGTACCCAATGACCACACAGCACTGTACCTGGTACCTAACGAGAACACAGGACTGCACCTGGTACCCAATGAGCACACAGCACTGCACGTGGTACCCAACGAGCACACAGCACTGCACCTGGTACCTAACGAGCACACAACACTGCACCTGGTACCCAATGAGCACACAGCACTGCACCTGGTACCCAATGACCACACAGCACTGCACCTGGTACCCAATGAGCACACAGGACTGCACCTGGTACCCAATGAGCACACAGCACTGCACCTGGTACCCAATGAGCACACAGCACTGCACCTGGTACCTAACGAGCACACAGCACTGCACCTGGTACCCAATGAGCACACAGGACTGCACCTGGTACCTAACGAGCACACAGGACTGCACCTGGTACCACACAATTACTGGCAAATCGGTTGGGTGGGCTCCAGGCATTTTAGCGGCCTTTGAAAATTGCATTTACATTGCAGTCACTGTCAATGATGATGAACTCAGATAAAGCAGATGATTGTTTTCATAATTCTTAAAACAGTTTCCTTTACTTAGCCAGGAATAATAATTGAGATAAAATCTCAAGAGCAGGTTATACCAGGTGAGCGTAATGATGTAGCAAGTAGCGCAATTAGTGTAATGCTGTAGACAGTTATAGTGTAATGCTAACTTGTGCAGGTCTGTTTGTAATGCGGTAATGTGTAACACTGTACCATCGTCCTCCTGCTGTGTGGCCTTCTGTCTGCGTTTCTCCTCTAGTCGCTCTCTGTTCTGCTGCCTCTTCAGCAACCTCTCCTCTTTTTCTTTAGCCTGAGGATAAATATAAATACACACACACACACAAGTCACGTCCTTTCCCACAATAACAACCACCACCGGTAGATGATGACAACGTTGACCCTCACAGCCTAGCGTCGCCATTTCAGGAGGTTTCCATAGTAACTGCCGAGCCACCGGCCCTGCTCGTCTGGCCGGCCGCCGTCACTCACCACAGAGCGCCGCCTCTGCTCCACTGTGACCTCGTCGTCAGAGTCGCTATAGTAACGGGAGTAGAGGAAGGGCTTGTGGACGTAGGCCTGCCGCCCGCCGCGTGGTTTCCGCTCCTTAGGCTCCTCCTCTTTGGGCATGTCTTCGGCCGGTTGCTTGCTCTCCATCTTCTCCTCTACACACCACAAACAAATCCTCACCGTGAGAGGACCTGCTGCCATCTCCCTTCCATAACACTGCACTCACAGTGAGAGGACCTGCTGCAGTCTCCCTTCCATAACACTGCACTCACAGTGAGAGGACCTGCTGTCATCTCCCATCCATAACACTGCACTCACAGTGAGAGGACCTGCTGTCATCTCCCTTCCATAACGCATGCACACAAAACTCACAAACACTAATCACAGCAGTCACTGATCCTTTAAAACCACTGTGCCCACATGAGAGCACTCGCCATTAACACATCATACACTTGTGTTTTCACTGTAAGGCCCTCTGGTAAACAGCAGTAAAGTAATATGCACAATATTCCATTCTACTAATATTTTGTATATAACAGCGCATACACACAATGCTTAACACACCACTGACCCCTCATTTGAATATGTACATATTCACAGAATAATAAATCAAATAAAAATACTTATTAATAATTCAACCATAAAAGGTGTAGGTGAGGGTGAACAGTATGTGAGCAAGTGTAGGTGAGGGTAAAGAGTATGTCAACAGGTATAGATGAGGGTAAATAGTATGTGTGTAGGTGTAGGTCAGTGTAAACAGTATGCATGCAGGTGTAGGTCAGTGTAAACAGTATGCGTGCAGGTGTAGGTCAGTGTAAACAGTATGTGTGCAGGTGTAGGTCAGTGTAAACAGTATGTGTGTAGGTCCGTGTAAACAGCATGTGTGTAGGTGTAGGTCAGTGTAAACAACAGTATGTGTGTAGGTGAGTGTAAACAGTATGTGTGTAAGTGTAGGTCAGTGTAAACAGTATGTGTGCAGGTGTAGGTCAGTGTAAATGGTATGTGTGTAGGTGTAGGTCAGTGTAAACAGTATGTGTGTAGGTGTAGGTGAGTGTAAACAGTATGCGTGCAGGTGTAGGTGAGTGTAAACAGTATGTGTGCAGATGTAGGTCAGTGTAAACAGTATGTGTGCAGGTGTAGGTCAGTGTAAATGGTATGTGTGTAGGTGTAGTTCAGTGTAAACAGTATGTGTGCAGGTGTAGGTGAGTGTAAACAGTATGTGTGCAGATGTAGGTCAGTGTAAACAGTATGTGTGCAGGTGTAGGTCAGTGTAAATGGTATATGTGTAGGTGTAGGTCAGTGTAAACAGTATGTGTGTAGGTGTAGGTCAGTGTAAACAGTACGTGTGCAGGTGTAGGTCAGTGTAAATGGTATGTGTGTAGGTGTAGTTCAGTGTAAACAGTATGTGTGCAGGTGTAGGTGAGTGTAAACAGTATGTGTGCAGGTATAGGTGAGGATAGAGCACGGACGCACCCTCAGAAGTGATCTCGCCCTCCTCCGTGCTGTCGGACAGCTGCGGCTCCTCGTCGCTCTCCTCCTCGAAGGAGGATAGGTCGCTGGTGTGGACAGAGCTCACCGTGATGTCACTCAAGCCATCCAGATCAGAGTCCTCCAGGGAGTATTCTAGAACAGAAGAGCATACGCACACACTAAATAAATACAACACTACAGCACATCCAGCAACGGCGTTCACAACAAACGCAAAACCAACCCCTTCCGTTTTCAATATGTCACCAGAGTTGGGGCCAATTCCACTTCAGTTGAGTACATTCAGGGAATTAATTCAAATTCAGTTCATGAATTGAAAAATGCCTGCACCATTTTATTAGAATCTTTCAATTAATTAACTGAGTTTCAGTTAATTTACCTAACTGACTGAAATGGAATTGACCCCGACTATGATATACACAAAAGAATGAATGAACTACAGTTCTCCTTTAAATGTGCTTTTACCCTTTATGCTATCGCTCTGGATTCAGATGTAAACCAGTGACTTTAACAATGAGTTGTTCACAAGTATAAATTATTGGTATCCTTAATATTTTTTACAACAATGGTCACATTTCTTTTAACACAGAAAACTGGTGTTACCTTCTTTTAGCCTCTCCCTGGCCTTCTGACGCATGTGGTGCTTCTCGCTGGGGGATTTCAGGGGATCCCCGTCTTCTCTGGGCTTGCCTGCAGGTTTGCTGTTGGCCTTGTCCTTCTCCTTCTCCTTGTCCTTCTCCTTCCCCTCTTCAGCCTTCACCTCCCTGGTCTCTTCCGCAGTCTCCCCGGCCTCCTCGTCCTCTCCCAGCCCCAGGTTGCTCACCTCCGTGGCGTCCTCCACCTCAGCCTCCTGGTCCTGGACCAGGGCCTCAGGCCCAGGCTTCTCCTCACTACCTTCCTCCCCGTTCCCCTTCCCCTCCTCCTCATCCTCATCCTCCTCCACCAGACTCATGTCCTGCTCCCCCACTTCCATCTCCTCTGGGGCCTCGTCCTGCGACGGGTCTCTCTCTGGCCCACCGTCGGCACCCGACGCTGGGCCGACCCTCCCGCTGGTCCAGGTGCTCGCCTCCTGGTTCAGGGAAGTGATGGTGTCCAGGATGGACATGGCGTCGCTTGTCGCCGTGGTGACGGGTGTGGACGATGGGCCTGGAGAGCAGAAGTCCTCCCATTGGTCAGTAAATGCTCTTTGGCTTTTGTTTCATTTGCTTATCACGTACAAAACAGCAACATAGTGTTAAAAAAAACATGGAGTCCTAGCATGGAAGGTTTAATAGAAATAAGTAAATTATTTTTTAGTTCATAAGATGTATTTGCGAGCTAGCTCTGACTCATGCTAACCTGGCACCCGCTCTACAATGCTAATAAAGTATTGAAGGACATGACTGTTACCCGGTGCTGGTACGTAGTTGTCTTGTCTCTCCTCCACCTGAATGGGACAGGCCACTGGCTGCTCACTCATGGTCCCGGGGGACAGGAATTCTCGCACCACTCTCTCCACCTGTGGTCTGAATGTGTGGTGGATCTTGGGGTCTACGACCTGTGCGACTATCCTGTCGACTCCCTGCTCCAGCATCCCAGACCTGAAGTGAGGTTAATCAGAGAACCCAACAAATGAGCGGCCACGCGATCATAAATGCACTTAAAAAAAAAGAAAATAAATTCACAAAGATCTCTGAAAGACTAATTTCTGTGTGATTTCTAAAGTCATGGAGTCTACACAAGTGTATGACAGGTGAAGATGTGTGTATTTCTTATGGATTTTCTTTGTTTAAATGTTTTCATATGATCAAATGGACTGGGCCCTTATGGTGGAGATGTACGAGATACATCTTGGTTCTTGGTTAGCTGGACAATATTCACTTCCACAACCATTCACAATGAGAGTGTTGTCGTGTACGTGTGTGTTTACATACTGTAGCACCAGCTGTCTGATGTTGTTCCGTAGCTGGTTCTTGTTCAGATGTGGACTCCATGTGTGGTTGGAGAGATGGTTGGACACGAAATTGTCCACCCGTTGTCTTAAATTCAGATAGGCGGGCTAAAAGGGGGTGACAAATATGTGTTCAGGGTGACATTACGAAGATAACAGTTTAACGGCAACCGTGCTTGCACAACTAAAGTAAATTACCGGTAATCTGCTTTTTAACCTTGATATCTCTCCAGCGTTAGTTATGTTGCAGTGTGACAAATAGCTGTCAAATAGCATGTTTGCAACCAATCTTTTTGCTAGGGTTCCAAACTAGCGCCGTGATAGCGGGGAAAAAAAGCTGCCTTCCCAAAACAGATAGACTAGCTTTACCCACACCCAAGATATCCCTGGCTATAATCTAGGTAACTTTAGTGCCATCATAACGGCTCCGGAGTCCGGACTCAACACCAACTTTTAGCACACTTTACATTACAGACATTTAGCAGACGCTCTTATCCAGAGCGACTTACACAACCTTTTTTTATCACAACACAACATATTATCCATTTATACAGCTGGATATATACTGAAGCGATTCAGGTTAGGTACCTTAATGGTACGCCCCACTTCCTTCGTTTTCATCTTAAACGAGTCATTTAAACACAGTCTGCGTTGCATGCAAATGTAATGGAGAAAAACAACAACGTGATAGTCCATTTAAAAAATAGTGATCACGTTAAAACAAAGATTACAGGCGAAAGGGGGCGTGTTCACTTCAGGAGCAGCGGTCTGCAGTCATACCTTTGTGTCCACGTCTGCCAAGCAGTCCCTTCTGAACTGGTCAAAAAGACCTTGGGTTTTTAAATGATTCACGATCATGGAGACCAACTGCGGGTCTCCGGGTGGTAAACCGGCCATTTGTAATCCTAGTCGTTTCTTTAAGTAAATAAAAATAACAATATAAACAGGGAAACAATTCGTTAGCTTTCATGTAACCAGCCTGGCTATCTTTCCTCTCCCCGCTTCTGCTAAATATTTTGATTCTTAAGTGACCCTGCAACGACCCGGAAGTTCAATAAAATGGAAAGACAATTTCATTTTATTGCAGTTTTAAAAAATAAGCGCCCTCTTCAGGCCAGAGTAGGATTTACACTGTTATTTGTTCTACTTTCCTCGTTCACCAAGCTCCGATCCATTAAATTACATTACATTTTCTGATTATGTTATTATATTGTTCATATACGTACATATATCCCAATTACCCATATATATGGGCCATTCTACAAAAGTCATGCAAATTGCTGTCCCTCTCTGATAAAAGTAAGAAATTGACCAATAAAGTCTTTCAATGCTATATAATTCATTAGATCATGTTATGTTTTAATATAATCCAAGATATAAATTGCAGTAATAATAGTTACATTTATCCAAAATCAACACTTATACTCTTGGGAGTATAAATTCCTATTGGGAGATGGCTGTCCCCACTATCAACCCTTAAACTGGTGCATTAAAAAATAATACCCAAAATATTTTTGCCAATTATTTGACTTGTCTCATTCAATAAAGCATGTGAATTTCTATCAAATATAAGTTCAAATAATACAATCTATTTTATAATACATTTTATAATTCAAAGAACCTATCGAAAAAATGCTGTCCCCAATTTTTACGTCACAACCGAAACGTACACTGTGAGTCTGTGCAGTGAACCTGCTTGTAGCCACACACCCCTTTTTTTAACCAGGAAATTAGACAGCCTTCATATGAATCAAGGCCACACGGTGAGTAGCTAGGTTTTAGCGTTTTGATATAATTGTCCTTCAAATTATGAAAATTAGTCTGTGGTTTTAAGAGACGTCACACCCAAACACTCAAGTTTTCATATTAGAGAAAAAAAAATTTCATAACTGTAGATTAGATTTTTTTTAATTTATTTTTTTTAATCAGTAATCTTTTGGAATCTACAACACTAATTGTTGTAGTTTTGAAAGCAGAATTGTTTCCCATTCTTGCTTAATATGAGACTTCAGCTGCTCACCAGTCCGGGGTCTCCATTGTCATATTTTGGGCTTCATAATGCGCCACACGTTTTCAATGGTAGACTAGGTCTGGACTGCAGGCAGGCCAGTCTAGCACCCACACTCTCTGACGACGAAGCCATGCTGTTGTAACACGTGCATAATGTGGCTTGGCATTGTCTTGCTGAAATAAGCAGGGATGTCCCTGAAAAAGCGATTGTCTAGATCGCAGCAAATGTTGCTCCAAAATGCATATGTACCCTTCAGCGTTAATGGTGCTTTCACAGATGTGCAAGTTACCCATGCCATGGGCACTAACACACCCCCATACCATGACAGATGCTGGCTTTTGAACCTTGTGTAGGTAACAATCGAGATGGTCCTTTTCCTCTTTGGCCGGGAGAACACAACGTCCATTATTTCCAAAAACAATTTGTGTCAGACCACAGCACACGTTTCCACTTTGGGTCAGTCCATCTCAGATGAGCCCAGAGAAGTCGGTGGCGTTTTTGGATGTTGTTGATATATGGCTTACGCTTTGGGTAGTAGAGTCTGAACTTGCATTTCTAGATGCAGCGACAAATTGTGTTTACTGACAATGGTTTTCTGAAGTATTCCCAAGCCCATGTGGTTATATTCATTACAGAAGCATGCCGTTTTTAATGTAGTGCTGTCTGAAGGATCGAAGGTCACGGGCATTCAATATTGGTTTACGGCCTTGCCCGTTTTCTCCAGATTCTCTGAATCTTTTACTAATATTATGGACTGTAGATGGTGAAATCCCTAAATTCCTTTCAATCGTGTGTTGAGAAATGTTGTTCTTAAACTGTTGGACTATTCGCTCATGCAGTTTTTCACAAAGTGGTGAACCCATCCTTGCTCGTAAATGCCAGAGCCTTCGTGGATGCTCCTTTTATACCCAGTCATGATAGCCATGACCTGTCACCTATTCACCTATTTACCTGTGGAATGTTCCAAACAGATATTTTTTGAACATTCCACAACCTTCCCAGTCTTTTTTATACCCCTGTCCCAACTTTTTTGGAACGTGTTGCAGGCATCAAATTCGGAATTAGCGTATATTTACAAAAATAAATGAAGTTGCTAAGGTAAAACATGAAATATCTTTTAAATATCGTTTTCATTTAAATATATAGACAAGATAATTTACAAATCACTGCTTTCTGCTTTTATTTGCATTTTACGTACTGTCCCAACTTTGGAATTCAGGTTTCAGTAAGAGATGTCACAACCGCAACAATGTGGTCACAACCGAAACACCTGCTGTTTTGTAAAAATTTTGAATAATATGAATAGTCAATCAAATATCCAAGATATTGTGCTGGTGGGTGTATATATAATCTCATAAATAAGAATCTATCAAATTCATGTGATCAAATCTGTCCATTTTATAGAGAACATTTGTTTTCACTAAATTTAATTAATCCAATGTTTTATTTGATTTAAAAATTCAGTGTAATTGATTCAAATTCAACAGCAGTCAAGATTTTTTTTCAAAAATGTCATTTTCAAAGGGGTGAATTAAACTTATCAATTGGGTATGTAATTTTATTTCAAAAGTAGGGTTTATACCATGTTTCGGTTGTGACATATTAAGGAGCAGTCAGTAAATTCATCCTTATTCTGAAAAGATTACATGTGATTGCACTGTACATCTAGTATATGTATGCATCTCAGATAAAGTGTAACACATATATTATAAAATAATTTAGCAAAAAGAATACAAATTTACACTTTTCTCCAACCCTCAATTTGCATGACTTCTGTGGAATGGCCCATATACTGTATATAATTTTTTTTTTTTGAAGTACATGTAATTTGAGGTAGCCTACCTTCTGTGGAATATAGAAAAAGTAATTGATATTGATTTGAAAAAGTTTATTGAAGTAACAATATGCATGCAGTTCATTCAACAAGATCAGACCGTCACATGGCATTATAAGAAAAATAAATGATTAGACATGTTAATACTCATAGACATGTTAATACTATATATCTACCAATAGTGAAAACTAAACATGTTTGTAGTCAGTCAAAAATTAAAAAGCAATCTGGGCAAAGAAAAGGATATTTATGGATGCAGAGATATGTATAACAAATATTTATCTTCAGAATCTACAAAATAACATCACTCTGCAGACGTGATGGTGACCATTTTGGTAGCTAGATGTTGAGATGTTGCCAAGCGGCTGACTGGGGGAGAAATGTGGAACGTTTGTCTCAGACAAGGTTTTAACTGTTGAATAAACAGACATCTCTCTCTGTCAAAAAAGAACCTACCCAACCCACCTCCCTCCTCCCCCACAACCAGCAAGGCAAACACCCTTATGTCTAGAAGATACTGATTATGCTCCGTCACATTTTTCCTGAAAAAATTGACCAAAATAGGTAGGCCTACAGAAACTCAAAGATGGACGAAGCAGACACATTAACTGTGTTCAGCCACAGTGGCACTAAACCAGAAAGGAAAGAGAGATAATGCACAGGTTCTCAGTCATTCTGATCTTGATGTTGTCAAGGCACCGACTGAAGCTGCTGTATTCGGGGTTGGTAGATAAGGCATTGATCCCTCGTGGTTTATTTCCATTACCTTCTGGAACAAATTATAAAATGTGAAAAAGAAAAACAAGCATGTATTCAACAAGTCTATACATGTACAATTCCCCTTCATGCTGAATTCTTGAGCGATTTAGATTTCAGAAAGCAGAGATTTTACAAGACTGATCTCAGGGGTACAATACAGCAGATGCCCGGAGATATAATCTTTTATTCTGCTGCAATATTTCTGTTATTCTGCTCTAATAATGTGAAATCATATTGAAGGAACCAGCTAACATAATTTGTGCTCTAATCATTTTAAAAATCAAATTCAAAATTTAGCCCCATAAGAAGTTATCCGAAAAGTATTTGGCGATCATTTACAACCTGTAGTCCCAGACCTGTAGCTGCTCCGCATAGCAGTTACTAAGTAAATTTTACCCAACGGATCTTTCCAATGAAATGCACAAAGGCTGTATTTTTGTGAACGCATTTGTTTTTCTCAAACTTCTCATGCAGTGCCACCAGTGGCATTTCCTGCTTGTGAGGGATGGAATAAGTCTCATAGTCGCAGGCAAGCCAGGTGTCTGCGACGTTTCTGTACATTAGCACACACAGCTGGTGTTCATGGTTCTCGTTATTAAGATTACATTCGTCTATTCTGCACATCCAGTACTGTGTAGGGTGTTGTGGCTTTGCCGTTGATTGTGAGCCAAAATGTTGATTTTGGTGAAACTGTGACCTAATCTTCCATGAGATTTTGGACTGAAAGAGCTTTGTAGTGAAGTCAATACTTGGCGATTGAGCAGTGTTGAAGCCCTCTATCTTGCGAGAACAGCCAAAATCGGCAGAGGTGTACATTCTCATGGTGAATCGCGGCGCTTGTATGTCGTGGTAAAGGCCAATAGCCTCGATAGGCAGAGAGTTGACCTTGTAAATCAAGATGGACTCAGCCAGGAATGCATCCCTTACAGGGGTTGGCAGCATTCCGACATAACAGGCGTTGTATACCTCCAGGGGGGACATCAGCGGGAAGCGCACATGCTCCAGGACTCCCTCCTGGACATCCTCCTCCTTGGCCTCTTTGTGGAGGAGCCAGCGTTTGACGGCGTGGAACAGCTGGAACTCATTCTCTACCTGCAGATCATCGCTCTGCAGTAGGATGAGCAGGCGCTCAAGCTCCAGGGACAGCCAATCGGAGGAGCTGGCAAGGACGGCCCCGTTGAGCGCCACGTAGCGACGGCAGGCTTCCTCCAGCTCCTGGAAGCCTATCTGCTCGGCGGTCCTCCACCAGGCCAGCGCTCGTCTCACAGGGCCGGCGCAGACGCTCTGCAGGGCGAACTGCTCACAGCTCTGCCTCAGGGCCCGTACGTTGTACTTATCCGTCAGAATCAGGAGGGGGAAGAGGTTCCCAGAGTGGATGGACATGGCACCGGTGTAGAAGTACTGGAGGAAAGCGTCCATGTGCTCCACGCAGCTCTCCTCCTCCGTCAGCGCTACCTCCTCCTGTCCGCCCTCCCGCCAGCAACCTCTGGAGAACATCTGGCGGAAGACGTCACTGCTCAGAGCCAGAACCACCCGGTGAGCCTTCAGCCGATGTGTCTCGTTGATGACCAGCTCCACGTCGCTGAAGTCTTCGCTCCAGTAGAGGTTGGAGAACTCGGCGACAATCTCGTCCAGGTGGTCCACCGTGCAGGACGTCTCCCCTGGAACCTGTTTGGAAGGGGGCTAGAGTATGGAATCAGTAATCAATATGGAACCCATAAGAGATCTCGCAGAGAACCCATACTAGACCGCAGGAACAGAAATTATTTCAAATATACGTCTTTGAAATAGCCTATGTAGTTGCATCTATGTAATTCATATAGAATATGGGTAGCTTGCCTTTAAGGTACCTCTTTGTCACCTGCAAAGCAACTTACACCAACAACCAATAAAGTCAAAATCCTGTGCAAATCATTTCTATATTACAATCAGACCTCTACTTCTGCATTACTTAACTATGTAATTATTTAGTTGCTAACCCATTTGCATTTCTTTTCTCTTCTTATTTCCCTCGCCCCAAGTTCTCAGACCGATCCAGATCCAGCTCCAGCTCTCTCCTGTTTCAAGCCCATGAGGCAACCGGAAGACCTAGATGCATCACCTCGCCCCTCCTGATCTGCATATTAGTATGCAGTTCCTTGCTTGGACTTTCTATTTCACCAGCTAGTTTATACTTTCGGCTACAATCTTCCCCACCACTGTCTATTAGCTCTTATAGGTTCCCCATTACCTGCATATTACCATTACGCTAATCCTCTATACCCCAGTTCTTGATAAGATTTCTTCACACCAGGAATTTTTATCACTGCAGTTTGAGTGTTTTTTTTATTTTTATTCCCCACTGGTGAGATTTTTGGTGGTTCAGGTTCAGTCTTGACTAATTCTTCTTATTTCCTGTTTCTGAAAGTTGTTGTGAAACTGTGTCTGACTCTATACAAAGCACCAAATACAAATAAAACTGAACTCCTCATAATTCTGTATTAACAAATTGAATTCCAAATTGTGAAGTAGTTTTTTGTTGCTCCCGTGAATTTAGTTTTTTGCGTAGTCATAAGAAATGATTTACATAATGTACATAGGCTATTTGTAAAATGCAGCACGTGCGTCGTGATTAGACCCAGAGCTTACCTCTTCAGAGCATGGTTCTGTTTTCAACACCATCTTATTTTTCTTCATGTTGTGTGTCTGTGTGTGTGAGGGAATGTTTGTTTGTTAGTTAGTTAGTGGTGCTGTGTTAAAACACTGTTGTGCTCGTGTCAGGAGAAAGCAAGATCTGTTCATTCACAGAAATGCACTTTCAGTTTCTTTGGACAATGTCACTTTGAAGTGGGAGTGGACATATGAAAGAAGGGCTGGCTAAGGACTTGCTTCATTTCTAAAAAAATATATTAAATGACATGATATGCTATAAAATTCAATTATCAGATAAATATGAATAAGTAAAGATAAATAAATGAATGTGTTGTGGAACAGATACAGAACTAGCTTTGATAAAACGTGGAGACAAAGAGAACCTCTCCATACTGGCCACCAGGTGGCGACGGTTCCCATTCAATCCACACTTCCTTTGTGGGTTGCCTACTGGCACAGCAAAGTATGAGCACAAAGCACACAAACTATGAAAGGGAGTCGTTCTCTACATGAACAATGAAAGTACAAAGTTCTCTCTCTCTCTCGCTGTTGCGATTGTACTTTGGATTACCTTGAGTGTATACATTTTTTTTTCCTCAATGGTTTTGTAATCAGTGAAATGAGAAATCGATCAAGCCGTAGTTACAGGTGCGACAAGCCCCTCAGACAACCCTGGCCGCCAGATGAACCAGAGGCAGGTTAAGGACGGGGATGTGCACCCTATTCCACCCACACACATACACACGCCGTTCATTCAAGAGAATTCTCTTGGTAGGCCCTGATCCTTTTATGTTTGAGTGATTGTGGGCTGAACCATGGTCCGATTCACAAGGCATGAAAATCTTTACTCAATGTGAGGAAATCTTGTGCAGCCAGTCTTCTAGAGCCAGTGACCAAAACAGGGAGATAGGGGAGGGGGGGGGGGGGGGGGTCTTGTTGTGATTCACGCACCTGTGACGTTTGCCCTGAAGCACCTTAGCCCTGGTCTTACTCAAAGGAAAGTCAAACATTAACTCCGCAGGCATGTGGGTGACATTGGGTTCATCCCACATGTTGCTCCATAAGCAGGGGGTATTAGACCTTCTCCAGGCATCAGTGGTCCTCCTCCACTCTGACACTATCTTGCGCCCTGACTCAATGATGATAACACACTACACTGCAGATGGTAAAAGTGAATGCATCTTACCATTTATATTGGTAACGCATTGTAACATTGTAGTGTCGCATTGTATGTATTCCTCTGTTTGTGCGTGTGTTCAAACAAACGTGCGTGTGCATATGTCTGGACGCACATTATGATGCTGTAGGATGTAATTTAACACACACACACACACACACACACACACACACACACAGAACTCCCTCTTGTACAAAACCACGTGCACACTTGCTAGGCCAAGGGCAGCCGGTCAGGTGGTCTGCATGAAGCTTGGTGGCCTCTAGTAGAGAAACTGTGGGCTCATCAGCACAATGAGCCCTGTGTGTGTGTATGCTCTCCACAAGCATGTCAGGAGAGGGGTGTTCTGGGTAATCTGACACTCCATAACACATTAATGGGCAGCCAAGACACTGCCATATATTTTAAAAGCTCACCATTTTATTATTATTATTATTGTTGTTATTATTATTGCATAAATAAAGATTAATAACAGTATATATATATATATATATATATATATATATATATACAACCCCAATTCCAAAAAAGTTGGGACAGTATGTAAAATGCACATAAAAGCAGAAAGCAGTGATTTGTAAATTTTCTTTTACATATATTTAATGGAAAACAGTACAAATAAAAGGTATTTCATGTTTTACCTTATAAACTTTATTGATTTTTGTAAATATATGCTGGTGGGTTGGAGGGTTGTTTCTCCTGGCTTATTTTTCCATAGAGTTCAATAGGAAAATGAATCAGGAGAAACAACCCTTAAAGTGATCCATCCATATCTACTGCATATCTGGCAGCAGAGTGATGGTTTGAGGCTCATTTGATACCTCAGACACTTGATGACTTACAGCCATTTAGCCAACCATGGGTTCCATACTATTCCTGTATAAGTTATAGCTTAATCTAGTCCCACCTCCCAATTCCCATAGAGATCCATTCAAATGCAGAGAGGTTATAGTATACTTATAAGAGTACCTGAAAATAAAATATCAAGAGTTTTTTGATATCCTTTTATACCCAGTCACGATAGCATCACCTGTTTACCTGTGGAATGGCAAACAGGTGTTTTTTTTAGCTTCCCAGTCTTTTATTTTGCCCCTGTCCCAACTTTTTTGAAACATGTTGCAGGCATCAAATTCAGAATTAACATATATTTACAAAAATCTATAATGTTGATAAGGTAAAACATTAAATATATTTTCTTTGTACTGTTTTCAATTAAATATATGTAAACGAAAATTTACAAATCACTGCTTTCTGCTTTTATGTGCATTTTACATACTGTCCCAACTTTTTTGGAATTGGGGTTGTATATATACAGTGGGGATCAAACGTTTGAGGGCAGTGACACAATTTTTGTTGTTTTGGCTCTGTATTTCAGAACATTGGATTTGAAATGGAACAGTGACTATGAGGTTAAGGTGCAGACTTTCAGCTTTAATTTGAGGGTCTTCTATGGTTGTCCACCACAATATTGCTATTGCTGAGCTCACCAATGTGTTCTTACTTCATAACAATGTACCAAACAATTGATTTTGACAGACCCAATATTTTTGGCTATGTCTCTGATCGATTTATCCTGATTTTTCCAACCCATGATGGCCCGCTTTACTGGCACTCCTGTGGTCCTCGTGTTGAGAGATAACAGCAACAGACTCCAAATGCAAATTCTACACCTACAATCAACTAATTTTGTTTGCTTTCTTATGCATTAACTATTGATACAACACACAGCTGGCCAAGAAACAACTGTGCACTAAATGTACAAATATTTTTGGTCCCCCAAAATTGGGGGGACTATGTAAAAAGGGCTGAAATTCATGGTTCACCTGATATGGATGTAAATAGCGACAACTTAAAAGCGACAACATAAAGCTGACAGACTGCACCTTAACCTCATATTAATTGTTTAATTTCAAATCCAGTGAGCTGGAGCACAGACTGCACTGTGTGTGTGTGTGTGTGTGTGTGTGTGTGTGTGTGTGTGTGTGTGTGTGTGTGTGTGTGTGTGTGTGTGTGTGTGTGTGTGTGTGTGTGTTTATGAAAAAATTCACAGAAGATGTTGTCTACTCTCACTAATACAATGGAGAATTCCCAAAGGACAAAAATGAAAGAAAAAAAAAAAGGATTCAAAGCATTTTGAGCATATTTGTTGGGGCTTTGCGTGGTGTACATCACAGAAGCGCTGGTTTTTGGCACTGTGATGTGCCCCTTGGTCTGAAATTGAATTCGTCAGTGCTAACAGCGGTCAGGATTCCCGAGGGTTCGAGGCATAATTCGTCTCAGTGTGGCCCGGACAGTACGAGTTTCAGTGCCTTTGATATTCCCTATCACACTGCACAGCAGGACTCCCTTGGCCGAGGTCTTTGGCGTGTGTGGCTACGCAGCTCAGCTGGTGGACTATAACTAACCAACAAACTATGCATGGTAAATGCATTTTGGATGATTCAGTGCTTTTCTTCGCAAACGTGTCCCGTAGGTAGGCTACGGTTGACGCGGCATAACGCAAACTGTATACTGTGGCTTTAAGAATGGGGTGTTCCTCGAAGCACGAAAAATGAGGAAATCTGAGAGCGTCAGCAGCTCCCGAACCCCAACGAAAGCGGTTCGGTTTTGAGCCCATTGCATTGGCTGCTGGATCCGGATTGGAAAGGCACAGAACAGTCATCAACACAAGACGTGCTGACAAGCAGATGTAGTTACGACTCAGTCATGGCAGAATCACCAGTGAACCACGGAAACACTGCACGTAAGTTACTTTCATTTAGTTGTAGGCTATGTAGATGAGAAGAGAAACGGTCCTCTTTCATGATGCAGACGAAAACTTTGAAAAAGAAGTCCGGTTTGGTGAAACGTCTGTCCCAGTTGTTTTTACAGATTCATAGTGTCGGAGGAAATACATCCATAACCACTAGCAACGAGCTACTTTGTAGTTAAAGTTATCATGGTAGCTATAACTTTCTACAGTAGCTTAAATTAATAGAGCCACATGGTTGCACTGTTTTAGTGAGAGCTACAGGTAGGTTAAAGAATCTTAGTAGGCTACATGTATTGTGCACATATAGCCTATTTACATGCTTCCAGGCTGTTCTTAGTGTGACTTAGTTTGCTTTTGTGCTTTTAATTTTTAGTGGCACGGTCCAACTTAATACACCCTCGGGGCTCGCTGGTTAGTTAGTCATGATAAACTTACAACAAAATTAATTGCGAGGTGACTGCGATCTTCCACTCACCGGGCCGCAGTATTGAACTTTGTGTCAGCTGAAATTGAGTCAATCGTTATAAAGTTGTATAGGAAAGTGAGTCAGTGACTCTATTGGAATGCAAACATAGACATCACCACATGTTTAAAGATGTAGAAGTTAGCCTACTCTGGTTTATTGTCTGCTCCAAACCAAAACCAATTCCCCTAGTTCCCGTCTATAATAAGAAGACCTGAAATCGTTGGGTGTGTTGAGAGTAGGCTAAATAAAGAGTAAATAAACAAGTAGTCACAATGTCAATGACACTCGACAGGCTTGGATCACTAGGCTGCTCTCGGCCCCAGTGCGACCTACAAGCATCTAGAAGCGCTTTCATCCAGAAGCAGAGAACAGCCCCGGGACTATAGCCTGTTAACTGACCTTCCCCTCCCCGGCCCCTCAACAGCCTGAACTCCTGCAGCTGTTCTCACCAGCGGAAAAGTGCAACAGGGAGGACAGGGAACAGGGAGTAGCCTACTTATTGAATTTGTGGCGCACAGCCTCAGATTTAAAATATAGGAGGACTTGACTAGTTATTCCTGTGTCGCAAGACTTTTGTTTTAGTCAATTCTCACAGTCGAAGAGTTGTGTTTATGGGATGTTTTACTCCTGTTTAAAGTGCGTAGCCTAGCTATGCCTCATCGTGCTGGTGTAGGTTAAATTCAATCAGAATCTGCCGTGGCGGTTTACGGGTTTGGGGTTTAGAGTCCTTCAGCAAGGTTTTTGAGTTTGGGTGCTCTAACTTTATTCAGTAGGGTACCTTCGATAGTAAAATCATCATGCTTTATTGTTTAATTAGCATAAAGTGTCCCCTGTGCGAGTGTGTGAGTGCGGGGTCCTGTAGTCGGAGGGATGTAAAGGCCAACAAGTAAGCGGTAGGCTACGCCTCATGCCACGCCCTGCTAGATTTGGTTGCACTTCACCGAAACTGTCAGGGTGGTACCCCGTTCTGTGACGACCGATGGAATGGATGGAACCTGGGATATACAGTTTGGACGCTGTGCTGCAGTGCGGATTTAGACGTCATTTAGACGCCTGGAATGGAAACTTCGGACCTTGGCGCTTAAGATTGTCCCTCCTAAATCAGCCCTATGCATCCACAGGCAGCGTTGATGCACGGGGGGTTAGTTTTGTAACAAAATCCGTCGGTTTAGGCCTACAGAGAAGCTGCGGAGTACAGGCAGTCAGCCAAAGGCAACCAAGTGCTTGAGACAAAGGCAAAGCCGTGCTATCTGTCTTACATGGAGACACACCTCCGATTGTAGGCCTACTCAGAAAATCCCCCCTTTTCCAGGAAGTGCAGTTCAGGCTTAACAGAAGGCCTTACTGGAAATCTGACAGTAAAGTAGCAAAGAATGGCTGCTTTCTACTCTACAGGCCACAGTGTTGAGTTTTGAATAACCTGACCTAAAACATGTTATTTAGCCTAATGCTAGTGTGAGTTGTGCTCCCCTTTAATTTGGAACTCACGTTCCAAAGATTCATACATTCTAAACATCTGGTATTAACATATTACTTGGTCTAATTTTCAAATATCAGGCCTAGCACACATTAGATTATACATGTTTTTGTTTTCCCTCAATTTCTTACTAGTAATAAATCCACAATTAGTGAAGTAACTATTTTGGATCAGGAAAATGTGAATGGGAAAAATCTTCTCCTTGAGTAAGAAGCTTCCTTTCAGCATGAATGCAGCCATGTGGTGTATAACAGCAGAACTGCGGCTGTGCCCCCGTTTGGAAAGACGATGCTGGAGCCGCAGTGATGCTGGCTCGATTCCCAAGCCATGCTCTGCTGCTACATCCGCATGTAATGTTCTTAATCCTTCCTCAGTAAATTGTCAGACTGTAATAAATAGTTTGGTGAGTGATTCTAACAGTGTTGCTAGCAGACTTTAAACAACATGTGCCCAAGAGTTGTCCTATTCCACAAATTTGTTTTCATGATGAACTTTGTGGTTAGTTGGGGAGAAATTAGTCTCGCGAAGGCCAGACCTTGTGATAAACACAAAGTCTGGTACATAGACTTGCCTAACGTGGTAAAAAGCCGCCCACTTTGACAAGATGGCGCATTTGATTGACATACAATATAACCAACCACAGACCGTCTACGGTCGATTCAGAAACCGCGCTACAAGAAGAACATACCCGCGTGAAACAAATGCGATTTACAAAAATGGCACGGCGATCTCCAGTAAAACAGTCCATCACACCAAAGAGATGTTGTGAACTTCAAAAACTTTCTTCAATCCAGCGTTAAGCTTTTAGTCTTGGTCCGAAACACTCATTGTTCTTGATGGATTCGTAGCATTCGCTAGCTACCGATTAGTTAGCACAACTTGTTTTGCGGCGGACTGATAAAACCCAATGCA
Source organism: Synaphobranchus kaupii (assembly GCA_029718625.1). Lineage (NCBI taxonomy): Eukaryota > Metazoa > Chordata > Actinopteri > Anguilliformes > Synaphobranchidae > Synaphobranchus > Synaphobranchus kaupii. The sequence goes on along the minus strand of CM056376.1, from coordinate 110,177,881 downwards.
CCGCGTCGTACCGGAAATACACACACACTCCTGTGATTGACAGTGCTGCTAGCTAATGAGTTGCTGACTGTCAGTTTCCCACAGTCCCACAGTCAGTTTTCCCTGTCAGTTTCCCACCAGCTTATGCAAGCCTATGCATGCCTATGCATCAGACGCTGCGTACGAAGTGCGTAAAAGCGGCTGAGGCTGAGACAAGGGTCAAATTAACCTTTTTTTATGGTATTGTCTCCACATTAATGTGTACAAATCAGTGCCTTATTCACACGCATACACACACACAGACATGACACAATAAATGACACTACTCGCCCGCAACTTAAGAATAATTATAATTAGTGTGAGAGGCTTTATAGTGCATTGTAAACCCTGGATGTGAAATTGAAAGAGGTCGTAGAGGAACTAGCGGTTGCTTTATCCTGTGCTGCCTTGGGTAACCGCTGCCTTTCACAATTTCTCTTCCGTGGCCTGATTGATCCACCTCTCGGAAAAACATCGCTGACATCTCCGTGCGATGCTTGTCATGATCGATGAACCCTGAGAAAGCATTTCTTTGAGCTTGTGAGATATTCTGTTAAGTGTGCATGCTGCGGCTGAATTTTGGATGGGGGAGAGAGGGAGGTAACTGGGATTTTGAAATTCACTATGTTCCAAAGGTCATGAATCTTGTCACATCCTGGTGACTAATCAAAACAAGAACACTAAGTCAGTTTGAGGCAGTTGTCTACCATTCCTGTTAACCCTTGTTTTTAGAAAATTACTTCTCTTTCTCCAGAGTACTGAGCTTATGATGTTTTCAAGTAAAACAGCTTGTCTTCAAGCAGGCTCAATTAAGTTTATGGCAGGGATATTGAATTCCTCTTCAGACAGTGAGTGATGCAGTTATCAGCCAGGGGATTTGGATTGATGTTGAATGTGCTGTAAAAGAGTCATTGACTCCCACTTTGCCTGAATCCTGCCTGATATAAGGCCTGGTTTCCACTTGGCTTTGTACATGCTGGTATAACATGGCTCAGTGTGGTGACTTCTTAGCCAATCACATAACTAGTCTGCTTAAAGTGCCACAGAGCCCACGGCATCACCAAATGCACAACTCCGGTCCTTGAGGGCTGGTGCCTTTGCTGGTTTTTGTTGCAACCAGTAATCCTGGCTCAGTTTTCTAAAGAGCTTCTGGTCATAAACCAGTTCTGGTTTGCTCTTCTATTGGACCAAGTTTTAACCAAGGTGCATGTATGCCTTTTATGTGCCATCTTCAGCTGTTGATCAATAAAATAAATATAATTAAAAAAAGCTCAAGTAAATGATCGAGCAACCTGCCTTATACCCTGAGCGTAATTGCCTTCTTGAATGGGCATTTGCTCTCCAGTTTCTGGCGATGGAAGCAGCCCAAAAAAAGGACACAAAGAAATGATTGCTATAGGAAGGTATAAGCTAACGGATAGGGAGCGGGGCTTGTCACCCCTGAGGTTGTAGGTTTGATTTCCAGGTGGGGCTGTTGTACCCTTGAGCAAGGTCTCAAATTGCTTCACTAAACATCCAACTATATTGGCCTGTATAGGATTATCTGGATAGATTGTAATCCGTTTAAGTTGCTCTGGATAAGAGCTTGTGACAAAGGTCTGAAGTTTAAAATGTAGGTCTAATGCTGTTTATATGCGCATTTGTCATAAAGCGTGAGAGATGATATCTATTTCATGTCATAAACAATTTATAATAAATGAACATGAGCACACTACATAGCTGGGAGCAATAATCTAAAACATAAAATGACACATGGTCTGGATGAACACGTGAAATCCTACGTGACTAGCTCGGGGCAAACATACTGTTGCATCTGACACTGGCGGACACAATGTTAGCCTGGGTTCATTTGCTATAGAAACACCACAAGTGTTCAAGTAGCCTCAGGTAAAGCTGATTTAGCTAAGGCAGATCAGTAGACACAAAGCCTATGAATATCTACTGCGACTTCTACTGATGACTCCAGTATTTTTCTTTTTCGAATTTCATTCTGGTCCAGGAATGAGCTGAAGGCTAACTGATAACTGGTGATTCACTGATAACACTGCTATTATCCCAAACGTTTCGGGATTCGTGAAACCTCCTGCCGTGACTTAGCGGCTGTACACTTAGCAGCCTAGCATCCATGGGACGCTTATTCAGAGCCTGTAGCTCTCTCGGACGGAAAGTGGCAGTGTTCCCTCTTCAGAGGCTGGTAGTTTAATTGGCTGTTTAATTAGCGTGTCTGTAGTTATTAATAATAATAATAATAATAATAAAAATGTTATTTATAGAGTGCTTTTTCCCACGCTCAAAGCGCCGTGCAGCACAACAAGTACAATAAAAGCCATGAGTAAATAAACATAAGCAAAGCACATTTACATGAGACCAGAACGAATGTACAGGAGTGTGACACGTATATTACTTCAGTGACCGTGAAAGGGAGTACACAGAAAGACTAGGTAGAACGGGTCTGAAAAGTTTCATCTGCGTTATAGGCCCATTTTTAATTTCACCTTAAAGGTCTGAAGGGAATCAGCAGACTTAATCTCAGCAGGAAGGGCATTCCAGAGCCTGGGGGCCACAGGGCAAAAGGCCCGGTCACCCATTGAGCGGAGATTAGTAGAGGGGTACGGTGAATTTGTGAGAATCAGGAGAGCGTAGGGGGCCGGCGGGAGTATATTGATGGAGGAGTTGGCAGATGTAGACTGGGGCAAGATCGTGGAGGGCTTTATCGGTCAAGAGGAGGACCTTAAAATAAATCCTGGCTTTAATGGGGAGACAGTGGAGGGTGTGCAGAACCGGGGTTATGCGTTCTTTGCTGGATGTGCGGGATTGCACGGATCTCTGCTGTAGGTATCACACGGGTCTCTGTTGCGAGTGCTGGATATCCACGCTGGATGTGACACTAGGCTGGAGAGACGCTAATGTCTGTGTCATACTGTTAGGACGGCGTCCGAGGCGGGGTGTATGTGTATGTGTATGTATGTATGTGTGTCATTCAGTCCAGTTTACATTTGTGCTGATTACACAATGTTGGATTACAGGCATTTAGCAGACGTTCTTATCCACAGTGACTTGCAGCTGGATATTTTACTGAAGCAGTTCAGGTTATATACTTTGCTCAAGGGTACAATTGTAGTGTCCTACCTGGGAATCGAACCTGCAACCTTTAGGTTAGACGCCCAGTTCTCTAGCCAGATTAGGCCTGCATTGGAGATGCCTCTCGAGGTGAGATTCTCTGGTTTGCTCTCACTGTGGCCACGCCCCTTTGGCGGGAAGTGCACTGGTCCAGAATGCACATCTCTGCCAGAAGGTCTGTTTTTAGGGTCAGAAAAGAAGGTGTTAGTCCCTGCCTTTGGAGAGACACCCCTTTTTTCGTTTGCATTTGTGGGAACTGGATCTTTTGCAGATTGCACTTTAACCCTATCCGTACCCTACTTTATGTGTTTTAGCTGTAGGTGTAAAACTCAACAATGTAGGCTATAAGATTGTCAAGTGAGTCATCTGCATGTATCATGGTTTAGTGTTCTCCGTGTCTCTGTGGGGGTTTGTTCTGGGTACTCTGGTTTCCTCCCAGAGTCCAAAGACATGTTGGTTAGGCCAACTGGAGACTCTAAACTGCCTGTAGGTATGAATGTGTGAGTAAATGGTGTGTACGCCCTGCGATCTGTCCAGGGGATATTCCTGCCTCTTGCCCAATGCATGCTGGGATAGGCTCCAGCCCCCCTCTGTGACTCTGTCTAGGAATAAACAGGTTAGATAGTGGATGGATGGATATCATGTTTTAGCATAATGGTCAGTGAAAATATCACATTGCACATTGTCTTATAAAAATAATTAATGGGGGAAGTTTCCCAGTTTTTTCTTCTTCCTCTGGAGTGCACTTTGATGATAGGTGGTCTGGAATTGTGCCAGATCAGTGCGGTTCATGCCTGACGTGGGAGGGGTTTCCAGAGGCTTTGAGCTGACCCAAGCAAGCACAGGGTCTGATTGGTCCCAACACAAAAATAACATTCTCACAGTAGGGCTGTGTCTGAATCAGACGCCATTTACTGTGCCCTGTCTCCTGCATACAGCGCACTGGCAGAAGTGCGCTGTTTAATGTGCACTGTGTAGCACGCGACGTGCAGTCCGCGAAAAATATCCACCATACTATTTTCCAACCGTAGTGTGGAAGTGTCGTAAGCAGGTCGTGTGTTGCCATGTCCGCGGTTTTACAGCTAAATTTGGCTACTTTCAAAGTGCAGTCACGGGTAAAATTAAAAAATCGCAAAGCACACACTTATTTTAAAAAGTAAAAATATGATGATCTATTTAAACGTTGGTTTCGGTAAAAAAATATATTTTGGGCTAGTTTTGAGTCGCCATTTGGCTGGAAAGTCGTGCAAGAGCTGGCAACCCTGCGTCGCGCCCTTGCGTGGCCATGTAACGTGTTGTTTTTGTTGTATTTGAAGGAAAACTCATTTGCCTCATTTTTTAAAACGAAGCTTCACGTCATATTTATGCGACCAAAATGTTTGTGTACTTCTTGAAAGTGTGCTCCCATATGTACTCAGCGAAACCCCAGAAGTAAGTGTATCCTACAGAGGTTTAAAATATACTATATTTAGAGAAAATGTTGCCTACTTAACAACCCTTTCACCCTGTCTACTCAACAAGCTAATCTAATAGTATGGAAGGGTGTTGATGCGGTCACAGCCCTGGAGTGTGTGTTCTCTTGTTACCCGAAGAGCTCAGCTAAGCTGAGCCATTTGTGTTTGGATCAAAGACTGCACAATTCAGCGGCTTTTAATATTATATGATTCATCCTTCAGTTTCTTTCCCTGTCCGTATATGAAAGCTTGTGACAGGACGCATTGTCACCTTTTAGTAAGGGTTTAATGTTACAGCTATTGTTACGTTTAATTGTGTGTTCCTTTTGTCGTAATTATGGCTCTTTGGTTCTCTTTTACTTGCAAGATTGTTGAATTCATTCGAGGGTAACATTTACCTGTGTATAGGCAGTTTTAGTCATTGTTTGGGTTTATGCAATATGAGATCGTAATCGTAGTAATTGCACACAAGCCGATCCTTGAGAAAGCATTTTAAACATCCTGTCTTTCGAGACAGAATCCTGGCACACCTCCAGCTCTCTCAGGTGACATCAGATGGTGGGATGTATTCAAGGTGCTCAAAATGCAAATCATACATGAGGAGGGAGGAAGGAGAGCATTTTTTTTTTATGAACGTTTATTGATTTTAAGAGGCGTGAAAAAGTGTGTAAAGCATTAAAAACAAAGAAAGAAGCACTGTGACATTTTGTTTATACCTGCTGCACCCACTTGAGTTATAATTGATTTTTATTTATTTATACATTTTTTTGCACTTGTTGCAGTTCTGAAGTCTCGTCCTACTCCACCCTGGAGTGAAGGTTTTGATTTATAGCCTGTAATTTGGTGGGACGGCATTCAAAGAAAGTCCCGGAAACCAAACGCACGCGCAAAAACGACAGGCGTATTGTAGATAGTGGGTGCTCAGTGGGTGCTGACTTCCACCAGTCCATCAGAAATGGGGGGGGGTGGGGGGTGGGGGTGGGGGGGGGGGGGGGGGGGCAGTCAGGGTGTAACCATGTGTGGGGTAACCTGGAAAGACCAGTCTCAGACATCATCAGACTCATCAGACATCGTCAGATTTACATGTTTTATGCAGTTTAAGTGTAATTTCATTAAGTCCACTCATTCGTTTAAATGTTTGTGCTTGTGCGTGTCTATGTGTGACCGTGTGTGCATATGCGCGCGTTTGTATGCACACGTGTGCGTGACTGCATGTGTGTTCACACGGGCATGTCCGTGTTTGACATTTAACCTACCTGAAGCTCCCAAGCAGCAGTGGATTTGAGCAGTTGCAACTGAAGTGTGTGCATTATTAAAGTCCTGTCGGCAGAGCGATTAGTGTAAGGAGCTGAACACAGTAAGTGCACAGATTTATTCATGCGCAATAGATTGGTAAGTTATGCATGCAGAGAATCTCCTCTCTCTCTGTCTCTGTCTCTGTCTCTGTCTCTGTCTCTGTCTCTGTCTCAAATTTAAAACCAAATATACTTTATTGGAATGACCAGATCTAGGCATAGTATTGCCAAAGCATTTGCATGAAATGTATCAACAGTAGCAGTAATATCAGCTACAATACAATAAGAACTTATTTATTTCTGGAAATTTCTTGTTTCTTGAAATTATTATGCCATTTAATTTGGGAAAATATCAATAATCACCAGGCTTTGTCTGTCTGTCTGTGTCTCTGTCTTTCGCAAACCATAATTCAAATTAAATTTTTAAATGAAAATGTACTTTATTTGTCTGACCTCTCATAGGCATAGTATTGCCAAAGCCTTTACATAAAATGTATCGACTGTAGCAGTAATATCAGCTACAATATAATCACATTTACTTATTATTTTAGGAGCATATTTCTTAGTAACAAATTATCATGTAAATTAATCACAATTATTATAGCTATAAGAATAGTTTTGAAAGACTACAATTTTTGTCTGCGCTCTGTCTGCTTCTCTCTCTCAATTCAGTTTCAATTTCAAGGTGCTTCATTGGCATGCCATTCACTGTGTTGCTCTCTCCCCCTCTCCCCTGTGGCTTTGGGGCGGGGTGCAGCAGGGGTGGGGTGTCGGGTGTTGGCGTCTCTGTTTCGCTCACGGCCAGGGCGTGGTGTTATTCCTCTGCCGCCGGTCCAGTGTGAGGGTAGAATACTGACAATAACCACAGCGTTCTCCTGAGGGAACCTCCCCACAGGTCTTCTGAGAGGGGAATAGAGACCCTGCTAGGATCCATGGCCTGACACCATGTCACGTGACAGCGTCTGCCTTCATGTCCTTGTGGGGCTTGCAGTGTTTCATGGTGAGGAGTCTTGACAGTTCGCATCGATCTCCGCCAAACCAGTCGTTCAGGGTATTCTGTTTGTTATCTGATTGGATGCCTGTGAAACTGGAGCTTGGAACCTGTGGTTCTCAACCTCGGTCCTGGAGTACCCCTGTGTATGCTGGTTTTCGTTCCAACTACAATTGCAAACCCAAAAGTAAAATTTTTCTTAATTAGGGGTACTCCAGGACCGAGGTTGAGAACCGCTGATCTAGAGCCATGGTGCCCTCATCCCTGTTCCTGGAGACCAACATGATCTGCTGGTTTACCACAGTAACATTCAACTGCCAGTTCCAAAAAACAATTCAGCAGTTCAAAAGAAGAAAAAAAAAACTGGTGAGATGAGTCAACTGCTTGATGGACTGCTTTAATTGACCAATTAAGCGCTGAGTGACCGCAGGGCCAGGGTGGGACTCCCTGCTGTAGACTGTTGGCTCAGTGATCTGCTGGTTAGGGCGCTCTACTACATGTACTTCAGGTCAGTTGTACCCAGGGAATTTAAAGAGATGAGTTGGGTTCCTATGGTTACCCTGGCACCAATCGACTGCCCGTTGTCCATGCTAAAAGGCATTTTGGTCGTTCCCTGACCTGCTTTCAGATTGTCTGACTTTAAGATTTCCTCTGTGACGTTAAAATGAGCAGACAAATCACTGCTCAAGGTCTCCCTCATCTGTCTGTCTAGCGAACAGCACTGCGGACAGCGGCGCCGCCAACCCATCGTATGTGGCCTTTGTGCTGGTGCCCATTTTCTTCTTTCTCGGCCTTCTGGGAGTCCTGATCTGCCACATCCTGAAGAAGAAGGGCTACCACTGCACCACGGAATCTGAGGAAGAGGAGGGTCTGGAGGACGAGAAGGACCCGGAGGCGGGAGGTGAGGAAGAACAGCCATGTTTCTTTCTTGTGATGTTTTATTGATATTTTAGAGATATCAATCTGATATCTGATATTTGCTGATATTCACTCTGAAAAGATGGAACACACATGCACACACATATTTATTGAGGAATGTAATGGAAATAATTGGCGGGAAGGGCGGGGGTTAATACCAGGGTGTGAAATTAACACCCGCCAATAGCCAAATTCTGGTAAAATTTTGATTGTGGCTGGTAAGATTTTCTACTCTAACAGCCACTTTGGCAGGTAACCAACCATATTGTGTTATATTGTGAAAGGTAATGTGGCTGGTAAAATGTTGAGAATGGCTGGTGATTTTTAGAATCCACAAGCCACTCTGACCATTGAAAAAGTAAATTTCATGCCCTGGTTAAAACATGTTGACTGAACACTTTGTCAAGTTTACTGAAAGTTCAGTATGAAAGGAACCGTCCCTACGTGCCTGCCCCAGTTATTTACGCTACCATTGTTCCTCCCGCCATTGTGATGCGCGTGTGTTGTGGTCTTTTTGTGGTTTGCAAGACCTTCAACAACTAGAATAGAAAGTGCCCTTTGTGGTTTTTGAAACTTGTTGCTAATAGAGGTAGGAATTGGGAAATGGAAAAGGGAGGAATCGGGACTCACTGACACCTTGGTTCTTTGGGAATAAAAAAATGACTTAATTTTCATAGTTTTTTTAAATTTAAGGACACCTGCTCCCACGCTTGGCTATGTCACCCATCCCAACACACAGTTGTAGCACAGGCTACCAATCTGCTTCACTCCCTCCTTTCCACCTAAGTCGACCGTGCAGTTAAAACTGAAGTCTACGCTTCAGGTAAGAAGAGACGGTTCTACCGAAACAGAACCAGAGTGTCTCTCGTTCAGTAGTGTTTATGCAAGCCTCAGCGCGCAGAATGGGAACAAAAGCACACAACGTCAGGCGTCATGGGAGCAACTTGCACAATAAATTCTCAGGAGGTTTGTGTGAAACTACAAATCCCATTGTAGTATCAAATCGCATTTTATTCAAGCCGTCCATTTCAGTGCTAAAACAATGAATGTGGTGGATACTGGCAGGGTTTTTTTGGCAAGCTACAAATGGTGTGACATAAGGACTTTTTGTGATATAATTCCGATTTTGTGAAGTGGAAAAGGTTCTTCTTCACATAGAAGGAAGCGGTGATCTGATTGACTTCCATTACCAGTGGGGACACTGTCATCACAGTCCTGTGATAACGGGGGGGCAGTGTGTTTGATACGCACACGCACACACAACCACAAGCTATTGCTTCATCCATTCTGTAATACTACTGTCCACCTGATGGGTGATGCCGCTAACGTGAAGTGAGAGATCTGAGAGATTGATTTGCAAATGGCTATTGGCACCTGCCGTTGGAGAAAATGGCTGCTGTTTTTATTGCTGCACTCTGTGAATTCACCCGTCTCTTGCATTATATCGCCTGCAGATTAATGACCAGACTCGTGGTCAGACCCGCATTGGCGTCATTTCCCCTGCGGTTGTGTGCGAAATGGGCTCGCATGGCCTGCACGCATCCTTTTAGGCCACGCAAGCGCTCATGAATCATCCTTGTCTCTCCCCCGGGAACATTAAGGAATACGTCTTGAAAAACAGGACTTAAAAGAGAAAGAAACATAAACATTCAATCAAATGTGTAATAGGTATTAGTTAAGTAACACTTTTATTGACTGTCAGGAAAGAAGATGCATGTAATGACATGCACAATACCAATAATTAATGTGTGAACCTCTGCTTTTGATGTGTGCTGGCAGTTTAGCACTTGCGCTACGCACAAATGCCCTGGTGTTTTCACTGCAAAGTGGAGCTTGCAGCTGAAACAATCGGCCAGTAAAAATGTAACTTCTTCCACCTCCTCTTGGTTTAACTCCAAAGTTGGTTAAGGAAGGATTTAAAGCCTCTCGTTTCAGGGACAGACAGGTAGCAGGATATGACATCATGGCTCTCTGGTCATTAGACCTTCACATGTAGCATCTCTGAGTTCACATTTGTCAGTACCGACCAGCTAAAAACTCAGAAGGAAATTATACTTTCTTGTCAGTGTTCTCCCATGGCGCTGTGTGGATGCATTGTGGTACTGCAGGGGTAGCTAACCCTGGTCCAGGAATGGCAGAGACGGGCCTGGTTTTTGCTCCATCAAATGGTGTAATGAATGCAGTGACCATGTGCCAGAGACATTCTGTGTTTCGCCATTCAGAGTATTCAGGCTCAGACTTTTAATCTTGTGATCAAGCTCAGATGGAACAAAAGCCTGAAACGTCACCAGCACACCAGGGTTGCCTACCCCTGTGGTACTATACAGGTCATCTTTTCAGGGCTTTTGAGTTTGAAATGAAACTCTGCTGGTTTTGGAGGTAAAAATTTCAGCAAAGTTTTTTTTATCTCACTTGATTTGAAATCAAGTAATGTATCTGAGTAATCTCCACCAATTGGCCGCTGGTTCTCTTTCTCAGTTTTGTCTTGTGGTAGTATTGTTTTTTTTTTTGTAGCATTTTTTTGTGTCACTGAACTGTGCAGTATTTGCCCATATTCACTTATTTAAACTTGTGGATAATTTTAGGCTATGCTTTGTTTTCCTTGCTCTGTGACTAGGGCTTAGTTTAAATGGTCATGAAAAAGCACAGATTTTTAAAAGCGATGGTTTACTAGTTCACACTTGTGGTTTCACAATAGCCATTGAAAACTGGCGCAATATGTGGTTTTAACTCATTATTTGAAAGTGCACTCTTTTAATGAGTTCATATATTTCACCAAATGTATCTCTGTCTTATCGATTACATTCCCTACTTATGATGTGTAGAGAGGGAATGCAATGTGAGAATTACATTCCACCGCCTTCACGCTCACTGACTATAACCGTGATACAAGATGCTCTGATATGGACCACGGCAACTATACCGTGCTGGCTAAAAGTGTGTGTGTGTGTGTGTGTGTGTGTGTGTGTGTGTGTGTGTGTGTGTGTGTGTGTGTGTGTGTGTGTGTGTGTGTGTGTGTGTGTGTGTGTGTGTGTGTGTGTGTGTGTGTGTGTGTGTGTGTGTGTGTGTGTGTGTGTGTGTGTGTGTGTGTAATACGGTGCACATGGTCTCCTTTGAGACAGGATACTCCCCGTCATTAACCTGCCTTTGTGGGGTTCATCTGGGGGCCAGGGTGATTACGTCTGGGGGGGCTTGTCGTACCTGTAACTACGGCTTGATCGATTTCTCATTTCACTGATTAAAAACCATTAATGAAAGAAAATGCATACACTCAAGGTTATCCAAAGTACAATCTCTTGTCTCTTATCGATGTGCCAGTCTCTAATCAAGATTAGGGAAAAAATAACATGCGTGTGATCCCCAGTCTTTAATGAGCTCTTTAAATGCATCAGCCATTCACAGAAAATCAAGGAAACGCCGTGTAAACGTAAAGGCATCTTTTTGCCTCTCAGCTTCATTGAGCTTCGAGAATAGCCAACACACTGCTTCTATTGATTGATTGATTGAGTTTATTAGAAATATATATATTATACATATAATACTGCACTGCAGTCATTGCATACATTTAAAATCACGGAGGATAAAAACACCATAAAGCCAATATGGCTTATTTCCATTGTGGTCCTATTAAACTCTAAACAGAAAATTAGACGTGCAACAACAAAGACATAATATAGACAATACAATTAAGCAACAAATGGCAGGGTGGATTCTGTTCTGTTAATGAAAGCAGCAATTGCTGTAATCTCTTAAATTGACACAGCTTAATTAGAAGATTGACAAGTATAAACTGGTCTGTTTTTAAAAAAATAGGCTCAAATGGCAAAAAAATATATACATTTGCAGGAAAGCAAATAAAAAATAAAGAGTAGAAATAAAGAAGAATTGAGAGATGAAGATAAAAATGGAAATTAAAGCCACATTAGAAGTAGTGAAAACTTTTTTGCGTGCGTTTATATTGGCACAAGGTAAAAGTGAGTAATTTCAATCGTTGTTTTATTAAGTAAGTTACTATTATTGAAAGGCTTAAAATCTTCCATGGCGTGACCAGGTACTCAACCTCAAAAGAAAATCGTAATTGATTGATTTATTTATTTATTTTATGTCTGCAGTAGTGGCTTATTTTGAACAAGTGAGCTAGCAAGAGCAAGCTAGAGGAAAAGTCCGTTCAGATTTTCAACTTGCCCTTCTGAAAATGTCAAAAGGAAACTCACAGCAGACCCAACACAGGAAGTGCTTCCCCTGTTGCAGGGGTCAAAACGCAGGCGGAGGGAGGGAATGCAGTAAATCTGCAGCAGGAAGGAAGGGGGGGAGGACATGGGTGTAGGTAAAATGGGGGGGGGGGGGGGGGGGGGGGGGGGGGGGGGGGGGGGGGGGGTCTGCGATAAAACTCCAAAAAATTCCAGGTCAGCAGGCTAGGGCTACACAGGTGACCGGCCCAGACTGCATTCTGGGACTTCACTTCATGAAGGATTCTGCTTACGGCTACTTTTTGCAAGCACGTCATTTAACAAATCCAGTCAAATTTTACAAATGGAACATAGCACGTTGTAGATGGATTAGAGCTGAGTAACTAGCTTTTTGCTTTATAGTTAAATGAACAGAAGGTAAGCTGCTGTTAAAAGAAGAGGGGCGAGTGATTAAAAAAAAACAACAACTTATTTACATGGACAGGAATGTATAAAAATGAGGGAGAGACTAGTGGTATAATGCAGGTAGGATTTCTGTGAATGAAACCGATGAGCGCATTAGTTTATGGTGTATTATCCTTAAGCGCAGGGGCTGTGTATTAGAGTGGCACAGCTGCCTGGTCTTAAGTTGTAAGTGGCGTCCAGGGCTGCCAGCCGCAGTTGGCACTTGCACGGTCAGTATTTCATACCAGACGCTATGAAGTGTAACCTGAGTATACAAAAAAAACTGTTATTTTCTGATTTTTCACAAAGAAAGACTTCCTGTTCACAAGTTGTTTCTGTTCTTTCAGATCTGGACAGTGACACTGTGAACCAGATTGTTCATTGCATCATGAAGAACGAAGGTAATCCAGGCCTGTGGGGGTTAGTGTGCAGTGTGGTCCCTCAGTGATTTCATACAGTAGAATCCACTTAATTGCTATTACGATTACATCGCATAATGTTCTAGAGATGTACGTTAATATTTGGCAGATGCGGCATAATGTAAAGGCACTAAACCGCCAAAATAAAATGAGCTGGAAAATGGGTTATAATTAAGCGGATTCTGCTGGACTTTACTTCCCTGTATGTTTCGCATGCACCTAACTAAACTAATTTGTAACTAGACTGTTGCATTGTATTGAACTTATAACTCGATTTAGAGCTGACGCTTCGCAATTCAATTTTTCTCAGAGTTCCTTAAGCCACACGGAGATGCTTAATTATGTTTTCCAAATTTATAAATTGGGAAATAATAGCGTTAACTTTTGTTGTGAAGTACGTCCTTTCCTAAGCATGAGAGCTGGAGCTCTAACAAGGCGTGGTCGTTCTGTAATAAATACTCATTTTAAGTTCACTTCTGATTGGCAGCCCAGTAAACACACTGATTATCGGTTAAAATGTGAGTGATGTGCCCTCAAAAGGACCTGTACCAAATCCTCCTGTGGTGGCGTGTTAAACAACCTGAACCAAAACTTTCATGAGCATTATTACTTTTGTTACAAACGGGCCCAGCTGATCTCAGACCAGCTTCATCTCAGCCTGGCCGCTCGGCCGTATTCCCCTCTTGTGTTTGGCACTGGATGTTTCTTTTATTTAGTTTTTTTTTTTTTGTTTGAAAATAAGCTTCTTAGTGTCACATTCAGGGGCCTGATCTGCGGGAGGAACGTGTAAAGGCCTCGATATACTCCGGTTTCGTACGTGTACGTATGTACGTACGCGAACGCTACGCAAGCGCCATTGTTCACATACTCCACTGCGTACTTTATGTCGAAATGGTTGTTTAAAAGTTATGTCCTCTAGGAGGCAGGTCAGCGGCGAAAATTCACCGCCATTGTGTACTACTACTTCTTCGCTGTTTCCTGTTTTCATCTCTTCGTCAGAGGATCTTTGGTATACTGCCCCGCGATTTCTGTTGGTATTGCACCTTGCGTATGCGTACACTCATGGCCTAGGGAGACGTGCACGAAGGACGCACCAAACGAACGCAGGATACGTGCGGCAGCCATCCTGCGTATGCGTACACGTACTTAGCGTGGAGTATATTCCGGCCTTCACCCGTTTGTAGTGAAAATCCTGCCGCTTGTAGAAAGCCGGCCAGCAGATGGCAGTGTTGTTCCGCTGTGAGTCTTAAGGCTGTCATTGCTCCTTATGCGGACCAGACTTTCATAAACTTGTTCATTTTATTACATAAATGAATGCGCTAGCTGCTTTCTGGCAGATTAATAAAACGCCCTGCTCCTCAGAGCTCGCTGTACCAGGAAGGGGCGCTAGCTCGTTGTGCAACCGATGACTTGTGCTGGCAGGTTTAAGAGGAGCCGTTTGTGCGCGAGTGAGAGGGAAGGGAATCAGTCAGCATTTCAGAGAGGCAGACTCTTTGTGACGATTGTACAGCTCCTGTGGACTTGGCCTTAATCAGGGCCAATGCACTGTGGCGTAGGCCGTCCCCTACCAACCACTTAATAACCCCCGTTTCATTCCCTAACCTAGCTTTGTTTCCCAGGTCATGTCTGTGAAACATAATTACATTTTCAGGAGACTATGGTTGGTAAAGGCTACACATTTGAAAGTTTTTTTTAAGTTAATAATGTAATATTGGTAAATGTATAGTCATGCTGTGTTGTGTTCTCTCTCTCTCTCTCTCTCTCTGTCTCTAGCTAACTCGGATGCATTGAAAGCCATGGTGCGTGAGAACAGCTTGGATTCGGATGGGTAAGGCTGAAGTTTATAAATGCTCTTAAAGATAAAATGTTGCTTTATAAGTTGCATTCCGGTTACTGTCAGTTGGTAAGACACACTGTAAAGGCAGCTGCCTGGTTGGCTTGTTGATGTTTTGAATGAGGCTGCCAGGTGCTATTTTCATTTTAGGCACTAGGTGGTGATGTTTCCTATATTTTATTTCACGAGACAGTGGTTTGAAAAAGCTTTTTTTCAGCCAGACCTGAACCTGCAGAGATAGACCTGAAGCGAACAGAGTCCTGGACCCTCTCCCCTTATATTGCATATGAGAGATGTGGAGCAGGTGTATGACACACACGGTGACCACAACTAATTGTATGCTTTGGGGAACACATGTAGAAATTGTTATTGTTATCATT
>CM056376.1:110137818-110160318 GCA_029718625.1 Synaphobranchus kaupii | reverse complement strand
CTCCTGCCTTTAGCTCCTCTCCTCTTGCCTTCACCTCCTCTCCTCCCTTCAGTTCCTCTCCTCCTGCCTTTACCTCCTCTCCCCTCCTCCTCCATTCAACTCCTCTCTTCCTGCCTTCACCTCCTCTCCCCTCCTCTTCTCCCTTCAGCTCCTCTCCTCCTGCCTTCACCTCCTCTCCCCTCCTCTCCTCCCTTCAGCTCCTTTCAGCTCCTCTCCTCCTGCCTTCACCTCCTCTCCCCTCCTCTCCTTCCTTCAGTTCCTGTCCTCCTGCCTTTACCTCCTCTCCCCTCCTCCTCCATTCAACTCCTCTCTTCCTGCCTTCACATCCTCTCCCCTCCTCTTCTCCCTTCAGCTCCTCTCCTCCTGCCTTTACCTCCTCTCCCCTCCTCTCCTCCCTTCCTAATGTCTAGTATAAAGGCTGAATACATGGTTGGCGTGGTGCTCTATGGCGCCTGAGGATGACAAGAGTGACATCATCAGAGCGCTGCCATCTCACTCCGCAGGCCTGTCACGCCCACCAGCCCCTCGCCCCCCCGCGACCCCCACGACCCCCACGACCCCCGCGACCCCCGCGACCCCGCTGTCCCCGGGGGCTCCGGTGGGAGTGGCCAAGCACACCTGTAGTCACCTGCACACCATCGGGGGCATGGGCGGGCACAAGAACATCTGTGGCCGCTGCAACCAGAAGAAGTGGCCCCTGATGCGCCGGTCCAGTAAGGGCAGGGGCGAGAGGCGGAGTCAATACGGGGAGGTCACTATGCTCTCTGTGGGCAGGTAAGGGCCCTACACCTGTGTTTGTGTGTGTGTGTGTGTGTGTGTGTGTGTGTGTGTGTGGTGTGTGTGTGTGTGTGTGTGTGTGTGTGTGTGTGTGTGTGTGTGCGAGCGAGCATGCATGCACATATGTGTGCATGTACGTGTGTGTGTGTGTGTGTAGGCATGAGTGCATGCGTGCGTGGTCTATAAGACCCATGAAATTAAATATTCATGATTAGGTTTGCAGTGATTACTAGAAACTGTCATGATTTCATTGAGAGTCATAATTAGATTGAGAGTCATGATTAGAATCACAGTCATAAATAGAAGTCATCAGTCATGATTAGATTCAGCTGGGACTTTGGGACAGAGTTCAGGGGTAAAGGCCTCCCACACTAATGAACAGATACAGTGAAAAAGAGTGTTCAAAACTGAGTGCCGTCTTGTATAATAGCACAGCTGCATTTCAAATTCACTTTGAACAGTGATTTTATTGCAGGCTATAGCACCCCCCTGGTAGGTGCTAATGTCCGCATTTCTAGGGAACTATGGCAACATAGAAACCTGAATCAGTTTAACCATTCAGATGCGTGTGAACTTGGAGAAACCAGCCGTTGCTACTGCCACGTGCAATGACACCTGTAGTAAGCTAAACTGAAAATCTCATCTGCAGTGTAGATGTGTAAGTGAGCTTAACTGGATAACTTTTTACTGTACAGTCTGGGTTTTAAAGAAGTAAATACTCAAACCAGTCAAGAGAAAATGACTTGTTTGGTGTTGAAGGTTCGTTTTTTTCTCCTGGAGGGAGGATGCACATTGGTTGCATTAGGAAGTCAGTAGGGCTTCTCGTTTCCTTGTTTCTACTAAAGGGAAGAAACTGTGAGCAATCTCCATTGTAAAATGCCCCTCAGCACAAGGTTCAAACTCACATGGACTATTTTAATAGGGTACATATGGTCCGTCCTCATCCCTGAAAGCACATAGGCTGTTGACTCCTGGTGTCTCTGCTGCCCATATCTGTGAATGCGGCCAGCGAGAAGCTACGCTTGTGGCCGGTCATTACCGCCCCGCCATTACCAGTCAGCAGGCTGCTTCATGTTCACTCGCCTCCCCTTAAATAAGAGTCTGAACACTAAGTGCCATTTTTAATTCACCGTTTACACAAAGGAAAAAGTGAATCGGGGTCATGTCAGGCTGGGTGTGAAAAGGAACGTACTGATTTAATTAACCTTTTAAAGTGCGAGTTTGCTCTGAAGTGAAAATGACATTTTCCCCTGCACCTGAATTAATTCCTGAGGGAATCCTCTCTGTGCAGGAACAGAAAGGGTGCTGAATTTGGGACTTTTTCTTTTTTTGCAAGACTTTTTTTTTATCCACAGATAAAGTAATTATTATTTTATTACGGTAGTTGTACATCTGGTAACACTTCATATGAATGGTCCCTCATGAGAGATTTATAACTCATGGCATTTTCATAAATGCGACATAAACATTCATAATAAATACTTATGTTAGAAACCATGAGTAAGCATATGGTGTTTACATCTGCTTTTTAACCAAGAGTTTATGAATAAATTGGAACTTCAACAGTAACAATAGAATAAGGATCCAAACCCAATTGCTTTAACTGACAGGCTTCCTGACACTCCGCCCCTCTGCACCGGGAGCTGTGATTGGAGACTTGGCGCGTCACTCAATGTAGGACCTCACGTCCTTCTCTGTCTCCTCCTCCTCAGATTCCGAGTGACGAAATGCGACCCCAAGCCCGCAAAAACGAGAAGGACTCTGCTCATAACCGAAGCGAACGGGGCCATGCCCCCGTCTCCCACTGCGACGGAACACGGGGCCATGCCCCCGTCTCCCACTGCGACGGAACCGAGGAGCAGAACAACCTCCGAGCAGCAGGTGAGTCGGGAGGGAGGTGGGAGGAGGGAGGTGGGAGGTGGGGGGCTGAGGTAGGCTGACAGCCTTGTGCGTGTGAATGCTGACAAACATGGAGTTTTCTCAGGAACGACCCGGAGAAAGCACTTTATATATCTTTATATATGTTTTTCACATCTCCCTTTGCATTTACAGCTGACCAGTTTTCTTTCAGCGTTTATTTATTTATTCATTTATTAAATTAATTATTCATTTTTATGGTTTTAGGAAGAAAATGACAGTGCAAAGTGATTTACCCAAAGGTGAGTTTGATTGTGCGTGAGAGAGAACATATACCTAATGCCTTATTTCTGTAAAACATCAAGCCTTCCTATGTGTTTTACAGAACTTAGCCTCATCCCACGGTGGGAGCTGGAGATGATCTGGTTGTTTGTGGTTCCATTGAGGAAAGTGGATGGGAAGATTTTGTATGTTTTTAACCATAAAATTAGTAAAGACCATGTTAGCTAACGGAGACCCATGATTGGATGAGGACAGAAGCCCCCCCCCCCCACCTCTGCTGACTTTTAGGTTAGTGAATGAGGATGACGGTGATGAGGAAGACCAGAGCCACCTCCAAACGGATGCTTACCCTCCGCTGCCGTCTCAAAGACTTTGTGTCACACGGTGTGAACCACGGGCGGGAGAAATGGGATTATGGTACCATTGGCGAGACTGCTGAAACACTAAGTACGCACACACAGACGCACACACACACACGCACGCGCGCACACACACACACACACACGCACACAAACACAATGTACAGAATTGACAACATCAACAGTCGTTGCAGGTCAACATTACCCTAGCAGTTTGCTGCTTGCTATCCCATCACATGTGGAGTAACTGCACCTTGCACAAATGCCAGTATGTTTATCCACTTAAAAGGACAGAGGAAGGGTGTGGTGACCTCTCTCTCTCTTTCCTCTCTCTTTGTCTGTTGGTCTGTCTGTTGTACATTGCCACACTCACAGAAGCATACTGCTTGTATGAGGAACTGTTCTGAACACACTGTAATAAGTGCACTTATTCAGAAGAAACCGAACTACTGTTGCCTACTGTTTCAAATCCTCTTAAGAGTACAATCTCGAAAGCATCACAGTGTCTTTTCAAAGAAGTGCATGGCTTTTACACCATTTTCTCCGCCAAACACCTAAATCCTATTTTTGTTTTTTTATTTTTTCCTCAGAATAAATGCCAGTGTCGATTTAAAGAAGAAAAAAACATTTTTATAAAAATATTTTCTGGTAGCTCTGAAAAGCTTTATTTTCTTTACATTTAAATTGTAGTCCTCAGAAGCCCTGAAATGTTTGTGTGTGTATGACACCTCATATACCTCATGCAGCATTCCCATTCAGGGCCAAGCTATTTATTTCCTTAAAGTGGCTTACGGCATATTTAGCCTTGTACGTGATGTGACGTGGAATGTGACAAACCTTCAGTGACCTTGGTTACGGAACCAAAGAACTCAGTCAGCGTTGGATCAGGGAGCATTTTTACACACCCACACACGCGTCTGACTATTTACTGGACTGTTAGTAGGCCTCTTTTGTAGTTTGCTTGTTGTCTGTTTTTTCCAGTTTTTTTGTTTTTTTTCCTTTTTTCTGTTGTTTCCAAAATCCGATTAATTTCAGCTCTTAGTTTCCTGAGTCTGAATTGAAATTGAATTCATCCCAACTCTGCTGTTTGTGTGTGTTCATGCGCACATTTCTGTGTAAAGCAAGAACAACTGTTCATTTGATTCATATAGATACAGCAACTAACCCAATGGTTCATAGATATTTACTGCCTATGAGCCCTCTCACCTTTGGGTCAGGTCTTACATCCCTGTTTTTATTTCCATGTGACTTCCACTTTACTGCCATCTCATCTGGAAATACGAAGGCCTTTTGGCCTGCCTTATTAGCAGTGAAGATTGAATACAAGCTTTCAACAATTAATTTATGCAATATTAATAACCATATAAGGAGCTTGAAATATAATATCAGTGATATGTATCGATCATGTACACGTGAATGTATTTTATATCTTCTTTTAAACTGTAGAGTAAACCATTGGGGTTAGGTACACGGTTGATATGCATCTTACACCCAGTCTACCTTTTCCCTGTAACCATCCCAAATCCACCTGGACTTTCCTTATTTTCTTTGCTTTTATGAGCTTGCTCTGAATGGTGAGATTTAGAGCGATCCGGACTGAAATGGCTCATCTTCAGCCCTGGTTCTTGTCAACATGAGCAGTGAAGTCAGACTGAAGTAAAGAAGAACTTTGTCTGGCTGTAGTAGATTGTCAGTTTGTTTGGGTTTTTTTTTTTCTCCAATTTTCCAGAGTGTATTCTGCTGACCATCTAGGGTAGAGTATAGGAAACGGGTTGGACTTTGGCTATAAATATAAGCTCAAATATTAAATATTATATTAATTTGTTTTATAGTAATATCCTGTAGTGGTGACTTTCAACTGTACACCACAGCCTCTTCATCTCTCAGACTGGTGCAGTTATTTATAACGGATAAGTATTACACAGCAACCAGCAGGGTTTTAACAAAATACGCTTTCATCAAATGGGACCGAAACTGTAGTGTATATATTTTTTAGTACTGTCTTCAAATTTTTTGTCAAGCGTAAATTAATTGTTTATGCTCAATATTAGTCTGCAATCTACATGCAGGTTTTTCAAATAAACTTTTCTGTATAGTCTGAGAATTTGGGTTTCATCCATTAAAAAAAGAAGAAAAAAGCAATCTTGCCATGACTCCTGATTTTAATGGAAGTAACAATTGGAGTCAGGTGTGCATAACATGGAGCTTATTGCTGAACCATGGTCTGTTTTATTCAGTACTCTGTAAATGTAACAAATAAAGATAACTTAAAATGTCATATTTAAAAGATCTGTTTGAGTACATTTATTTTATTGTGGACCATTAATAAAAAGTATATTGGGTGGGTGGGGGGGGGGGGGTTAGGGGTGAGAACAATATACAAAATGTCTACGCCAAACTGCATGTTAACTATTGTGCAAATGAGCCTTTTTACAATGTGTATATACATTAATATAGTCCAGTCTGCCGCCTCCTTTCTATTATTCTCCCTCACTCCCTCCCTCTATCCTGCCATCTCTCTTTTTCTTTCTCTTTGTTCTTGTGATTATATTTTAATATGTTTTTCAATTGTGACAATAAATGTGGTTTAAAATAAAAAAATATCTCTTCCCCCTCTCTGAAGTTCACAAATGATCATTGAAGCATCTCAGGAGCATGCTTTCTGACTTCCTGTAAAAATAAAAGCTGCGTGCGGAAAAAGCTGCTCTCCAGGCAGATCAGAGCGGAGGCGAGTAGTGTTGACACTTAATCCCCTGGATGTCTGGCTGTAATTCTCTCCTTGACTTTATCAAACCCACGGCTCGCAGACTGGGCCTCTCCTGTCATGCGGCTGTTACCATGGCGCTCATATTTTTGTACCCCTGGTGATCTCTGGAGGTGGGGGATGGGGCAGTCACAAATGGGACAGCTGAGCGTCAAAATCTGATTAAAAAAATATTTTTTCACCTCGACAGCAGTTATTGGTGTAGTTGCACAGCACACACACTAAGGGCTGTACGGAGTCTTGCCATTACTAAAAGAAAGCTGTGATTGCCTGTCAAGTTGTGGATTGTATTCGGAACCCCAAAAAGCATCACAATCACTGGGTATCCATATGCTTAAGGGAAATTATCTTAAAATAATGCCATTAATTGCAGTCTAATTATTAAGCATACTAATGCCGTCCCATCCTATACAAACAGCCTGCATGCTCAGTATCCAGTGAAAGTGCTGCTGCAGGAAACAAAGATGGCTGCTGCTTGTACATTCACCGTAGGCTACACCGTAGGCTATACCTTTGGCTGTTCCTTCCACTGAAGTGGGAATTCCTGGGCTGTGTCCATGTGACAGCCCTGTCTACTGCGTCCTGTTTACTGTGTACTAGCATACAGTATACTACTTACTGCATACTGTTTAGTGACATGTGGTAAGCAAAAAATATCCTCGGAAGTAAATAATAAACCCGGAAATAAGTCTATCATCTGAGGACATTAAGAACACTGAATTTTCTGAATTGTCACATACTTAACAGCTTTTTTAAAAAGTATACTCAACTGGAATACTCAATAGTAGCCAAGTGCGCTGATTCGGACACAGCCTTGGTGTCATATTGTCTACCCTTGAGACCTTATCACGTATAAAGACAAGGAAGGCACTGGCGCCCTTATGTATTTCTGGCTTTTTTTCCCCACATGTGCTTGAATGCACAGCTCTTCCACATTGCTGTAATGGGACAGACTACATAATGACATCATCACCCATATCTCTAGTTCAAAGTGCTTCCTTTAAACGTGGTCCCATAGGCAGTAATATAGCGTGGTGTTTCTTAAGCGTTGTTCTTATTGCTATGCAATATCAAAGAAGGCGAAGAGGTGATGTCATATGGTGATGCGATGTCATATGACAACTTTTGACACGTGGTGTATTCAAATGATCTTGGAAGTCAGAATATTTCCAATTTACGAGAAGAAAAAGGGACTTGAACGTGACACCCCGGTGATGAGTTGGTGACGAGTTAATGACAACGATCTAGGAAATCCGACATTCAACTCGGGCACCTCCTGAGGTCCCTGAGATGACGAGTGACGAAAAATGTGTCAAAGGTCATCAGCTGAGCTGTAAACATGAGAGATCTGGAGCCAGAGAGACCCGTTGCATGGTGTAGGTAGTCTTTCAGCTTCTACGTTTGTTTTCAATCTTCAATCGTTTTTGCATACGCTATTGAAAACATTTGGAACTGCAAATGCTGATCAGAGGCCGGCCAAACAAGCATCAGCTTTCTGCGGGCGTCCATGTTTTTTTTGCCGCTGACCATGTGAACACCTTTACCGTAACGAACGGGACCATAGTCACAGCAAACATCACGCACGACCCTCCCGACTTGACGACGCTGAAGTTGGCTCCCAATTCGCAGCTCCCGATTCGGAATTGCCGGTCCACCTTAGCGATTGTATGCTTTCATGGTCATTCTTCCGCTTTTTTTCCTCCGCTAAATCTAATTGGCTCAACATTCTGATAGCCTAGTAATATATATATAGCCTATATATAATATATATATATATATATATATATATATATGAAATACCAGGTACTGTTATACATCTGAAATTATTTGGATACTGCACCGTTTGAAATAATCACACTCCAAACGTTATGAAACAATACAATACAATTGGCATATTACAAAAAATGATAATAAATATCTAAAATTACAGTGTATGAAACCTTTGACACAAGGGTATGACAGTACCTCTGACTCGAGTTGGGTGAAATATTACTGTAGCATTTTCAAATAATCCCTCTTCAAACTTTCTATGTAATCCAATGTAAATCTACTGAAAAAGGTGAAATTTTAAAATAGGAATTTCTTGCCAATTTTAGAACGTCTCAAACTTTTGACACTTGGGTATGAGAGAAGAGGTCCTCCACCACCTCTGACTCGAGTTGGGTGATATATTACTGTAGTATTTTCAAATAATCCCACTCCAAACTTTCTATGTAATCCAATGTAAATTTACTGAAAAAGGTGAAACTTTAAATAGGATTTTCTTGCGAATTTTACAACGTCTCAAAGTTTTGACACTTGGTTATGAGAGAAGAGGTCCTCCACTATATCTGACCTGAGTTGGGTGAAATATTACTAGAATTTTCAAATAATCCCACTCCAAACTTTCTATGTAATCCAATGTAAATCTGCTGAAAAAGGTGAAATTTTGAATAGGATTTTCTTGCCAATTTTAGAACATCTCAAAGTTTTGACACTTGGGTATGAGAGAAGAGGTCCTCCACTATATCTGACCCGAGTTGGGTGAAATATTACTGTAGCATTTTCAAATAATCCCACTCCAAACTTTCTATGTAATCCAATGTAAATTTACTGAAAAAGGTGAAACTTTAAATAGGATTTTCTTGCCAATTTTAGAACGTCTCAAACTTTTGACATGTGGGTATGAGAGAAGAGGTCCTCCTCTACATCTGACCCAAGTTGGGTGAAATATTACTGTAGCATTTTCAAATAATCCCTCTTCAAATTTCCTATGTCCACCAATGTAAATCTACTGAAAAAGGTGATTATTTATATAGGATTTTCTTGCCAATTTTAGAACGTCTCAAAGTTCTGACACTTGGGTATGAGAGAAGCGGTCCTCCAGTATATCTGACCTGGGTTGGGTGAAATATTACTCTAGCATTTTCAAATAATCTCTCTTCAAACTTTCTATGTAATCCAATGTAAATCTACTGAAAAAGGTGAAGATTTGACTAGAATTTTCTTGCAAATTTTAGAACGTCTCAAACTTTTGACACTTGGCTTTGAGAGAAGTGGTCCTCCTCTCCCTCTCACCCGAGTTGGGTGAAATACTACTGTAGCATTTTCAAATAATCCCACTTCAAACTTCTATGTAATCCAATGTCAATCTACTGAAAACATTTTTCAATTTTGAATCGGACCTGAGGTTTTAGCTACCTCTGGCGGCCCTTCAGTGCTACTGATTCGGGCCTATTGCTTGCCACCTGCGCCAGCCTACTAGGCCTCTGCTTTGTTGGCTTAGCTAGCCGACACTACGCTGCCTGTGGTGTGTTGGAGGGATTTCCGCAGGATATGTCCTCCGCTACCCCCAGTTACCTTGCTATGGCGCCTACGTACCCGATGTCCTTCAGTGCTCAGCACCTTGGAGTCGGGGTACAAGCTCCAGTTCCTACTGGTGGGAGACAGCGATTGGTTCACTTCTGTGGCCCTGCCGGATGTATACTTCCATATCCCCATACACCGGGATCACCGGAAGTACCCTCCGCTTTTCCTTCCAAGGCAAAGGGTACGATCACTCTGTCCTCTCCTTCGGCCTAGCCCTGGCCCCACACACTTTTTATGAAGTGCAGGGAGACACGCTGATCCCACTCTGTTACTAAGGGATTCACATTGCAAACTACCTGGACGACTGGCTAATCTGCGATCCTTCAGAGGAGCAAGCCAGAAGGATACAAGGTCAGGACTGGCCCACTTAGCCAGCTTGGGCCTGACCCTGAACAGGGGAAAAGAGCCACCTCACCCCCTCCAGAGAGAGGGTTTTCCTGGGCCCGGTTTTGGTCTCAATGTCCATGCAGGCCCCTCTGACCCAGAGAGGCAGCATGTTTTTGATGGAGAGTCTGTCCCACTTTGCTGCAAGCGCGGCAAGTGACAGTAAACATTAACCGGAGGTTGCTTGGCCTGATGGCTTCAGCGGCCCAGGTGGTGCCACTTGGGCTGCT
Organism: Synaphobranchus kaupii; assembly: GCA_029718625.1. NCBI lineage: Eukaryota > Metazoa > Chordata > Actinopteri > Anguilliformes > Synaphobranchidae > Synaphobranchus > Synaphobranchus kaupii. The sequence goes on along the minus strand of CM056376.1, from coordinate 110,150,317 downwards.
GCATACGTGTCCATTATAGCGTTGGGTGGCAGCACAGGGAGTAAGCCCACACGAGGACAGGCGGCGACTCCTCCCTATTTACCCAGTGTGTTACCTAGGGTGACGACCACCACGGACGCCTCCAAGACTGACTGGGAGCGGTCGGAGAGGGTCATTCCCTACAAGGGTTGTGGAGCCACTCATGGTCGGGAAGCACATCAACCTGCCAGAAACGGAGGCAGTGCATCAGGCATTGACCCATTCCTCCCAGTGGTCCGACACAGACAGGTTCTCGTCTGGACAGACAATTCCACTGTGGTCTCCTACCTCAACCAACAGGGTTGGCTTTGGTCTCCAACTCAACATGCAAAGCATGTCAACTCCTGCTGTGGGCACAGGCCTAGGTATTGTCCCTGAAGGCAGTACATGTGCTGGGCACAACCAATGTGGAAGCCGATAGCCCCTCTTAGGATGGATGACGAACCTTAGGGAGTTGCTAGTGGGCACCCCGTTGCGCCTCCCGACCAGAGCGGATATGCTGCCACAGGCCTGCTATGGCAACCAAATCCACGGTTGTATGACCTGCTTGGCCCCTAGATGGGAGTGGCCACAGGGCCTGGGGCCAGCAGTACTGGAAACATTTCAGGCATCAAAGCCCCATCTACAAGGGCGCTCTACGCTGGGAAGTGGGCAGATGTTAGCTGCTGGTGCCACAATAACGGGTTTACCCAATTATGATAGTTCAGTCGTTTTGGCATTCCTCCAGTCCCTCTTCAAAGAGGGGCTAGTGGAGTCCACGCTAAGGTGTTATCTGGCAGCCAAATGGGACAGCCATGAGCGTATTGAGGGCCTGATGGTTGGATCTCACCCCCTCGCCAGCCAGTTTCCCTGAGAAGCCAGGTGGCTTCGCCCACCGAGGTCTAACTTAGTCCCTTCGTGGGACTTACAACTGGCTTTCAATCCACTCACTGAGCTGCCCTTCGAGCTGGACGGACTCAGTCTAACCTTGAAGACTGCCTTCCTGCTCGCTATTGCCTCCGCAAGGCGTGTGAGCGAGCTGCATGCACTGTCAGTACACCCCTCCTGTATGCGGTTGGGTGACAGTAGCTCTTCGGTCTTTCTGCTTCTTAACCTTGTGTTTTGGCCTAAGGCCCTCTCGCGGTCGTACATCTCTGTCAATGGTGTTGGAGCTGTTTCACCATCCTCCCCACGAGACCCCTGAAGAAGCCAGGCTGCACTCACTGTGCCCCGCCCAGGCTCTACGGTCTTATATCTCCTGCACAAGTGCAGTGAGGAAGACCAAAAGTCCTTTTATTGTTTTGGAGGGGCTATGAGGGGCTTTGCCCTATTGTACAGCGCGAGGCCCTCTGGATTGTAGAGACGGTTCCATGGTGTACAGCAGTTCTGACACATCCCCTCCCACAGGCGTGGTAGCTCACTCCACTTGGGGCGTAGCTACCTCCTGGGCCTTACTACGTGGCGCCACAATCGCTGATATTTGCGCAGCAGCGGGCTGGACCTCATCACTCACTTTCACCAGGTTTTATCACCTGGACGTAGCGTCATCGGCATCAGTTGCCTCCTCTGTCCTCAGGGCAGCGGAGCAACCTTGTATGTAATTTTGTGATGATTTAGGGTTTCTATCACCCGGTGGTTATTTTCCACGTTTCCCACTTGAGCTTGCTCTTCTGGTAAGAACAGCAGCCAACTGTGCATTTTGTTTTCTTACAGGATTCGCACTAATGCAATGACCTGTGGTCCTGGTACCCCCACTACATACTGCACCCAACGTTATTTGGTATTCTGTGACCAATACCGTGGTCAGGCGGGGAACCTTGCACCCTCAGAATGGCAAGTGCCCTCAAGTCGGCAAAAGAGGCCGGGCAGCGTACAAGCGCCATATTTATGGCGTGACATGGTTCCGCCCGTAGTGGTGGTTCATTTGCTATTCAGTTTCCCAGCAGCTCTTCCTCTCAGCGAGGATGCCCCATACTGTGGCGTGTTGATCGATATGAAATAGAACCTCCTTCGTCTCTCATATCCAAGTGTAAAAAGTTTGAGACATTCTAAAATTGGCAAGAAAATCCTATTTAAAATTTAACCTTTTTCAGTAGATTTACATTGGATTACATAAAAAGTTTGAAGAGGGATTATTTGAAAATGCTACAGTAATATTTCACCCAACTCGAGTCAGAGGTGGTGGAGGACCTCTTCTCTCAAACCCACATGTCAATAGTTTGAGACATTCTAAAATTGGCAAGAAAATCCTATTTAAATAATCACCTTTTTTCAGTAGAATTACATTGGATTACATAGAAAGTTTGAAGACGGATTATATGAAAATGCTACAGTAATATTTCACCCAACTCGAGTCAGAGGTGGTGGAGGACCTCTTCTCTCATACCCACATGTCAATAGTTTGAGACATTCTAAAATTGGCAAGAAATTCCTATTTAAATAATCACCTTTTTCAGTAGATTTACATTGGTGGACATAGGAAGTGTGAAGAGGGATTATTTTAAAATGCTATAGTAATATTTCACCCAACTCGGGTCAGATGCAGAGGAGGACCTCTTCTCTCATACCCACATGTCAAAAGTTTGAGACGTTCTAAAATTGGCAAGAAAATCCTATTTAAAGTTTCACCTTTTTCAGTAAATTTACATTGGATTACATAGAAAGTTTGGAGTGGGATTATTTGAAAATGCTATAGTAATATTTCACGCAACTTGAGTCTGAGGTGGTGGAGGAACTCTTCTCTCATAACCAAGTGTCAAAAGTTTGAGACGTTCTAAAATTGGCAAGAAAATCCTATTTAAAATTTCACCTTTTTCAGTAAATTTACATTGGATTACATAGAAAGTTTGGAGTAGGAGTATTTGAAAATGCTGCAGTAATATTTCACCCAACTGAGGTCAGAGGGAGAGGAGGACGTCTTCTCTCATACGCACATGTCAAATGTTTGAGACGTTCTAAAATTGGCAAGAAAATCTATTTTTAAAAATCACCTTTTTCAGTAGATTTACATTGGATTACATAGAAAGTTTGAAGAGGGATTATTTGAAAAGTCTACAGTAATATTTCACCCAACTTGAGTCAGAGGTGGTGGAGGACCTCTTCTCTCATACCCAAGTATCAAAAGTTTGAGAGGTTCTAAAATTGGCAAGAAAATCCTATTTAAAATTTCACCTTTTTCAGTAGATTTACATTGGATTACATAGAAAGTTTGAAGAGGGATTATTTGAAAATGCTACAGTAATATTTCACCCATCTCGAGTCAGAGGTGGTGGAGGACCTCATCTCTCATACCCAATGTGTCAAAAGTTTGAGAAGTTCTAAAATTGGCAAGAAAATCCTATGTAAAATGTCACCTTTTTTCAGTAGATTTACATTGGATTACATAGAAAGTTTGAAGAGGGATTATTTGAAAATGCTACAGTAATATTTCACCCAACTCAGGTCAGTTATAGTGGAGTACCTCTTGTCTCATAGGCATGTGTCAAACATTTGAGAAGTTCTAAAATTGGCAAGAAAATCCTATATAAAATGTCACCTTTTTCAGTAGATTTACATTGGATTACATAGAAAGTTTGAAGAGGGATTATTTGAAAATGCTACAGTAATATTTCACCCAACTCAGGTCAGGTATAGTGGAGGACCTCTTCTCTCATACGCATGTGTCAAACATTTGAGAAGTTCTAAAATTGGCAAGAAAATCCTATATAAAATGTCACCTTTTTCAGTAGATTTACATTGGATTACATAGAAAGTTTGAAGAGGGATTATTTGAAAATGCTACAGTTATATTTCACCCAACTCAGGTCAGATATAGTGGAGGACCTCTTCTCTCATACGCATGTGTCAAACATTTGAGTAGTTCTAAAATTGGCAAGAAAATCCTATATAAAATGTCACTTTTTTCAGTAGATTTACATTGGATTACATAGAAATTTTGAAGAGGGATTATTTGAAAATGCTACTGTAATATTTCACCCAACTCAGCACAGGTATAGTGGAGGACCTCTTCTCTCATATGCATGTGTCAAAGGTTTGAGAAGTTCTAAAATTGGCAAGAAAATCCTATTTAAAATTTCACCTTTTTCAGTAGATTTACATTGGATTACATAGAAAGTTTGAAGAGGGATTATTTGAAAATGCTACAGTAATATTTCACCCATCTCGAGTCAGAGGTGGTGGAAGACCTCTTCTCTCATACCCATGTGTCAAAAGTTTGAGAAGTTCTAAAATTGGCAAGAAAATCCTATATAAAATGTCACCTTTTTCAGTAGATTTACATTGGATTACATAGAAAGTTTGAAGAGGGATTATTTGAAAATGCTACTGTAATATTTCACCCAACGCAGGTCAGGTATAGTGGAGGACCTCTTCTCTCATACGCATGTGTCAAACATTTGAGAAGTTCTAAAATTGGCAAGAAAATCCTATATAAAATGTCACCTTTTTCAGTAGATTTACATTGGATTACATAGAAAGTTTGAAGAGGGATTATTTGAAAATGCTACTGTAATATATCACCCAACTCAGGTCAGGTATAGTGGAGGACCTCTTCTCTCATACGCATGTGTCAAACATTTGAGAAGTTCTCAAATTGGCAAGAAAATCCTATATAAAATGTAACCTTTTTCAGTAGATTTACATTGGATTACATAGAAAGTTTGAAGAGGGATTATTTGAAAATGCTACAGTAATATTTCACCCAACTCAGGTCAGGTATAGTGGAGGACCTCTTCTCTCATACGCATGTGTCAAACATTTGAGAAGTTCTAAAATTGGCAAGAAAATCCTATATAAAATGTCACCTTTTTCAGTAGATTTACATTGGATTACATAGAAAGTTTGAAGAGGGATTATTTGAAAATGCTACAGTAATATTTCACCCAACTCAGGTCAGATATAGTGGAGGACCTCTTCTCTCATACGCATGTGTCAAACATTTGAGAAGTTCTAAAATTGGCAAGAAAATCCTATATAAAATGTCACCTTTTTCAGTAGATTTACATTGGATTACATAGAAATTTTGAAGAGGGATTATTTGAAAATGCTACAGTAATATTTCACCCAACTCAGCTCAGGTATAGTGGAGGACCTCTTCTCTCATATGCATGTGTCAAAGGTTTGAGAAGTTCTAAAATTGGCAAGAAAATCCTATTTAAAATTTCACCTTTTTCAGTAGATTTACATTGGATTACATAGAAAGTTTGAAGAGGGATTATTTGAAAATGCTACAGTAATATTTCACCCATCTCGAGTCAGAGGTGGTGGAGGACCTCTTCTCTCATACCCATGTGTCAAAAGTTTGAGAAGTTCTAAAATTGGCAAGAAAATCCTATATAAAATGTCACCTTTTTCAGTAGATTTACATTGGATTACATAGAAAGTTTGAAGAGGGATTATTTGAAAATGCTACTGTAATATTTCACCCAACGCAGGTCAGGTATAGTGGAGGACCTCTTCTCTCATAGACAAGTGTGAAAAGTTTGAGACGTTCTAAAATTGGCAAGAAAATCCTATTTAAAATTTCACCTTTTTCAGTAAATTTACATTGGATTAGATAGAAAGTTTGGAGTGGGATTATTTGAAAATGCTGCAGTAATATTTCACCCAACTGAGGTCAGAGGGAGAGGAGGACCTCTTCTCTCATACGCACATGTCAAATGTTTGAGACATTCTAAAATTGGCAAGAAAATCTATTTTAAAAAATCACCTTTTTCAGTAGATTTACATTGGATTACATAGAAAGTTTGAAGAGGTATTATTTGAAAATGCTACAGTAATATTTCACCCAACTCAGGTCAGGTATAGTGGAGGACCTCTTCTCTCATACCCATGTGTCAAAAGTTTGAGAAGTTCTAAAATTGGCAAGAAAATCCTATATAAAATGTCACCTTTTTCAGTAGATTTACATTGGATTACATAGAAAGTTTGAAGAGGGATTATTTGAAAATGCTACAATAATATCTCACCCAACTCAGGTCAGGTATAGTGGAGGACCTCTTCTCTCATACGCATGTGTCAAAAGTTTGAGACGTTCTAAAATTGGCAAGAAAATCCTATATAAAATGTCACCTTTTTCAGTAAATTTACATTGGATTAGATAGAAAGTTTGGAGTGGGATTATTTGAAAATGCTGCTGTAATATTTCACCCCAACTCGAGTCAGAGGTGGTGGAGGACCTCTTCTCTCATACCCAAGTGTCAAAAGTTTGAGAGGTTCTAAAATTGGCAAGAAAATCCTATTTAAAATTTCACCTTTTTCAGTAGATTTACATTGGATTACATAGAAAGTTTGAAGAGGGATTATTTGAAAATGCTACATTAATATTTCACACCCATCTCGAGTCAGAGGTGGTGGAGGACCTCTTCTCTCATACCCATGTGTCAAACGTTTGAGAAGTTCTAAAATTGGCAAGAAAATCCTATATAAAATGTCACCTTTTTCAGTAGATTTACATTGGATTACATAGAAAGTTTGAAGAGGGATTATTTGAAAATGCTACAGTAATATTTCACCCAACTCAGGTCAGGTATAGTGGAGGACCTCTTCTCTCATAGGAATGTGTCAAAAGTTTGAGACGTTCTAAAATTGGCAAGAAAATCCTATTTAAAATTTCACCTTTTTCAGTAGATTTACATTGGATTACATAGAAAGTTTGAAGAGGGATTATTTGAAAATTCTACAGTAATATTTCACCCAACTCGAGTCAGAGGTGCTGGAGGACCTCTTTTCTCATAGCCAAGTGTCAAAAGTTTGAGAGGTTCTAAAATTGGCAAGAAAATCCTATTTAAAAATTTCACCTTTTTCAGTAGATTTACATTGGATTACATAGAAAGTTTGAAGAGGGATTATTTGAAAATGCTACATTAATATTTCACCCATCTCGAGTCAGAGGTGGTGGAGGACCTCTTCTCTCATACCCATGTGTCAAAAGTTTGAGAAGTTCTAAAATTGGCAAGAAAATCCTATATAAAATGTCACCTTTTTCAGTAGATTTACATTGGATTACATAGAAAGTTTGAAGAGGGATTATTTGAAAATGCTACAGTAATATTTCATCCAACTCAGGTCAGGTATAGTGGAGGACCTCTTCTCTCATACGCATGTGTCAAACCTTTGAGAAGTTCTAAAATTGGCAAGAAAATCCTATATAAAATGTCACCTTTTTCAGTAGATTTACATTGGATTACATAGAAAGTTTGAAGAGGGATTATTTGAAAATGCTACAGTAATATTTCACCCAACTGAGGTCAGAGGGAGAGGAGGACCTCTTCTCTCATACGCACATGTCAAATGTTTGAGACATTCTAAAATTGGCAAGAAAATCTATTTTAAAAAATCACCTTTTTCAGTAGATTTACATTGGATTACATAGAAAGTTTGAAGAGGGATTACTTGAAAATGCTACATTAATATTCACACCCATCTCGAGTCAGAGGTGGTGGAGGACCTCTTCTCTCATACCCATGTGTCAAAAGTTTGAGAAGTTCTAAAATTGGCAAGAAAATCCTATATAAAATGTCACCTTTTTCAGTAGATTTACATTGGATTACATAGAAAGTTTGAAGAGGGATTATTTGAAAATGCTACAGTAATATTTCACCCAACTCAGGTCAGGTATAGTGGAGGACCTCTTCTCTCATACGCATGTGTCAAACATTTGAGAAGTTCTAAAATTGGCAAGAAAATCCTATATAAAATGTCACCTTTTTCAGTAGATTTACATTGGATTACATAGAAATTTTGAAGAGGGATTATTTGAAAATGCTACAGTAATATTTCACCCAACTCAGCTCAGGTATAGTGGAGGACCTCTTCTCTCATATGCATGTGTCAAAGGTTTGAGAAGTTCTAAAATTGGCAAGAAAATCCTATTTAAAATTTCACCTTTTTCAGTAGATTTACATTGGATTACATAGAAAGTTTGAAGAGGGATTATTTGAAAATGCTACAGTAATATTTCACCCATCTCGAGTCAGAGGTGGTGGAGGACCTCTTCTCTCATACCCATGTGTCAAAAGTTTGAGAAGTTCTAAAATTGGCAAGAAAATCCTATATAAAATGTCACCTTTTTCAGTAGATTTACATTGGATTACATAGAAAGTTTGAAGAGGGATTATTTGAAAATGCTACAGTAATATTTCACCCAACTCAGGTCAGGTATAGTGGAGGACCTCTTCTCTCATACGCATGTGTCAAACATTTGAGAAGTTCTAAAATTGGCAAGAAAATCCTATATAAAATGTCACCTTTTTCAGTAGATTTTACATTGGATTACATAGAAAGTTTGAAGAGGGATTATTTGAAAATGCTACAGTAATATTTCACCCAACTCAGGGCAGGTATAGTGGAGGACCTCTTCTCTCATACGCATGTGTCAAAAGTTTGAGAAGTTCTAAAATTGGCAAGAAAATCCTATATAAAATGTCACCTTTTTCAGTAGATTTACATTGGATTACATAGAAAGTTTGAAGAGGTATTATTTGAAAATGCTACAGTAATATTTCACCCAACTCAGGTCAGGTATAGTGGAGGACCTCTTCTCTCATACACATGTGTCAAACATTTGAGATGTTCTAAAATTGGCAAGAAAATCCTATTTTAAATGTCACCTTTTTCAGTAGATTTACATTGGATTACATAGAAAGTTTGAAGAGGGATTATTTGAAAATGCTGCAGTAATATCTCACCCAACTCAGGTCAGGTATAGTGGAGGACCTCTTCTCTCATAGGAATGTGTCAAAAGTTTGAGACGTTCTAAAATTGGCAAGAAAATCCTATTTAAAATTTCACCTTTTTCAGTAAATTTACATTGGATTAGATAGAAAGTTTGGAGTGGGATTATTTGAAAATGCTGCTGTAATATTTCACCCAACTGAGGGTCAGAGGGATAGGAGGACCTCTTCTCTCATACGCATGTGTCAAAGGTTTGAGAATTTCTAAAATTGGCAAGAAAATCCTATATAAAATGTCACCTTTTTCAGTAGATTTACATTGGATTACATAGAAAGTTTGAAGAGGGATTATTTGAAAATGCTACAGTAATATTTCACCCAACTCAGGTGAGGTATAGTGGAGGACCTCTTCTCTCATACGCATGTGTCAAAGGTTTGAGAATTTCTAAAATTTGCAAGGAAATCCTATATAAAATGTCACCTTTTTCAGTAGATTTACATTGGATTACATAGAAAGTTTGAAGAGGGATTATTTGAAAATGCTACATTAATATTTCACCCATCTCGAGTCAGAGGTGGTGGAGGACCTCTTCTCTCATACCCATGTGTCAAAAGTTTGAGATGTTCTAAAATTGGCAAGAAAATCTATTTTAAAAAATCACCTTTTTCAGTAGATTTACATTGGATTAGATAGAAAGTTTGAAGAGGGATTATTTGAAAATTCTACAGTAATATTTCACCCAACTCGAGTCAGAGGTGGTGGAGGACCTCTTCTCTCATACCCAAGTGTCAAAAGTTTGAGAGGTTCTAAAATTGGCAAGAAAATCCTATTTAAAATTTCACCTTTTTCAGTAGATTTACATTGGATTACATAGAAAGTTTGAAGAGGGATTATTTGAAAATGCTACATTAATATTTCACCCATCTCGAGTCAGAGGTGGTGGAGGACCTCTTCTCTCATACCCATGTGTCAAACGTTTGAGAAGTTCTAAAATTGGCAAGAAAATCCTATATAAAATGTCACCTTTTTCAGTAGATTTACATTGGATTACATAGAAAGTTTGAAGAGGGATTATTTGAAAATGCTACAGTAATATTTCACCCAACTCAGGTCAGGTATAGTGGAGGACCTCTTCTCTCATACGCATGTGTCAAACCTTTGAGAAGTTCTTAAATTGGCAAGAAAATCCTATATAAAATGTCACCTTTTTCAGTAGATTTACATTGGATTACATAGAAAGTTTGAAGAGGGATTATTTGAAAATGCTACAGTAATATTTCACCCAACTCAGGTCAGGTATAGGGGAGGACCTCTTCTCTCATACGCATGTGTCAAAGGTTTGAGAAGTTCTAAAATTGGCAAGAAAATCCTATATAAAATGTCACCTTTTTCAGTAGATTTACATTGGATTACATAGAAAGTTTGAAGAGGGATTATTTGAAAATGCTACAGTAATATTCCACCCAACTCGAGTCAGAGGTGGTGGAGGACCTCTTCTCTCATAGACAAGTGTGAAAAGTTTGAGACGTTCTAAAATTGGCAAGAAAATCCTATTTAAAATTTCACCTTTTTCAGTAAATTTACATTGGATTAGATAGAAAGTTTGGAGTGGGATTATTTGAAAATGCTGCAGTAATATTTCACCCAACTGAGGTCAGAGGGAGAGGAGGACCTCTTCTCTCATACGCACATGTCAAATGTTTGAGACATTCTAAAATTGGCAAGAAAATCTATTTTAAAAAATCACCTTTTTCAGTAGATTTACATTGGATTACATAGAAAGTTTGAAGAGGGATTATTTGAAAATGCTACATTAATATTTCACCCATCTCGAGTCAGAGGTGGTGGAGGACCTCTTCTCTCATACCCATAGTGTCAAAAGTTTGAGAAGTTCTAAAATTGGCAAGAAAATCCTATATAAAATGTCACCTTTTTCAGTAGATTTACATTGGATTACATAGAAAGTTTGAAGAGGGATTATTTGAAAATGTACAGTAATATTTCACCCAACTCAGGTCAGGTATAGTGGAGGACCTCTTCTCTCATACGCATGTGTCAAACATTTGAGAAGTTCTAAAATTGGCAAGAAAATCCTATATAAAATGTCACCTTTTTCAGTAGATTTACATTGGATTACATAGAAATTTTGAAGAGGGATTATTTGAAAATGCTACAGTAATATTTCACCCAACTCAGCTCAGGTATAGTGGAGGACCTCTTCTCTCATATGCATGTGTCAAAGGTTTGAGAAGTTCTAAAATTGGCAAGAAAATCCTATATAAAATTTCACCTTTTTCAGTAGATTTACATTGGATTACATAGAAAGTTTGAAGAGGTATTATTTGAAAATGCTACAGTAATATTTCACCCAACTCAGGTCAGGTATAGTGGAGGACCTCTTCTCTCATACGCATGTGTCAAACATTTGAGATGTTCTAAAATTGGCAAGAAAATCCTATTTTAAATGTCACCTTTTTCAGTAGATTTACATTGGATTACATAGAAAGTTTGAAGAGGGATTATTTGAAAATGCTACAGTAATATCTCACCCAACTCAGGTCAGGTATAGTGGAGGACGTCTTCTCTCATAGGAATGTGTCAAAAGTTTGAGACGTTCTAAAATTGGCAAGAAAATCCTATTTAAAATTTCACCTTTTTCAGTAGATTTACATTGGATTACATAGAAAGTTTGAAGAGGGATTATTTGAAAATTCTACAGTAATATTTCACCCAACTCGAGTCAGAGGTGCTGGAGGACCTCTTTTCTCATAGCCAAGTGTCAAAAGTTTGAGAGGTTCTAAAATTGGCAAGAAAATCCTATTTAAAATTTCACCTTTTTCAGTAGATTTACATTGGATTACATAGAAAGTTTGAAGAGGGATTATTTGAAAATGCTACATTAATATTTCACCCATCTCGAGTCAGAGGTGGTGGAGGACCTCTTCTCTCATACCCATGTGTCAAAAGTTTGAGAAGTTCTAAAATTGGCAAGAAAATCCTATATAAAATGTCACCTTTTTCAGTAGATTTACATTGGATTACATAGAAAGTTTGAAGAGGGATTATTTGAAAATGCTACAGTAATATTTCATCCAACTCAGGTCAGGTATAGTGGAGGACCTCTTCTCTCATACGCATGTGTCAAACCTTTGAGAAGTTCTAAAATTGGCAAGAAAATCCTATATAAAATGTCACCTTTTTCAGTAGATTTACATTGGATTACATAGAAAGTTTGAAGAGGGATTATTTGAAAATGCTACAGTAATATTTCACCCAACTGAGGTCAGAGGGAGAGGAGGACCTCTTCTCTCATACGCACATGTCAAATGTTTGAGACATTCTAAAATTGGCAAGAAAATCTATTTTAAAAAATCACCTTTTTCAGTAGATTTACATTGGATTACATAGAAAGTTTGAAGAGGGATTACTTGAAAATGCTACATTAATATTTCACCCATCTCGAGTCAGAGGTGGTGGAGGACCTCTTCTCTCATACCCATGTGTCAAAAGTTTGAGAAGTTCTAAAATTGGCAAGAAAATCCTATATAAAATGTCACCTTTTTCAGTAGATTTACATTGGATTACATAGAAAGTTTGAAGAGGGATTATTTGAAAATGCTACAGTAATATTTCACCCAACTCAGGTCAGGTATAGTGGAGGACCTCTTCTCTCATACGCATGTGTCAAACATTTGAGAAGTTCTAAAATTGGCAAGAAAATCCTATATAAAATGTCACCTTTTTCAGTAGATTTACATTGGATTACATAGAAATTTTGAAGAGGGATTATTTGAAAATGCTACAGTAATATTTCACCCAACTCAGCTCA
>CM056376.1:109950897-110137318 GCA_029718625.1 Synaphobranchus kaupii | reverse complement strand
GGACCTCTTCTCTCATACACATGTGTCAAACATTTGAGATGTTCTAAAATTGGCAAGAAAATCCTATTTTAAATGTCACCTTTTTCAGTAGATTTACATTGGATTACATAGAAAGTTTGAAGAGGGATTATTTGAAAATGCTGCAGTAATATCTCACCCAACTCAGGTCAGGTATAGTGGAGGACCTCTTCTCTCATAGGAATGTGTCAAAAGTTTGAGACGTTCTAAAATTGGCAAGAAAATCCTATTTAAAATTTCACCTTTTTCAGTAAATTTACATTGGATTAGATAGAAAGTTTGGAGTGGGATTATTTGAAAATGCTGCTGTAATATTTCACCCAACTGAGGTCAGAGGGATAGGAGGACCTCTTCTCTCATACGCATGTGTCAAAGGTTTGAGAATTTCTAAAATTGGCAAGAAAATCCTATATAAAATGTCACCTTTTTCAGTAGATTTACATTGGATTACATAGAAAGTTTGAAGAGGGATTATTTGAAAATGCTACAGTAATATTTCACCCAACTCAGGTGAGGTATAGTGGAGGACCTCTTCTCTCATACGCATGTGTCAAAGGTTTGAGAATTTCTAAAATTTGCAAGGAAATCCTATATAAAATGTCACCTTTTTCAGTAGATTTACATTGGATTACATAGAAAGTTTGAAGAGGGATTATTTGAAAATGCTACATTAATATTTCACCCATCTCGAGTCAGAGGTGGTGGAGGACCTCTTCTCTCATACCCATGTGTCAAAAGTTTGAGATGTTCTAAAATTGGCAAGAAAATCCTATATAAAATGTCACATTTTTCAGTAGATTTACATTGGATTACATAGAAAGTTTGAAGAGGGATTATTTGAAAATGCTACAGTAATATTTCACCCAACTCAGGTCAGGTATAGTGGAGGACCTCTTCTCTCATACGCATGTGTCAAACATTTGAGAAGTTCTAAAATTGGCAAGAAAATCCTATATAAAATGTCACCTTTTTCAGTAGATTTACATTGGATTACATAGAAATTTTGAAGAGGGATTATTTGAAAATGCTACAGTAATATTTCACCCAACTCAGCTCAGGTATAGTGGAGGACCTCTTCTCTCATACGCATGTGTCAAAGGTTTGAGAATTTCTAAAATTGGCAAGAAAATCCTATTTAAAATTTCACCTTTTTCAGTAGATTTACATTGGATTACATATAAAGTTTGAAGAGGGATTATTTGAAAATGCTACAGTAATATTTCACCCATCTCGAGTCAGAGGTGGTGGAGGACCTCTTCTCTCATACCCATGTGTCAAACATTTGAGAAGTTCTAAAATTGGCAAGAAAATCCTATACAAAATGTCACCTTTTTCAGTAAATTTACATTGGATTACATAGAAAGTTTGAAGAGGGATTATTTGAAAATGCTACAGTAATATTTCACCCAACTCAGGTCAGGTATAGGGGAGGACCTCTTCTCTCATACGCATGTGTCAAAGGTTTGAGACGTTCTAAAATTGGCAAGAAAATCCTATATAAAATGTCACCTTTTTCAGTAGATTTACATTGGATTACATAGAAAGTTTGAAGAGGTATTATTGGAAAATGCTACAGTAATATTTCACCCAACTCAGGTCAGGTATAGTGGAGGACCTCTTCTCTCATACGCATGTGTCAAACATTTGAGATGTTCTAAAATTGGCAAGAAAATCCTATTTTAAATGTCACCTTTTTCAGTAGATTTACATTGGATTAGATAGAAAGTTTGAAGAGGGATTATTTGAAAATTCTACAGTAATATTTCACCCAACTCGAGTCAGAGGTGCTGGAGGACCTCTTCTCTCATACCCACATGTCAAAAGTTTGAGAGGTTCTAAAATTGGCAAGAAAATCCTATTTAAAATTTCACCTTTTTCAGTAGATTTACATTGGATTACATAGAAAGTTTGAAGAGGGATTATTTGAAAATGCTACATTAATATTTCACCCATCTCGAGTCAGAGGTGGTGGAGGACCTCTTCTCTCATACCCATGTGTCAAAAGTTTGAGAAGTTCTAAAATTGGCAAGAAAATCCTATATATAGTGTCACCTTTTTCAGTAGATTTACATTGGATTACATAGAAAGTTTGAAGAGGGATTATTTGAAAATGCTACAGTAATATTTCACCCAACTCAGGTCAGGTATAGTGGAGGACCTCTTCTCTCATACGCATGTGTCAAACCTTTGAGAAGTTCTAAAATTGGCAAGAAAATCCTATATAAAATGTCACCTTTTTCAGTAGATTTACATTGGATTACATAGAAAGTTTGAAGAGGGATTATTTGAAAATGCTACAGTAATATTTCACCCAACTCAGCTCAGGTTATAGTGGAGGACCTCTTCTCTCATACGCATGTGTCAAAGGTTTGAGAAGTTCTAAAATTGGCAAGAAAATCCTATTTAAAATTTCACCTTTTTCAGTAGATTTACATTGGATTACATATAAAGTTTGAAGAGGGATTATTTGAAAATGCTACAGTAATATTTCACCCATCTCGAGTCAGAGGTGGTGGAGGACCTCTTCTCTCATACCCATGTGTCAAACATTTGAGAAGTTCTAAAATTGGCAAGAAAATCCTATATAAAATGTCACCTTTTTCAGTAAATTTACATTGGATTACATAGAAAGTTTGAAGAGGGATTATTTGAAAATGCTACAGTAATATTTCACCCAACTCAGGTCAGGTATAGTGGAGGACCTCTTCTCTCATACGCATGTGTCAAAGGTTTGAGAAGTTCTAAAATTGGCAAGAAAATCCTATATAAAATGTCACCTTTTTCAGTAGATTTACATTGGATTACATAGAAAGTTTGAAGAGGTATTATTTGAAAATGCTACAGTAATATTTCACCCAACTCAGGTCAGGTATAGTGGAGGACCTCTTCTCTCATACGCATGTGTCAAACATTTGAGATGTTCTAAAATTGGCAAGAAAATCCTATTTTAAATGTCACCTTTTTCAGTAGATTTACATTGGATTACATAGAAAGTTTGAAGAGGGATTATTTGAAAATGCTACAGTAATATCTCACCCAACTCAGGTCAGGTATAGTGGAGGACCTCTTCTCTCATAGGCATGTGTCAAAAGTTTGACACGTTCTAAAATTGGCAAGAAAATCCTATTTAAAATTTCACCTTTTTCAGTAAATTTACATTGGATTAGATAGAAAGTTTGGAGTGGGATTATTTGAAAATGCTGCTGTAATATTTCAACCAACTGAGGTCAGAGGGATAGGAGGACCTCTTCTCTCATACGCACATGTCAAATGTTTGAGACGTTCTAAAATTGGCAAGAAAATCTATTTTAAAAAATTACCTTTTTCAGTAGATTTACATTGGATTAGATAGAAAGTTTGAAGAGGGATTTTTTGAAAATTCTACAGTAATATTTCACCCAACTCGAGTCAGAGGTGGTGGAAGACCTCTTCTCTCATACCCAAGTGTGAAAAGTTTGAGAGGTTCTAAAATTGGCAAGAAAATCCTATTTAAAATTTCACCTTTTTCAGTAGATTTACATTTGATTACATAGAAAGTTTGAAGAGGGATTATTTGAAAATGCTACAGTAATATTTCACCCAACTCAGGTGAGGTATAGTGGAGGACCTCTTCTCTCATACGCATGTGTCAAAGGTTTGAGAAGTTCTAAAATTGGCAAGAAAATCCTATATAAAATGTCACCTTTTTCAGTAGATTTACATTGGATTACATAGAAAGTTTGAAGAGGGATTATTTGAAAATGCTACAGTAATATTTCACCCAACTCAGGTGAGGTATAGTGGAGGACCTCTTCTCTCATACGCATGTGTCAAAGGTTTGAGAAGTTCTAAAATTGGCAAGAAAATCCTATATAAAATGTCACCTTTTTCAGTAGATTTACATTGGATTACATAGAAAGTTTGAAGAGGGATTATTTGAAAATGCTACAGTAATATTTCACCCAACTCGAGTCAGAGGTGGTGGAGGACCTCTTCTCTCATAGACAAGTGTGAAAAGTTTGAGACGTTCTAAAATTGGCAAGAAAATCCTATTTAAAATTTCACCTTTTTCAGTAAATTTACATTGGATTAGATAGAAAGTTTGGAGTGGGATTATTTGAAAATGCTGCAGTAATATTTCACCCAACTGAGGTCAGAGGGAGAGGAGGACCTCTTCTCTCATACGCACATGTCAAATGTTTGAGACATTCTGAAATTGGCAAGAAAATCTATTTTAAAAAATCACCTTTTTCAGTAGATTTACATTGGATTAGATAGAAAGTTTGAAGAGGGATTATTTGAAAATTCTACAGTAATATTTCACCCAACTCGAGTCAGAGGTGGTGGAGGACCTCTTCTCTCATACCCAAGTGTCAAAAGTTTGAGAGGTTCTAAAATTGGCAAGAAAATCCTATTTAAAATTTCACCTTTTTCAGTAAATTTACATTGGATTAGATAGAAAGTTTGGAGTGGGATTATTTGAAAATGCTGCAGTAATATTTCACCCAACTGAGGTCAGAGGGAGAGGAGGACCTCTTCTCTCATACGCATGTGTCAAAGGTTTGAGAAGTTCTAAAATTGGCAAGAAAATCCTATATAAAATGTCACCTTTTTCAGTAGATTTACATTGGATTACATAGAAAGTTTGAAGAGGGATTATTTCAAAATGCTACAGTAATATTTCACCCAACTCGAGTCAGAGGTACTGTCATACCCTAGTGTCAAAGGTTTCATACACTGTAATTTTGGATATTTATTATCATTTTTTGTAATATGCCAATAGTATTGTATTGTTTCATAACGTTTGGAGTGTGATTATTTCAAAACGGTGCAGTATCCAAATAATTTCAGATGTATAACAGTACCTGGTATTTCATATATGTATATATATATATATATATATATATAAGGGCCGGGGGGGGGGGGGGGGGGGGGCACCAAATCATAATCTCGCCTAGGGCACCTAAATGCCTAGAGTCGGCCCTGTATATATATATATATATATATATATATCACTAGGCTATCAAAATATTGAGCCAATTAGATTTAGTGGAGGAAAAAAGCGTAAGAATGACCATGAAAGCATACAATCGCTTTTCGCGACCGATTTAAGGTGGACCGGCAATTCCTGAATCGGGAGCTGCGAATTGGGAGCCAACTTCAGCGTCGTCCCGACTTGGCCACTTGAATACACCATAAGCACCTGCGTTTACGCATTTATTCAAAATCTGCCGATAACAGTCAGCGTTTCAGATACAACGGGGGGCACAGGGCAGTTTAGCCTGGACGTTGCGGAACAGGTGTGTGTGCGAGTCTGTTTGACATCATTAGCAAGCTTATTTGGAAGTGTAGACGACACCGCTGTCACGGCACGGGAGGGAGAACGTTCGGTGCCGTCGCAGAGCTAATTTTAGCAGTCTTGCTTTGTCACCTGTGGACCGCCCAGGCACAGGTGAGCGAATTGAAACAGCCTGGCCGACAATGGCGGTTGAAAAGATGACATCATGCAGCACTGAATGTTTCTGTCAGTAAATATTGACTAGCCCCGTCTCTTTGGCGCGTGTTTGCACGAGAAACGGGAGACACCCATGTACTCAATCTTCGTGTGCTCCTGTAGTGCTGCTTCGTGCCTATGTACCTGGCATGTGTTGCCTTTTGTGTCCTGGCTGACTTATTGGCACATACAGAAAATGTGTGTAATTAATAGGCGTGTAAGCAATTCTCCCAGTCATACTTTAATAGTCAAACAATAATACACACTTGAGTGGGTATAATGCACGTATCCATTGTGTACACACTGTTGGATAAATGTGTAGACATACTGTACATGTATACGTATATGCATGTTCAGTGTTAATTTTAAATGATTTGCTGTTGTTAAACATTACCAGTGCATTAAACACACAGAGTAAAACCTGGAAACCCCCCCGGATATAGAACATATGAACTAGCAAAAATACTGTTTTGAGTTTTACTCAGCGCAGTTAGCCAGTTAACCCAGTTAGCAAGCTACGGTGAATAGGGCCCAGGTGTGGTGAGTTAATGGTGTAATTAGCTTCCTTAATCCGTCAATTAGACTGAGTAGCAACTGATAAACAACACAGCTCTGTTGCTGTCTGGGACCAGGTTGGATATCCCTGCCCTAGTGGTTCCCCTGTCACATGTAGGTGGGTGCCCTGAATCTGTGCTGTGTAGTATTGGCAGCAGTGCAGTACACCTGTTAGGGAAATTGACTTGTAACCCAGAGGTTGCAGGTTCAATTTTTAGGTAGGGCACAGCTGTTGTACCCTCCATTGCATAACATAGTTAATGTGAATTGGCTGCTAAATGCCTAAAATGTAATGCAAATGGAGGGGGAGAGTTCAAAACAAATTTGGTCGCCAGCCCCTGTCTGCCCTTATTCACTTTTGACTTTGCCTATAAATAAAATTGAAACTGGGACTTTGAGAGTGAGTGTTCTAGTCAATTATTAATGGTCACCAACGGCTGGTCACAGCCCATCATTGACCTTGCGGTCTGGCTCTCCGCCATAGAGACCGAGTCGACACCAGAAAAGGCGCCTGAAGTCTGCTGCCTCTCGCTCTGTCTTTGGTCTGCCCAACCCAGGTCACATGACTACCCAGGTCACTGGGGAAATGAATATAGCTTTCCTGTCAAACAAAAATGTTGCATGTCCATTTTTTTAAACACATTGATAGTTCTCATCCAGCTCTATGAACAGTAATGAACAGGGACATGTACCTTTGATCTGTTTTATCATTCAACAAAAACGAACGCAATATTTTAATCGGTTCATAGATCTGAAGCAAGATTAAATATATTTTTTTGAAATAACACAACTGAAATTGTTTTGCTAATATTAACAGTCAACATTTGATTAATAAATTGAAATAAATGAGTGAGGCTGAGATGGAAAAGAACAACCTTTGTGTCTAGTTTTATTTTTTTTAAAACATGAATGCATAACTGGTTGTCTGCAAAACCAGACAGAAACACTGAGGAAAAACTGTTCCCTCTTTTTTTTGTCTGACGATTTATGTGGTGGTTAATAAGACGAGAAAACCTGCATTTATTTTTATCTGAACAAGGCTGCTTCTTCATCTCGGTTAGCTTATTGGTTAGCCCCCTGCCGACACGCGTGGCTTTCCAGGAAGTTTAGCGACAGATGCGTGTACAGGACAAGAACACCGCATGACTTCTGACAATTAATCATGTGTGCTATTATCATTGGAAGTGACAGCGCTGAAATAATTACTCACATGACTGGAATCTAAACAGTGTCAGGGGAGAAGATGGCCGCTGCTGTTGTGTTTCTCAAAAGGGGATGGCTCTGCTTAATGTTCTTTATGTTAGAAATTCTGTCTCTGCTGTCTTTCAAGCTAAGACTGTTCTGATCTTTATATATATATATATATACAGTATATATATATATATATATATATATATACAGTTGCACTCAAAATGATTCAACCCCCTTCACTTTTTGCACTTTATTGTGTTGTAGATTTAATTTAAAATGGATAAAATTGCCATTTTTGCCCATCAATCTACACTCAATAACCCATAATGACAAAGTGAAAACATGTTTTTAGAAATTTTTCCAAATGTATTAAAAATCAAAAACTGAAATCTCTCATGTGCATAAGTATTCAAACCCTTTGCTTTAATTAATTTTTGAAGTATCATTTCATATTTGGTTGCATATCCTTTGCATGCTGTTACTTCCTGAAGTCTGTGACCCATCACCATCAAAAGACTCTCAATATCTCATTTTCAGGTACTGTTACAAGCGATACTATAACCTCTCTGCATTTGAATGGATCTCTATGGGAATTGGGGGGTGAGACTAGATTCAGCTGTAAATTATGCTGGTACAGTATGGAACACATGACTGGTGAAATGGCTGTAAGTCATCAAGGGACTAAGGTATCAAATGAACCCCAAACCCATTTTCCTATAGAACTCTATGGGGAAAAAAGTCAGGAGAAGAAACCCTTAAAGTGATCCATCCATATCTACTCCATATCTGGCCGTAGAGTGATGGTTTGGGGCTTGTTTGATACCTCAGACATTTGATGACTTACAGTCATTTAGCCAGCCATGGGTTCCATACTATTCCTGTGTAATTTCTACCTTAATCTAGTCCCACCTCCCAATTCCCATAGAGATCCATTCAAATGCAGAGAGGTTATAGTATCGCTTGTAACAGTACCTGAAAATAAGATATCGAGTCTTTTGATGTTGATGGGTCACAGACTTCAGGACGTAACAACATGCAAAGAATATGCGACCAAATATGAAATATAATCGCTTCTAAGAGTACCTGAAAATAAAATATCAAGAGTCTTTTGATATCCTTTTATACCCAGTCATGATAGCATCACCTGTTTACCTGTGGAATGGCAAACAGGTGTTTTTTTGAGCTTCCCAGTCTTTTTTTTTGCCCCTGTCCCAACTTTTTTGGAACGTGTTGCAGGCATCAAATTCAGAATTAACATATATTTACAAAAATCAACAATGTTGATAAGGTAAAACATTAAATATATTTTCTTTGTACTGTTTTCAATTAAATATATGTAAAAGAGAATTTACAAATCACTGCTATTGCAAAGTGCTGTCCCATTCCTCTTATTTCTACCATTTTGAGCATTTGCACTCTCATGCACTCAGGCATTTATGCCTGGCCCATGTGATGTCAACCAAAGTCTGTGGAGGCTCAGTCCTTAGGGCTTAGGGCGGACATTGAGATTGGGCCACAGTGTTAGTTTTTCCCTGAGTGGCCCAGTGTGGAAGTTTCCCCACCTGCCTAGGAACCCAGTTCATCTCTTTACGTTTCCAGAGGAACAGCTTAGCTTTCCCACGTACGACTGGCCAAAGCCCGGGGCTGCATTCAAATCCAATTTAACACGCTCCCTTCCCTTGCTGCCTTCCCTCGAGGGAGCTATCTTGTGACGCAATTTGCTACGTGCAGCAAGCAAACTTGCAAAAGGTGCTCTGCAAGGGAGGGTTGTCGAGTAACAAACAAAAACGGAACCGAACCACCCTCGCAACATTTCGGAAATACAACACTATAAAGTAGAAATGTGACCACCACATAGTTCTGTGGCGACCGCCCACTTTTTCCACGTGGAGCATTGCATTGTGGGATTCCCTTCTTGCTAGAAGCTTGCATTTTATACCCTTGGTGGAAGGGAGGATAAACCAGGGAGCGAGGGAATATAATTACCCTCCCCTTTCTTAAATTGCATCCAATCACACTAGGTATGGCTGCCATATTTCATCCTGGCATTTTGGGGATTCTCCCCTTGAAGTAAGGGAAGGGAGCGACAGGAAGAAAGGACAAATTTCGGATCTGAACGCAGCCCAGGGGTAGGCAAGGAGGGCTTCTTTATCTATTTCTGGATTTCATGCCAACTTCTGCTTTTAATCATTTTATTAGCCCAATCATTTGACCTTGATATTTTAGCTACATTTCTTAATAAGTTTTTGTAATTTTTTTTATTTTATTATTTTTCCCTTTTTCTCCCAATTTGGTATCCAATTGAACCCCATTCTTATTCAATTCCCCCGTGTAGCAACCGCAAGAGAATCGCCGCTACACAACCCCGTCAGCTGGTGGTAGGAAGGAGGGTGCCACGTCCTCTACAGGGCGCGACTCCTCGAGCCCCTGACCGTGATTCCAACTTGCCCAGGGCCGTTCTGTGCGCAGTGAAAAGCTACCACCCAAAGAGATGAGACAACGAGCAATGCCTTTTATACGTAAGCATAAAAGTGGAGCACAGAAAAGGCTAACGGTAGCACTGCAGCCCGCTTTTCACCTGCATCTCTGCTATCACCTTCAAGAGCTAGCTCTTGCAACAGGTAGCCTTTACAATATTCTCCTTACGACCTATCTAAAGTAAATACAAAATAAATGATATATGTCCATAGTTGTAACTTAAGTACGTGTGTGTGTGTGTGTGTGTGTGTGTGTATTGGTGATACTCAGAGGAAAATTTGATAAACCCTAGATATCTATGGTGAATCTATACCATATATTTTCGAGGATGAGTGTTGGAGCTCTGCCTTTGTCATAATTGTTTGAGACAGTAGAGTTAATGTACAGGGAAACTGAAAAAAGTGTTATTCCTAGAATTGTTGGCACTGATGATCCAGTGGCAAAAAATGGCTTGGGATAATTCTTCCCATAGTCACTTTGCTCCACTAGTGGTTGCACAGTCTTCTGCTGTTGTTTATGTCTCAACACTGAAAAATGAAAGCAGGCAATTACAGTTAATTCATCTCACCTGGGTCTAAATTGGCTGCTCATTTTCAGGGTGATAACAAAAACAGCTTGAGGGTCTCCAAGGCCAGGTATGTAGAGACATGGGCTGTGTCCGAATCAGAACCCTATCTACTGCGCCCTGTCTCCTGTGTACAGCTGGCAGAAGTGTGCTGTTTAATGTGCACTGTTTAGCAGTACACAAAAAATGTCCGCTATACTATTTTCCAGCCGTATTGTGGAAGTGTCATAAGACGTCCCACCCTTGTCACGTGTTGTTTTTGTTGTATTTGAAGGAAAGAGTCATATTTATGCGACCAAAATGTTTGTGTACTTCTTGAAAAGTGTGCTCCCGAATATCCTCAGCGAAAACCCAGAAATAAGTGTGTCATCCGGGTGTTTCAAGTATACTGCAATTTTAAAATATTTTGCCTACTCAACGACTTTCTTGTCCTATCTATTCACCAAGGCTACTCAATAGTGTGGAAGAGTGCTGATACGGCCTTGGTCTGTGTCTGAATCAGAGCCCTATCTACTGCGTCCTGTGTACTAGCATACTATATACTGCTTACTGGATACTGTTCAGTGACATGCAGTATGCACAAAATATCCTCCATACTATTATCAGCATAAAACCCAGAAATAAGTATATCATCCAGGGATTTTAAGTACACTGCATTTAGAGAACATTTCGCCTACTTAACAATTTTGTCATCCAGTGTACTCAACTAGCAAACTCAAAAGTATAGAAGGGCATTGATTCAGACACAGCCTTGGTCTACATCAAAATGTCTGCAGAACCAGGAAATATTACACTGGGTGCGTTCCAATACTCGAAAAATTCACCCCTCCTTTCCTCCACTATCACCTCCTCTCCTCCATGCCCCGGAAACTGATCTTTGTGTTTTAATCTAAAGTTGCTGATTACATCTTAATTACGTATTAATGGTTACATTTGCATGTTCTCCCTGTGTCCATGTGGGTTTCCTCCGGGTACTCCGGTTTCCTCCCACAGTCCAAAGACATGCAGGTTAGATTGGAGACTCTAAAATTGCCCATTGGTATGAGTGTGTGAGTGAATGGTGTGTGTACCCTGTGATGGATTGGCGACCTGTCCGGGAACTTCTTATCAAATATTGTAATTCCTCAAATAAGCTGACTTACCAAGGAAGCAAAACACAGTACATGTTGGAAACAGGAGGAGAGGAGTGGAGGAAAGGAGGTGGGATATTGAAGAATATTGGGATGCACCCACTGTCTTATCAGCCCACTATTCATTACACTACATTACAGGCATTTAGCACACGTTCTTATCCAGAGCGACTTACACAACTTTTTAGCATTTTTTTTACATATTACCCATTTATACAGCTGGATATATACTGAAGCGATTCAGCTTAGGTACCTTGCTCAAGGGTACAACGGCAGTGTCCTACCTGGGAATCGAACCTGCAACCTTTCGGTTACAAGGCCAGTTCCTTAACCAATATACTATTCCTTCTCCAGAGGCACCTGTGATTGGCCCAGCAGCTCACCTCGTTCAGAGAGCAATGGGTGTTCACATAGCAGTGGTGTGATTAACAACTCCTGGCTCCAGATGCTCTGATCTCTCAGAAGAGAGGGGGTGACAGCCATGTGACCCTGTTCCCTGTTAATGCCCGTGACAAACAAGAGGCTTTTACACAACAGCTCACCATTTTAAAGCCCTTTTTGAGACAGACTGAGAAAGTGGGGGAATGTGAGGTCACATGGCTTTTGTCTTCGCGGAAAACACACCCTTAATCGTACAGCTTACAGGAAAGTAAAGACTGTGGACCAGTCACAGTCATGAAAAAGCTTTCATAACCAAACATGTCCTGATCCTCTTTAAGCATACATTTATAGCCTGCCTTGTTTGCCCAGTTCTTTGTTTGCCTTTGTTTTAAGAACTCCAGACTGGCCTGTCCAATCAGATTACCCGTGCCACAGGTAACAGTACGAAACATGGCCACAGTGACTGAAACCGGAGCAGGAATGACCTGCAGCGCCAGCGTATGGTAGTTTTGCATATCCTGGACAAGGGCAGTATTTGAGAAGACGTTAGGGAGGGACATGTTTGTTCTGGCAATTGCCGTATTCCCTGAGGCACCAAAATGACTGGATATTGATATTGAGTGTACTAGAATATTTTATTTTTTATGTTTAAATTCAAATACATGTAGAAATAAAAATTTAAAGGACAAAAATGCATATATATATATATATATATAAATATATATGATTTACCATCTGCTTTTGTCATTCAGCATACATAGTGGGCCAGTGAAACATTGCTTTTACTCATGGTAACATTGTAAAAACAAATAAAAGTATTCAAATTATGCCTTGTTATATTGTAGAAACCTCATTTTGCATTGGATTAAAATCATCAACTTGGCAGGAATTTTAAGGCAATTTAAATGAAAACTGACACATTTGGACATTTAAATAAATATTTTCTTCTGGCAAAAAAAAAAAAAAAGTGTTCCTTCATTAAAACAGTGAGCTTCACTTAAGTGTACAGATAAAATGAGAAAGAACAGTGACTTATCTTGTCTGGCACATATAATAGAGGATCTTTGCTTCGGAAGCTTACATTATCTTGTGGCACAGTGGTCTTCAATCAGTCACTTTTAACATTGATTTTGTCATAGGGTATCTAATATCATAAACTATACTGCTCAAGTACTGCATACATAAACCTACACGCATGCACACTCGCACGCACACACGTGCACTGCACCTCACAAATGGTGACCCACTCACTGTAAGATCATTTTCCAGCAAACACACAAGCACGTTTGACCATCCTTTGCCATTCATAGAAAACCGAAAACAATCTGAAAATCAGAAACCCAATGTCGTTGTCTGCCAATAATTGCGCAGAACTTTGAGACCACTAAGTGATTCATTCATTAATTCCTCTTTTTTTCCTGAAAGGCAAGTAACAATGTGTAAAGGGATAAATAACACAATGATGAAGTATAAAACCACAAACGTAACATCAGGTTGGATATAAAAATAGACACTTTGGGCAGAATTCCCCAGGTTCGTAGTGTGCCACATTTCTACAGGAACCTGGAGGACTGGTAAGCCACGCGGCGGAGTGCGTTCACAGTCTACGGTCCAGTGTCCTTTCTCCTTCCCACGTGGAACAGAAACACAACTTTTAATGAGATTGCAGAGCGGTGCTTTCCTTGGCAAAAATCTTCACTCGCATCTTTTGGGGCGCATTTCTATCTAAAGAGGCGCATTTGCGAGGTGCGCATCCAAAATGCGAGGTGTTTGTAAACGATTGATCCGATTCATTTTTAAGACGACGAGAATCGACAAGACAGAGAAGACAGTTTCTGAAGCTAAAGACGTTTTTAAACAGTCTGTGCGTTGAATTTAAAAATATATGTTTGAAAAGAAAATTAAAAACATACGTGCGCATACTGTATGAAGGCAGTGGAAAGTGCCTATTCGGTCCGCCGTCTAGTGTGGGGATAGAACGATCAATCGTCTAGTGTGGGGATAGAACGATCAATCGTCTAGTGTGGGGATAGAACGATCAATCGTCTAGTGTGGGGATAGAACGATCAATCGTCTAGTGTGGGGATAGAACGATCAATCGTCTAGTGTGGGGATAGAATGATCAATCGTCTAGTGTGGGGATAGAACGATCAATCGTCTAGTGTGGGGATAGAACTATCAATCGTCTAGTGTGGGGATAGAACGATCAATCGTCTAGTGTGGGGATAGAATGATCAATCGTCTAGTGTGGGGATAGAACGATCAATCGTCTAGTGTGGGGATAGAACGATCAATCGTCTAGTGTGGGGATAGAATGATCAATCGTCTAGTGTGGGGATAGAACGATCAATCGTCTAGTGTGGGGATAGAACGATCAATCGTCTAGTGTGGGGATAGAATGATCAATCGTCTAGTGTGGGGATAGAACGATCAATCGTCTAGTGTGGGGATAGAATGATCAATCGTCTAGTGTGGGGATAGAATGATCAATCGTCTAGTGTGGGGATAGAACGATCAATCGTCTAGTGTGGGGATAGAATGATCAATCGTAGTCTTCGCCAGCGGTCGCCGCTTCCAGGGCCGCCAGGGCCTCGGCCACCTCAGAGTCCGTTATGCTCCCGGAGTCGCCTTCCTCCTCCTCCTCCTCCTCTTCTTCAGAGCAGCTACTCTCGCCGGCTGAAACTCCCGGTGCCGCGGCGTCTCCCCTCCCGAATCTGTCTTTGGTGTCGGCCGAGGAGAGGGTGGTGGTGCTGGTGTTGACGTCCTCCGACCGGCCCGACAGGACGCTTTCGGCGTCGTCCTCGCCCTGCGCGCGCGCGAAGGGATCCCCGTTTTCGCGAGGGGGCGTCCCGTCGATGAGGCGGCCTTCCAGCTTATCGACGGGCCTGCATGCGGCGCTGGTCTGAAGCGCCTGGTGTCCCGGCAGAGGCCGGGGGGTGACAGGGCGGGGTGCATTTGAGCGGGCTCTCGCCCGGGTGCAGGATGTAGAGGGCGCCGTTCCCCGACTCGGGTTTCGTGGCGCGGTCCCGTGCCCCGTCGCCGGGCGGGGCGTGGAGGCGGTTGATCTGGTTGTTGTCGATCTCCAGCCTGGCCGCGCCGTTCTTCAGGCCGTCCCCATACTTGTGGCTGTAGCCCAGGTTGTGGAAGCCCTGCACCTTGCGAATGTTGTCCGTCTCCAGGGGCTTCCTCTGATACAGGGAGCTACTGCTGGATTCATGCCTCCTCGCATGGACTTCCACAGGGGCCGTGGGATCATAGATGTAGCTGAGAGAGAGAGATGGCAGTATAGAGGGAGAAGAAAAAAAGAATGTTAGCAGGGAGAGAGGGAGAGAAAGGAAAGATGGCAGGGGTGGAGAGATGGCAGGATAGAGGGAGAGAGAAAGATGGCAGGGAGAGAGGGAGAGAGACTTCAGTGCAAACACAAACACAGTGTCTCTCACACGACCCACCACTCAATCACTCCCTCCCTCTCTTGGACCGTTCTCCATTTTGAGTATGTCTGACACCTCCTTTTCCACACCTCCCTGGTCAGAGGCTTTCAGCCGTCGAGCTGCAGAGGCTTCCAGGCAGAAAGATTCGTCAAATAACAGCAGGTCACCATTCAACACTCATCACACACACACACACAGGGGCTTTCATATGCAGGACAGGAAGTTGGTTGTGTGCACAGGCACACACACGCGCGCACAAACACAAGCAAATGCCCTGCACCTGCATCGGAGCAGAATCGTGTTCCTGCACAGCGCTCATGTGCAAAGGTAAAGAAGGGGAAACCTGCGTCTGCGCAACGCCCTCTGATGTCACAGGACACATCTTCTCTTTCCTAACTGGACATCAAAGTCAACATTCTGTTTGTGACAACATTACCCAGCATTTACTGCATGTCAATAAAGGACTATTTACATTAGCACCGCCATTCGCAGCAGCGGTAAGACACATTCCCCCACATGCTTTCATCTGCATTCTAACATTTTCACTTTGTTATTGTGTGTGTGTGTGTGTGTGTCTCTGTCTCTGTATTTCAATATGCCATTTATTCTGTCCTCACTCAAAAGGTGCATTTAACATGGCTAGAAAACAACCACTAGAGCAAGAGAGGAATAAATCCATAATGAAAAAGTAAAGTTAGTAAAAATGTGTCCTACCAAACCACTTAGTAAACAGCACTGGCTGGGCAGAGAAGGCCGATATGTAACATGGTGGATTTTACTGATTTTAAAGACGCTTCCCTGTTCTTTTTTCGACGTCCGCGGAGTGGGTCGCTGAGCCTGCCCAGCGGTGAGTGTCGCTGGCGGCAGCAGCAGTGCAGAAGCGAGAGGGCCGATTGGTCCATCTGGGGACAGCGCCGTGGGGCTGCCAGACGCGTCCCGCAGAGCACCTTCTGCCGTGCCTTTCCCGCTCGCCACAAACCCACCCAAAACCCACCCCAGTTTCCGTGGCAACGGCAGCGAGGCACAAACCACGCAGAACAAAAAACTAAACGGAAAAACAAACAAAAACTTTCAATTCTGCCGCTGTCTATACAGAAATGCGAAACCTGACAGGTGGCAGTGTGCGGTTCGGTTAAACCTGTTATGAGATATACACTGAGTATAATGTCTAATCTACAGTGGATAATAATTCCATTGAAACAGGGATTTATGGGGATCAAAGATGGATTTTGCTGAGTGTGCTAGTGGCATTCACTAGTGGCATTCACTGCATAAATAACCAGCACTGCTGTTCAAATTGTTGTGGATTTTAAAATGAAGAATGACAACACTGTCCAAACCACCAGAGAGACAGACATAAAGGGGTTTCATGGATAATAATAAGGATGACTCCTTCCTGGATGTGCCTGTCTGTGAAAAGGAACACTGCCCAATGCACACAGCACGTAAAACTCCACAACAACAATCCACATTATTTAAACCCAGCCTTAACGGTTATCTTCAAGCCGCTGCTAGAAGGTTCTGTGTCAGTGTTAGATACTACGGGGGGCCATTAAACAGCTCTGATAGTACCAGCGGGCCATACATCAAGATTTAGGACACAGATTTTCCTGAAGATAGAGCGGGGTTCTAAGAAAGAGATCAATTGTTCAAATAATTCACCTTCTTTACCATCAGGACGGGGCTCTGGATAAAGAGACTTTAAAGCAAGGAAAGCGCAAAAACAATTCACCCCCAGAGGAAGTGTGTTTGTGTACAGCCTGTGAGGATGTATACCCTTCTTACAGTCTCTTATTGTGACTATATGGTATGTCAAACTCTCAAAGAAATTAATCCTATCTCAATCCAACCAATTTAATCCATCCTTGATGTTCTGAGACTGTAAGCCCTTTTAGAGAGAACTGGAGAATGTGCTTGACCAAGTGTCTCCAAAGGATTCGAATTGACTAATCCCAGGCAGAGTCATTTGCATATTTAGCACCTGCTTGCGTCCGGCGGAGGCCTGTTTCACAATTATGCAAAGTGAGTTTCCGAGGCCATCAGTAAAGATTGAGTAATGATGTGGCACCACTGGTTCGGACACAATGTCTCTTTTACAAAGCTGCATCCGAGCAGGCGCTTAAGTGTGGCGATCACGGCAAGCTGCTCCGTGATCCGGGCTCAGTTCGGTAATCCTGGGAGTGCCGTGCACTGTGGGAAAATGGGGGTCGTGATTTTCAGCTTGTGTTTCCTGTGGACACCGTTAAAGCTCGTCGATGAACATGGAACAGGCTATCTGCAAAGGTGTGAGGGACATCCTGAAACTCTGGCTGGCGGAACGAAATTAATGGATCTTCCCCCCTTCTTATAAAGGGGTTTGTAATAGTTTCCCATCTACCCTAAATTATAACAAACCCCAATTACCGGACTCATGGATAACAATACACATCCCTGTATACATGTATTCAAAACACAGGCTCAGGGTTGGCAGTGTAAGTATCAACTGCGGTTAAGCTGAGCTGTGTTTATACCACAACATACATTCTGCTTTGAATATTGTAGTTCAAAGAAGGCGTGGGCCTCAGGCCAAAGACTGTAATGTATAAGGGAAAAACATTTAAAGCAATAAACGTTTTGATCACTGCCAATAAAGCCTGGTACCTACACGTCTGGGGTGCTGGTAGGAAGGGGACCACAAGTTCAACCCTTATCCTGGCCTCAGGAACTACATATGTAGCCATATGATGCATATTATAGCCATGGACATCATAGGTGCTATCAGCTGTCCATCACTGACTCATTATGAACCATTCAAAAGACACCACTGGCCATAGCAGCTATGACTGATACAGCTCACTGAGTCTCTGACAGCATGCGATACCTATAGCCATTTTGGGGTGCGTATGGTGACATGGTCACAGGGTATGGTCATAGGTGACAAGTAAGCCCTTCTACCGCATCATAGAGACCACTGCCATCAAAACGATGCAGACACCCCACTGTAAGACTGGGGGGGATCCAGCGATACTTAGGTATGGCCTCTCGCTTTCTCTCAATCTTCCTCCTCTTCTTCTCCTTGTGTCTCCTTTAATTCGGGGTCAGGGTAAATATCCTTTCAGGCGAGTCAATACAGAAAATGAGTGGAATTCAATTCATTGGTTAACAAATCCTCAGAACACTGAGCATTTTTTTTTCCAGGTCATGAACTGAATTACAGTTAATTTCATGAATTGACTGAACTGAAATGGAATTGACCTGTGACCCTGCTGAACACCCCCCCCCCCCCCCCCCCATAACATTACTGAGCTCAACCCACTCATGATCAGATGCCCCTCCCACTCCTGGTCTCTCGGGACACCCATGTGTGTGCTACACCATGATGTGTCACTTTCAGGTCACCTGGGGTGTTGTTTTTCTTGCTCATATCCTGGTTCCTGACTGGTGTGATCATTTCTAAACTTTACAACTGAATTTAGCCATAGAAGGAAGCACGATTGCTCCATGGCGGGAGGGGGGGGTCGAGGGTCAGTGCTGGTGCCGCTACTACTACCACTGTTGCTGCTACTACTGCAGCTACCACTACCATTACGTCTAATACTTCTACTACTATTACTTCACTACTAGAAGTACTATTACTTCTACTACAAATAAAACTACATCTATAAATACTTCTAGTACTTCTACAAATACTACTACTACCAAGAACAACACTTATAACAAAGATAACGGTGTGGGGGGAGGTTGGGGATGTCATAACTCCACCTCATCTCCCAATGGAAAGTGCCTCCATCCAGGCTTATGCCCAGTACACACGTTTCTGTGCCAGAGCAGCCCTCCTGTCTCAGACTGCAATGCTCCTTACAGCATATTAATGAGAGAATTAGGCTGGGGAGTGAAGGAGCCAGACTGCTAACTTCATCCAGCCGTCCCCTGGATCCTTAACGATCACGCTGGGTCCCACATTCTATTCTGTGTCACGTACCAGGAGCAGATCCATGTTGGCTCTGCGCTTATAGCTGGGCTCATAAGCCTACAAATCGCAAGGTAAAAATGTGACTCCCCTGAAGTGTGTCTGTACTCTTCAGTAAGGTAATCTGAAATATCTCATTGAACAACCAGTTGTACAATGTTTGGGACAATAAAACGTCATGTTTTCAACACACTAAAACACATTTTTAACACACACTTCTCATCCGGTGTACGTGCTCTCATCCCACATGACTACACCGCAATAGTATTTTGGCAAATGGAAAATCATTTTTTACAATTAGAATTCCTTTTTTTGGAGACACAACACATGGAAATTACAATAATTGGATCAAACATGAGATTTAATAATACAACAACAACAAAAACAGTAGTACAAAAATGTCAATGGTTCAAATGGTTAATACCTTTTTATCATCCTACAGCATCGGCACCCCATCAGGCCAACTGAGTGGTGGAACTGTGAAAAAAGGTAAGGGGCGTGGTTAGTGACAAGAACATGGCATCAAACACAATACCATGGAAAATATCCACTAGGGCTAAATATGTGATGACAGCTATTTGGTAACACTCCTCAATTTCTATAAAGTTTGACATAAATATAATTATAGCATAAAGTATATTATAATTTAGTTATAATAATGCAGCTGGACACACATGTCAATAGCCACTATGCAGGGCAGGACAACTGCAGGGATAGGTACCATTTAACTACATAAATGAGCTAAATATACCTGTCTGCTAAACAAAATTAATAAATCAAAAACGAAACTGAACAATCTGTCACAGCTTCAAGACAGTTATTAATCACACACCCAACTTGCAACCATGTAATTATTATTTATTGGTTTGCCAGGTTTCTTTAGCATTTTTGAATAACTAAAATGATAACTAGACCCGATAAGGCACATGCTAATCCATCACTATTTATTTTTGAGCGCACACAGAGCAAAGTGACCTTTTCACCAGCCCCTTGTTTGGCATTTTCTTTTTCATTCTTTTTTCCCTCCAAGTTCTGGTAAATAATTAATGGAATGACTCGAATAGATCCGTTTCCACAAGGGCGCTTTGTCTTTCCCGTTTCATTCACAGAAAGTCGGTACAAGAAATAGCAGTTCTCTGAGCCAAGCTCAAAGATATCCACACTTCCTTTTTTTATGCCGGCAATCATGCAGTTTACAATGTTTTTATAACACCAAAATATACAGACACTTGACTGCACGCTTATCTTTCCCTCTGGTGTTGTGCACGCTGATTCCGGAAAGCGTTCACTGTTTGGATAATGTTGAAACATTAACAGCAGTAGTATTGTACAACCTGCAAGCAGCAAGAGGTGAATAATGAGCACAGCTATTTGAGGCTATAGAGGGGTCCTAAGACCATTCACACATCGCTAATCAGCCTTACGGTAAATTGCTACATGTAAAACATAAATTTAACTGAAATTCCAACATGGACACTGTATCATGTGACCTTCAAACCCAAAAGAAGGCCAGTGGCGAGGACCACGTCGAAGTGTTCGTTTCTGTGCTTTACGTTAAAGATTTTATTAAGTCAAAAGTTTGTTTAAAAAGGAGAGCAGGCAGTCCATCCTCTTCCAAATCGAAATACCAAATCGAGAAGGCATCACAGCGCAGAAAGTGCCACGGCTGGTGATCAAACCTCACGGGTAGTTTGTGTATGGACTGACCACCCTACAGACTGTGCCACACATCACACCAAAAGATGTTTTTTTAAATTTTTTAAACACAGTGTAAATCTCACAACTATCATTTATTAAATGTTGCATTGTATGTAGGGCAAATATTGAGCAGCCTATGAATTATTTTTTTGCAATAAATGTCACAAACTGATCAGCTGATTAAGACGTTGTTTCCTTAAGTTTTAATGAACTTAAATGAACAGGCATACAGTATACCATGTATACTCATATAATTCGGTGAATCAGCCCCATAGATGTCCAGCTGAAGAATTGGTTTATCTGTAACGTGCATATGCGTGTTGGATTGTGCGTGAGTCTATATGCATGTAGGTGTGTGCATGTGCATATGCAAGTAGGTATGTATGTGTGTGTGTGTATACATGTATGTGTGTGCATATGCAAGTAGGTAATGTGTGTGTGTGTGTGTGTGTGTGTGTGTGTGTGTGTGTGTGCATGCATACATGTAGGTAGGTGTGTATGCATATCCATATGCAAGTAGGTATTACGTGTGTTTGTGTGAACTCGGCAGTACCTGTAAAGTACAAAGGTGCAGGAGGAGGCAGGTACTGTTTCCATGCAGCTGGGCTGCACACCGCAGTGAATCAGAGCGAATTGTGCCGACACACGCGGCGAGCGTCTTCATTAGCTCGGTTCGGCCGACTGCTGTTTCTTTAAGATTTGTGTTGTGTTCTCAGAGCGCTGGCTGCTCTCCCCTAAACTCTGTGATCCGTGTACCAGCAGTGATGCTGTCCTGACTCGCTTCTCCACCGGCTGTTTACCCGTAGTCTCAGGTGACACCAACTACCACGGTAAAAATACCTTTCTGGCTCAGAGCTGCTACAGCCGTTAAAGAAGGTTCATTACTCCAAAAAGCTAAAGGAATATGGTTTCATTTGTTGCTGATTACTTGTACACTAAACACCCCGGCTTGCTGTATCTTGGTTTCTGTAAACAGTTTTAATTGAGGGTAAAAGTAGAAAAGGAGATTAATTCCTCTGTGTCTCAGTATCAATAAGCTTCAGTTCTGTGGCGGGCAGGCAGATTGTGTTGTCATGGAAAATACCCGATGGTGTGGGCTGAGCGCAGAGCAAACACTAAAAAGACCTCTCTGTACACACAGGTGGTGTCCTGTTCTTTTTACGATTCTGTTCGCCGGAGCCACTTAAAATGCCCCCTCCACCCCTGACCCCGCCCACTCAACTCACGACCTGACCGCCAACAACCAGCCATCCACCAAAATCCAGCTTCCCAGGCCTTTCACTGAGAGGAACCTTACTGTGCCGCCACTCCATGCCTTTTCAGAGTAGCCTGTCGTCGGTGCAGGTTGACAAAGGAATGCGGACAGGTTTGCTATAATTACTCTTTTACACCTGCGTGGTCAAAGCATAGTGCTCCCAAAAACATTTCTGCAGCGCCTGATGCAGCATGCTGACCGTGCTTCAAAGTTACGGCAATGTTGCATTTGCATTGCGTGAAAGACGCTGGCCAGTGTACACAAGGGTGTAACGGAGTAAGCAGTAGCGTTACATTGTGTGTATGTGTGTGCATGTGTGCGGGTGTTGACGGCTATTGTCCAAATGGGGAAGGGAACTGGAAATTCAGCTTTCTAGAGTGACTGGTACTAGTGGCTGAAATACGTAGAGAAATCATACAAGCAGCGGCCGGGGAGGGTTTGACAAAACAGGTATCAGATTCTAGTTCTGATAGAATGCCACGGAATATGATTAGTGCGTAATATCAGTCCGGAGAATTCTGTGGGCAGGATTACCATCAGAGATTCCATGTCTTAGTACATTTTCAAACATTTAATTAGCCCTGTCCTATGTGATTCACATTAACTGCCATTCTATAAAGTACAATATATGCAAGAGTCAAAGCCTGTATAAGCAGTTAATAGCACAGTACAGTAGAGTGTGCTTTGAATAGAACAACTCGAATGATCCAAACATGCAACAGTTTAAACCAAGGAGTGATCTGCAACAGCAGTAGGTTTCTTTGGAAGGAAAAAGGGTTTTGGCTCTAGCATGTTAATCTGGGCTTTTCCCCATTGGTTTAAAATAAAGGACACTTCCCTGTTTGATTTTAGATATGGATCACTTACAGTAGAAGGCAGGCCTCTCACTTGCTTAATCCTTAGATAAAACTGTTCCTATTGTACGAAAACATAATAACTTGTTAAATAATTCCATGCTGATTTAAAAAAAAAGTTTGGCATTAAAACTAGATGAGGTGTGTGTGCGTGTGCGTGCGCGTGTGTGTGGGAGTGTGTGCAGAGCTTTGTTGTCCACTGAAAGCCAAGGCATGAATCCAGTTTTGCGTACCCAGCCAGCGCCAAAAGGTCCACTGGGCAAAAGGTCCACAGATGGCCCTTAGGCCCCTATAATCAACTATTATTTCTGTTTTGGGTCTAAATATTACATCGAAACTGTGGAACAGAAGTTAATAACAACAGTCAAAACAAGGTATTTATACGGCATGTGTGTAGTAACCCTTATTAATGCACAATTACAGCTAGTGTTTATATATTCAGTGCACAATTCAAGTGATTTTTAAGTTAAGTCACTGACTGCTTGACTCCACACTCCTGAGGGGTTTACTACGAAGCAGGATTACAGCTGGATAACTGTACCGAGTACAACCCGGAACCATCTCAAATCTGGAACACGGACTGAAGTAAAAAGAGCTGTTCCTGGTTTTACTCGGTGCAGTTATCCAGCTAAGTAATCCTGCTTCGTAGTACACCCCCCCAGGTTTCCAAGGCTTAAACTGGCTGCCGATTAAAAGCAAACCAGAAGGACACACAGAACAGGACACACATACGCTGTGGCCCTCCAGGGTTCTTCACCCCACATTACGTGCTGCTTGTTTATTTGCATGTTTATGGTGGAAACCCAAAATCGGCCATGGTGATTGGTGGATGCTTTGAAGAGGAGAGTGACGTTTTCGTGCTCGATACTTGAACCCTGGTGTATTCCCCTCAACAAACGTGACTCTTTCACCTTTGCCCTTTCATCTTTGAAGAAGCTAATTAACGTCATTTGTGGATAGTGGGCCATTACCTGAAAGAGACCCGCAAGTCTCTCTGAAGTGGCGGATATTAAAAAGTGTTCACTGCGTCTAAACAGGACAGCTGAAATCCGACCCTGATCCCCACGAGAGGTTTATTAAGGAAGAAGGGGTGTGGGGGGGCTGGGAGAAGTGGGCAAACAGGTATAACTCCTCAGGTACCCACAGCCCGCACCACTGGAAACTCGATGTCTCTTCTTACCATCACATGCATGTAGACAGACAAGGAGGAAGAAATGCCCAAACAACTGGTCCGCCGCACTGATATGAAGCCTACACAGGCGCCCGTTCTACCAGATCTTTTGACACTACGGTGCGATTGCAAAATACAAACCAGCTGCCTTAAAGAAGCTGTCTTCTGTACAAAAATATAAAAACACTATCCTGTGTAACACACTCAACATCTTTTGAGGGGAAGGGGGATATATCTATGTGTATGCATGCAATACACAAAGCTAGCCTATTTCCCAATGAAGGAAAACATTTTCTGTAGCTTAAACTGAAAAAAATAAATAAACTGGATGTAAAATGTGTCTACACAGCACTGGTTAAAGATTAGGAGCAAGCGATGAAGCACTCTTAAACAAACTTACATTAGAGTGATAATAAGAGATTATTATGCATTTATTAAGTTGTTTTAAACAGATGCTCTTTGTCTGTGCAACGTCAGTGACCAGCACAGTAAGACAGTACAATAACATTAAATTATAACAAACAAACAAACAAAAAACAGGTAAAACATAACCAACATAGACTATGTTCGCCTAGCTATAATGCCAACAAATTATTCTTTAGGACAACCTACTGTATGTACAAACCACTAATGCACACATAGTCTACACATGGTCTCTGGGGACAACATTTTCTTATGTTGCAGTGTGCTTGCGGCGTGAAACAATGGTCCCTTAGATCAGTGTAAAATGGCAACATACCGATTGACTCGTTCTGGGAAGTAATGGTGCATGAGAAACACTGTGTTAGGAACAATCAAGCACATTCACGCACTTCCAGATATGACGCAAACATTGGCAGTTGGGAATTAGACATGGCAGGTAAAAGGTAGGCTTCCTGTTGAACAGATGAATGCGTGTCTCATGAAAATGGAAGAGAAGCGTAGTGACCGTTTGGGCATGAGGAATGGCATCTCTATTTTACCTTTGTTTGTTGGCCAGTCAGCATATTATCACCCTGGAGATTAGCGTTCCAATCCTGACACATTTCTAAAGAGTTGGCCGTCAGTTCTTCTCTCATTAATAAAATAAAATAGATGACCTTGTCACCTCCATTAAAACAAAAACTGGTGTCACAAGCAGGAATTAAGTCTAATTTAACTTCCCTGACAAATTATGTTAAGAGATTCAGTGTTAGTGCAAACATAATTGTCTAAACTAAGTGCTTATTTTGCGTTTTTCTTTTAACACATTTTGACAATATACTATAAATGGGCTGAACTCTGTGCTAGTTAGTTTTAAATGACAGTTTTCAAAAAGAAAAAAACAGTGCACCAACACTAAAACTATGGTGTTACACATGGGGCTAACTGAACTCATGATCTTTAACAGTGCACTAACACTAAAACTACGGTGTTACACATGGGGCTAACTGAACTCATGATCTTTAACAGTGCACCAACACTAAAACTACGGTGTTACACATGGGGCTAACTGAACTCATGATCTTTAACAGTGCACCAACACTAAAACTACGGTGTTACACATGGGGCTAACTGAACTCATGATCTTTAACAGTGCAATAACACTAAAACTACGGTGTTACACATGGGGCTAACTGAACTCATGATCTTTAACAGTGCACCAACACTAAAACTGCGGTGTTACACATGGGGCTAACTGAACTCATGATCTTTAACAGTACACTAACACCAAAACTACGGTGTTACACATGGGGCTAACTGAACTCATGATCTTTAACAGTGCACCAACACTAAAACTACGGTGTTACACATGGGGCTAACTGAACTCATGATCTTTAACAGTGCACTAACACTAAAACTACGGTGTTACACATGGGGCTAACTGAACTCATGATCTTTACATTTTCTCCTTCATGAGGAGTTCTTGGTCACTTGGTATCAGACAATAAAAACAATTATTCAAATAAATTAGCTTGGGGAACTCCGTCATGCATTCAAATGAGGAGTTCCCTGTGTGGTCTTATCTGCTTACAATACACACAGAGGGCAGGTAATCCTTATTTATGACCATAGTGATGGCAGAGTATGTTAAATGTGTCTACCCACTTTTGTGTGTGTGTGTATGTTATGTGTGCATATACCGCGAGAGCCATAATTCATTGGACAGTGACTCAATTTTTGGTATTTTGGTTCTGTACTCTGGCACTTTGAGTTTGAAAGGATGAAAATGAGGTTGAAGTGCAGACTGTCAGCTTTAATTTAAGGTATTTTCATCCATATCGGATGAACAGTTTAGAAATTATACAACATTTTGTATATAGTCATCCCATTTTCTGGCATCAAAAATATTGGACAGTTTAACATAACGTAGACTAAAGTAATAATTTTTAATATTTTGTCACATATCCTTTGCATGCCATGACTTCCTGATAACTAGATTTAGCCTAGACTAGATTTAGCTGGAAATTATGCTAAATGTAAAGTATGGAATACATGGTTAGCGAAATGGCTGTATGTCATCAAGGGTCTGAGGTACTAAATGAGCCTCAAACCATCACTCTGCTGCCAGATATGCAGTAGATGTGGATGGATCACTTAAAGGGTTGTTTCTCCTGACAAATTTTCCTATTGAGCTCTATGGAAAAATAAGTCAGGA
Organism: Synaphobranchus kaupii; assembly: GCA_029718625.1. NCBI lineage: Eukaryota > Metazoa > Chordata > Actinopteri > Anguilliformes > Synaphobranchidae > Synaphobranchus > Synaphobranchus kaupii. Next base: position 110,110,552 of record CM056376.1, on the reverse strand, counting down.
GAAGAAACCCTTCAAGTTATCCATCCTGCATATCAGGCAGCAGAGTGATGGTTTAAGGCTCGTTTGTTACATCAGACCCTTGATGACAGAGCCATTTAGCCAACCATGAGTTCCATACTGTCCCAGGGTAATTTACAGCTAAATCTAGTCCCACTCCCCCAATTCCCATAGAGATCCATTCAAATGCAGAGAGGTTATATTATCGCATGTAGGAGTACCAGAAAATAAGATATCAAGAGTCTTTTGATATTGTTGGGTCACAGACATCAGGAAGTCATGGCATGCAAAGGAAATGTGACCAAATGTAAAAAATTATTACTTTATTCTACATTATGTTAAACTGTCCAATATTTCTTGATGCCAGAAAATGGGGGGACTATGTACAAAAGGTTGTATATTTAATGGTTCATCCGATATGGATGAAAATACCTCAAATTAAAGCTGACAGTCTGCACTTCAACCTCATTGTCATCCTTTCAAACTCAAAGTGCTAGAGTAAAGAACCAAAATAACAAACGATGTGTCACTGTCCAATGAATTAGGGTGCTCACTGTATGTGTGTGTGTGTGTATATATACAGTTGAGGACAAAATTATTGGCCCCCCCTGTAAAGATGAGCAAAAAGGGTTATAAAAAATTCACCGTTTGGTGAATTAGCTTAATCTCACACTGAAAAAACTATAAGAATCCAACCTTTAATTGACGTTAATTTATTATGAGAAAAAAAAATCCCTCATCAAGAAATAATTATTTTTAACAAAACCACATTGGCCACAATTATTGGCCCCCTGCATTTATATATATAGAATAAAGTAATCATTTTTAATATTTGGTCACATATCCTTTGCATGCCATGACTTCCTGATGTCTGTGACCCAACAACATCAAAAGACTCTTGATATCTTATTTTCTGGTACTCTTACAAGCGATACTATAACATCTCTGCATTTGAATGGATCTCTATGGGAATTGGGGGGTGGGACTAGATTTAGCTGTAAATTATGCTGGAACAGTATGGAATACACGGTTGGTAAAATGGCTGTAAGTCAACAAGGGTCTGAGGTATCAAACAAGCCTTAAACAATCACTCTGCTGCCAGATATGCAGTAGATATGGATGGATCACTTTAAGGGTTGTTTCTCCTGACAAATTTTCCTATTGAACTCTATGGAAAAATAAGTCAGGAGAAGAAACCCTTCAAGTTATTCATCCATATCTACTGCATATCTGGCAACAGAGTGATGGTTTAAAGCTTGTTTGATACGTCAGACCCTTGATGACTTACAGCCATTTAGCCAACTATGTGTTCCATACTGTTCCAGCATAATTTACAGCTAAATCTAGTCCCACCCCCCAATTCCCATAGAGATCCATTCAAATGCAGAGATGTTATAGTATTGCTTGTAAGAGTACCAGAAAATAAGATATCAAGAGTTTTTTGATGTTGTTGGGTCACAGACATCAGGAAGTCATGGCATGCAAAGGATATGTGACCAAATATTAAAAATTATTACTTTATTCTATATATAAATGCAGGGGGGCCAATAATTGTGGCCAATGTGGTTTTGTTAAAAATAATTATTTCTTGATGAGGGATTTTTTTTCTCATAATAAATTAACGTCAATTAAAGGTTGGATTCTTCTTGTTTTTTCAGTGTGAGATTAAGCTAATTCACCAAACGGTAAATTTTTTATAACCCTTTTTGCTCATCTTTACAGGGGGGGCCAATAATTTTGTCCTCAACTGTATATATATATATATATATATATATATATATATATAAGTTACGTATTGAGCCCAGGGTTTATACTCCCACGGCACACTCTCATTTGAATGGGCCAGGTGAGGCATGGCTTTACCGCTCCGCTGCCCGTTGCCATGGCGATACGTCACGGTGACCAAAGTAAACAAAATGCCGCCCTTTTTTTTTGCAAGTGACCAAATCGCAGCCCGTTTAATCCTCCAATTGCATATAATGCAGTGATTCTTTTCCCACTTTGACTGCCAAAGAGCAACGCACGCTGCTTCCTATATTGTTTCAGCACAGAAAATCAACATCTTTTGGAAAAACATTATAATTTAGCCCTAAAATCCATTCACTGCTTGCTACTTGGGGCATAGCCAAGACTTTTTGTTTATCAGATTGAGTAAAATAATTATGCAGTTTCACAATAAATCAGAAGGTTGGAGAATATACTCCATAATATTTTAAGTCTACCTGCTTGTATTTAAAGCTGCATCTAGTAAGGCAGCCTACACACTCAGAGTAACTTTTTTTTCATGAAAAAAACCTTTACATTTTATTATTCCCATAACCATGTGTCTGGCCTTAACTGAAGTATAATCTTAAAATGATTAAAAACAAGCAAATCATCAATCATCACAATTTCAAAGCACCTCTATCTCCAACTTTACAGGGAGAGATAAATATCCGGCACTGTGGGGAAATTCAGAGGCAAATAACAACCCCACCACTGTAACGGCAACATAAATCACTCCTTTGTTAGTTATATTTAGAAGCGAGTATGATGGTTTTCTCTGCATTAAACACAATCACAGCAGACAGGTGCACACCAGCGAAGAAAGAGCTTTGGGAGGGGGGGGTACTGAAAAAATATCCAGGATTAAAAATAAACTCAGCCATGTTTTCTCACACCAATATAAACCAGCAAACACAACTCAGAAGGTTTATCCTTTTGGAGGTTTATCGTTTTGGACTGAAAGTATTCCTGACGGGGGTGTCTCAGTAGCGTAGCCTGTCCACATGCTTATTGTGGGCCGCGACGTCGGTGGTTCCAATCCGGCCGTGCGGAAAAAAAGGAAGAATTCCTGACAATTACCAATGATGGTAATGGGCGAAGTATATAGGAAAAAAATAGGGATCCAAAAAGAACAGGCATGAGGAGAAAATGTGTTTTTATGAATTGCTTATTTGTTCTTGCATGGAGGGAGAGGTGTATTTCAATTTGACCTTTAGCCATAATAACTTCAGAGTAGCTTTTGTTCTTAAGATGCCAACTATGTATTGAATGGAAATATATTGAATGTATTGAATTGAAGTGGGATAGATCTAATGACCTGATAACATATTCAGTAAACCTGTGATGGTGTTATAAACTAAGGTAGTTCAACATTTATAGCGAAGAAACAGAAAGATATTGCACTTACCCATATGGTACAATGTTTTTTATATATTTTTTATCCATAGTGAAGTTTATGATTTTCAATTTAATTTTTTTAAATATTAGCCTTAATTTAATCAGGTACGTGAGCTGACAACTCTTATCAACTGTTATACAGCAGAGGTGTGCAATCTTATCCGAAAAGGGCCAGTGTGGCTGCAGTGGTAGCCCAGCACTAAGACATCTGATTCAACTTATCAAGGTCTTGATTGAAGACCACGATTAGTTCATTAAAGGAAAACGAGGTAGGAATAGAATGTTAGACATTGTGTAGCCAATTAGCTGCAGGGGGAAGATCAGGTGACCAGATTGAAAGCACCATAATGGGATTTTGATAATATTACAGATTAACATAAACATAAAATGTATTAGCACATTACTACTACACTGGTAATATACTGTACATAGGCTACTCTTTATATTAGCAAAGCTAGTGAAACATTCTGTGGAGAGTGAAACATTTTTCAAAGAATCCACATACTCCACCCCACCCCCACCCCCGCAAATAATTCAGATATGTACAGTGTGCTCTGATCTGCCTGCAGCGGATTTGAACCCCACAGAGAGACAAATCCAATTTGATTTCGATCCTGACTTGAAACTGCTTCAATCAGGTTTTCATTTGCCTTCAGAAGCCGAGATCTCGGTGTGAACTGGGCTTGAAAAAGATGCGTGAGAAATTACATCCCCGGTCCTGACAGAAACGGATAAGCGACAGACCAGAGGACCCCTCTAATCAGAAGGGCCCAGCCGCACAATCGCTTGTAAACATGAAGGCCAGGCTACTGGAGTTCTGACTCGCCAGGCTCTGGGCAGAAATATCAATGTCGTGTGCTCACTTGAAACAAACAAACCAGACCAAAGTAAATTATTTACACAATGTCTGTTTGATCTACAAGGAATGTCAATGTCTTTTTTTTTTTTTTTTTTTAAACATGCCCAGGTTTTTTAGTCTTTACTAAATAAAGTGGACAGTTAAAAAAGGCCTACTGCACAGAAGCCAGAGAGAAGATGCAAAGCTGCCTCTATTAGTCTGGTTAAGCACCTGCTCTTCTGAGGGGTATTATGACCAATATGAATGCCTGCATATATGTCGGAATGTGAAAGATGACATTAATTTAGACTGAGGGGGGACTTACAAAACATATTTACACAAAGGTAGTGCTTCATGAGAACTAAATGTTCCACTTTATTTTTCTCTTGAATAATTGCAAAAGCTTATCAATTGAAATTTATCAGGAGCCCAAATTCGTACTTTCCCATGATAAGTATGTATACGTAAAAGGTTACACAGCCATTTATCAGAGCCTTAAATAAGTGTGTTAGCTTTTCTTTCTTTCACGCTAATCAGTTACTGTGCTTAATTGCAATGAGAATTGCCTGTGTATCGCTGTGAACAATCAGTGTAAAACCGCATACAAAAAGAAGATAGCCAGCGGTCTGTACCATTAAAAATGTGTCCTTAACTTTGACTTAAAAACAAATGCATGGGCAAGTTATTTTTAGTAAATGCTGAACTTGTTCTTGAAGAAATAAAAAAATATTATCAGTTAAGAACAGATGTTAAAGGCATACTGAACTTTGTTTGAACATCATTTTGTATAGCTACCTGACATAATATGTTTTTCCTGTATCCTGCTGTTTGGACGTTTGCCGAGAAGCTAGTTACTCCGAAGGTTATTTTATTATTTATTTATTTATAGTTCCTTTTGATTTTAGTTCCTCTTAAAGCTTTTAAGTTCTTAAAGACGTTCTTTTAAGCTTTTTCATCCGCCCCTGAGAGTGTAGCTGAGCCTGGCAACCACAATCCGCAGCTCGGAGGCAGTGCCAGGCCCGTACTCAGTGTCCCGGATCCGCGAGTTCACCGATCATGCCCCTGCGGGATCGATTCGCCTGTCTGGATCATCAAGAGAGCTTCCACCCCCCTGCTGCTCCGGCCTTCTGCGACAGGCTGGGTAGGCTCATCCCAGCAATATTCCCGAACTGTACAAAGCCAGCATAGTCTACTGTATACAGAAGCCAAACATCAGGCTTGATAAGTGGCGAATAAATTTTGTATTTATTTATTTTTCAAATGTTTTTATTTTTTGCGTTTTTACTTTTTATCTTTTAGTTCACAAATATTATCATGGACATGGATTGTTGTGTCATTGCCGGGACTGTGTCCGATGCCTTAGAGGAAGGGAAAGCTATGGCGTGCAGCTCCTGTGGAATGTTCATCGTTGTCAATCGTAATGACTTTATTTAGCATTACGAGTGAGACAAGTGCAGGCAAAATGGAGAACTGAGGCGAGAGATTGTCCTACTGCAGGAGAGGATCCTAACTTTGAAGGAGCTCGCAAAAGGGGAGCAAGCCATCAACCATAGTCTCAACTAACTTAAGATTTATGGAATAATTAAGATCCAAGAAAAAAATCTTACTCTAGAAATACCCCCTGGATCGATTATCATATATGTTCCTTAAAAATTGATTGTAGAAAGGCTGATCATTTGTGCAAGTGCAATATTTTGAAGGATCTTATGCTTAAAGCCTCAGGGAACAAAGCCTAAAATCATTAAAATGTATGTATGATATCAAACTTGAGTGTGTTATTAAGCATCCACCAAAGTTTGAATTAAAAAAATATATATAAATATGATAAAACACTGCTCAAAAACAGCTGAATTAGCTGATCAGACCTGTATTAGGACGGTTGGGGCGTGGTCGTAATATTCCAATGAGAACGCTTGATTTCTGTCCAAGAAGACACTCGGCATCACACACAATAAAAATACAAAATATCGAGTTAATCGGGGTTGTACAACCAAATGTACAAACCTACCGACACTGAATTTGAGAGTGTAGAAATTCTGTAGAAGTTCTCTGGCTTCACATGTGGTGATGGAATGGTGGGTTATACCAAGTTTCCATGTAATAATAAACCACACTTCTTAAGTTTGTTATAACATTTGTTTCTTCCAATAAAGACGTGGGTATTGCTGCTAGTTAGCTAGCTAGTTGACGTTGGGTAGCTCGCATGTTGAATGCCGTGGAATTGTTTTGTTAGCTACCCTGTCAACTAAAGCTCCGCTTCAGTTCTGTGCACTGAAACTGCTCTTCTTAAAGTTATTAAACGATCTCCTTTTAAATGCAGACAATGGCGCATGTTCTATACTGGTTTTATTAGATCTCAGTGCTACTTTTGATACGGTTGATCATACTATTTTAATTGACGCCTTAGAGACTGGGTGGGCATTAAGGATACTGCTCTAGGTTGGCTCTGTTCTTATCTCACTGGCAGACAGTTCTCAGTCTCTATTGGTGATATTGTATCCTCTCTAGTCCCTATTACATGTGGTGTCCCTCAGGGGTCTATTCTGGGGCCAGTTCTGTTTTCTATTTATATGCTCCCGCTTGGCCATATAATTTCCAAACATAATATATATTTTCATTTTTATGCTGATGACACACAGCTTTACCTCTCTGTCAAGCCAAATGAAGTGGCTAGGTTAGATGCTCTTCATGACTGCTTATATAACATCAATTGTTGGATGGCCCAAAACTTTCTGCAGCAGCCAGAGTTATCTAAGAGCAGTAAAAGTATTCACATCACCCCAATCCTTTCCACACTCCACTGGATTCCTGTAATTTTTAGAACAGATTTTAAAATCTTACCAATCACTTTTAAAGCTCTGCACAGCTTGGACCCTACCTATATTTCAGAGCTTTTAGTGCCCTATAGTTCTGGGAGAGTGCTTAGATCCTCACAGAGAGATCTCCTTACTGTTCTGTGTTCCAGATTAAAATCAAAAGGTGATAGATCCTTCTCTGTGAGAGCTCCCAAGCTCTGGAATTCACTCCCTGTTAACATTAGAAAGGCACAGTCTGTTGATAGTTTTAAGTCTCTTTTAAAAACACATTATTTTAGATTAGACTTTAGTTGAATGATCTTTATTTTCTGTTTTGTCTGGTCTTATTTTACTGCATATTTTATAGATTTTATTATTGTTTTGATGTTATCTATGTTCTGCTGATCTAAATTTATGTGTTACTTTGTGTATTTTATCCTGTTTTTATTGTCATTTTTTGTTGTTCAGTTTCTGACCACTGGAGAAACTCATGAAGGTGAGCGTGAATATTATGACTAATATCAGTGCCAGGTAGCTATACAACATTATGTTCAAACAAAGTTCAGTATGCCTTTAAGTGAATCTCAGCCAATGTATTAGGTAGTGATGTCATCAATAGTGACGTCACTGGTATTGACGTAACAATCGTCTGGGGGTACTGTGAATGACCAACTTCCCTTTCCAAAAGCCCCTGCCTCTTCCTAGCACTTATCCAGATGTTAACCTGACAGCTTTTCTAGTGTGTCATTACACTACAGGCATTTGGCAGATGCTTTTCTCCAGAGCAGCTTACACAGCTTTCCCATTTTTATATAGTATCCATGTATACAGCTGGATATATACTGAAGCAATTCAGGTTAAGTACCTTGCTCAAGGGTACAACGGCAGTAGGAAACAAACCTGCAACCTTTAGGTTACAAGTCCAGTTCACAAGTCCAGTTAACCCCTTTGCGTAGATGCCTAGTGATAATGCCGCCGGCGGCAACATTTTTCTCAACTGAGACATTAGTTGCTCCTGCAGCCAAACTATTAGTGGAAATCAAACTCTGTGTTTTAACTTTATTGGTAGACGATTCAGGACAACCCTGCTGAATACAGAGTTTATAAGTGTCGCTACTTTCCAGTAGCAAGTCCATCTAACAAGCAACCCCCCACCCAGTCTATACTGACCCAATGCGTGACATAGTGGACAATAGCATCTGTGTGTGAGTTCATAAATATATTTATTCATCATATAAAATTAGAATTCCGTCATAGCAACAAGATAAACCCAACAATAGCCTGATCGTATGCCAAAAAAGCCGTGAAAGCCCTGCTCACTCAAATGTAAAATAAACAAAGTCATTGTCTCATTGTACCACGTTTTCTACTATGAATATCGGCTATTAAATATTAAATAAATATATAATCCTACCATTGGTTTTAAAGATAGAGATGTTCCTTTCAAAATTCAGTGGTCATTTATTGTCTGGTGCAATCCGTTTGAGAAATATACAACACTTTATACCGCTATTAAACTATCTGAAACGTCGACTAGTAATACCCCCCATGCCCTGCAAACCTGTCTCATTCATTATAGTTAATTATGGTATAATTGTCGTTTTTTAAAATCCAATAGAGTACATTATAATCTTAGCAGTGGTATATGCAATGTCTTATTGGGTACTTAAAAAAATTAATTACAGCCCAGCGTAACGGCAGTTTTCGTTTTAACGGTCTAGTATTACGCAAGCTCTATAGAAAACGCATTAGGGAGGGGAGTATTCCCTTCCCAATATGCAAGTGGTAAAATGTGGTTGGTCTCGCTGGCTACATATGTACATTTATTTTTCCACTCGAGCACTGTCTTTCCAATATGATTGATGTGAAAATAACAATAGGCCTATTTTGAGTGCATTTCACATACTGTAGTGCAATCATTAATTAAATTTTTGATGTAGGCTACCAATTTTCATTGAAGATAGAACATTTGGCAGCATTTTGCAGATGGTGGAATACTATTTTATTTTCATGTTATCGGCTACAGCGTATATACTTGTCACTTGCTCATTCCAATTTACTGTGTGCTAATATGTGGTATATTAATGCCAAATTTTCCTTGGAGTCATTATAAATGGGAACATAGTTTTTTTATTTTATTTATTTTTTTAAATACAGAAAATGCAATCCTGGGGCTAAAGTATACATACTGTAGAGTACAGGTAAAAGTGATATTTTATTGAGATACAAGAGTGAATGATTAGGCTACATATTTAGGTGTATGTAACACTGTGACATCAATGTTTTTATCTTAAACCAGGGGTGTCCAATCTTATCCGGAAAGGGCCGGTGTGGGTGCAGGTTTTTGTTTTAGCCCAGCACTACAACACCTGATTCAACTAATTAACTAATCATGCTCTTCAATCAGACCTTGATAAGTATAATCAGGTGTTGTAGTGCTGGGCTAGAACAAAAACCTGCACCCACACCAGCCCTTTTCGGGTAAGATTGGACACCCCTGTCTTAAACCATCAAAAGATGGTCATTCCCACTTGATAATAATGCAAAATTGAGTCTTATGAGCCAACACTGTTAACTTGTAGTTAAATATATCATTATTATTTTTATTTTATTTAGAGCAGCGCACAATTTAGCCATTTGGATATATTTGGAGACACTAATGGACAGCAGGGTGCACTGCCTATATTTTGCATCATAGATCTTTAGTAGTTCTGCATATCATCCTCAGATTTTGCAAACTTGTGGACATGGAGTTTATGATCCAGGAAATGTATAGATTTACCCGTCCCGCGTTCCGAGAAAAGGCTTCCGCAAAGGCTACACTTGTGTTTCCTCACTGAAGCACCCTCCGGGTGCCTCCTCGTTCCCCACTCCTCGCTCCTCCATGGAGCATTTAGCGGTTTGGAATGTCCTTAAAAATGGCGAACCTCGATCGATTTCCGGGTCAGAAGAGGACGGATAAAATAAGAAATTGGAATCTACCCGTGGTTTCCATTTTCACCATAAAAATCAGAAACCAGTTTAGACCCAAGAAGAACCAGGTGTGACGTGTTAACTGCATGATCAACCTGCTTTAATTGGTCAATAACCCACGCTCCATGGTGATTTAAAATGCTCAGCTTCTATACCTCACCCTTTTGCTTGTTTTAAAGTTTGTCACAAACCATAAAATCTGATATATGTTTTTGCTGTTGACCTGTAATTCATTAAACCTCTTTTTAATGGTTGTTGTGTTTTTTATTGTTCCGTGCTGTACTTCATTTTATTCTGCCAGTCCTCCCTAGAACAAGAGCAGGGGTGGGCAATTCCATTCCTGCAGGGCCGGTGTGTATGCAGGTTTTCGCCATCACCAATTACACTGGTAAAATTACCCAATTAGCTGAATACACATTGTGCTTCGTCCTGGGGATCTCCAGAATGTTTTACTTCCAATCAATTTTCTAACTAACTGATAGCATGTTTATGCACCAAAATGTTTGCGTCCTTCTTGAAAAGTATGCTACCGAATAGTCTCAGCGTAATCCGGAAGTAAGTATATCATACAGGGGTTTTAAGTATACTACATTTAGAGAACATTTTCCCTACTTTCTCGTCCTGTTTACTCAACAAGCCCACTTAATAGTATGGAAGGGTGCTGATTCAGACACAGCCATGGTTTCCATTCTAACTACAGTTGCAACCCTGGAACTGCTAATTCTTACTTGGGCTGTGTCCGAATTAGAGCCCTATACCCTTTTGAGTACGCATATTTGAGTCCACTTTGTCAAAAAGCTTTTGAGTGGGCGACTTTTTCTCACAAATGGGGGCACTTAAAATACCAGGATGAACCACTTATTTCCGGGGTTTTGTTGAGGGAATTCAGGAGCACACTCATCTGCAGAACTGTGCACTCACCCGACAACTTCAGTAAGTAACTCGGAAGTAAAAACGTAAAAGACGTAGAGCGTATATGCATATCTATGGTACAAGAGTGGGTCATATTACGAAATACTCTTTTTGATTTTTGTTAATTCTATCTTCATTCATAGTCTACACTTTGTAACAATTGTCATATGTTAACTGATTGATATTCTCAATAAAAATTTTAAAAAGTTATTACAAACTACTTCCTCACTAGTTTGGAAAGAGTTTTGCGGGATTTCTTTTGCACACTGCTTGCAATGTGAGGGGACAGGGCACATAGTAGACAGGGGTCTGAGGGGACAGGGGACAGTGGACAGGGAACAGGGCTCTGATTCACTGACACTTTTAGTGTCTACTGAGGGATGACTTACCTTATCTTAAGGCCCCATTACATCAGCAACTGCTACACATGCCATAAAGAACAAATGCTCCACCTTCACATCCCATGACTTTTAATCAGTCAAAACCACTAATAGAATAGAATTGTTTTATTTTCCCAAAGGAACTTTGGTTGTGCTATCAGTGTCAAAAATAAAATATACAATGTAAACAAATGCTTTCATCTTCTGCAATGTGTAAATGGCTAATGATTCCTTTGGGAAGTAGTTACCCTTTTTAATTGACTACACTATAGACTCGCAGGTGAATTAAGTTGGGTTCTAATTACTGAAAGTGTGTACACCTGGTCGTTGTAACCAAATCAACACCAACACTACACTGTATTAAGGTACGTTTAAGGGGAAACAAAATTATGAAATAACTTAAACACCGTGATCAACAATTAATGAATTAAAGCATTGGCTGTAACAACAACCTGTGTACACAGGGGTCTTCGTTGTCACCAATTACACTGGCCAAATTAGCTAATTAGCTGAATACACTTATGCTGGTTTAACTGTAGAACAAAGCTGATTTATTGTATCCTTGTGCAGGAGGATCGGTGGTCGCAAACCACAACATCCGAACTGCTGTCAAAAAAAGATAACAGGCTGCCCATTTCCAGTGGTTCAAGCGTCAAAAACGTGTGATTAGCAAAAAAAAAAGTGTAATTTAATGTTCATTTAATGTTGAGGTTGAGGATTAAACTCTTCCCGTTATTAGGCTAAGTGTAAAAAACCGACCACAGGAGTTCACGCACTTTATTCCTTTTGGAAGAACACCTGTTAGAAATCCTCCGCAATTCTCTAATCAGGTGAAACTAGGTTTTTGTCAGGCCTTCTTATGGTATTTTAAACAGGCACGCCTTCGATCTCTTCTGACTTTGACACGTTTCAGTCGGGCAGTTCTATGTAGCTACGTTCTAAAGTCTGCCCTATTAGCCACGTAACTTTAGTATCAGCCGTTATTGCCAGATTTAACACCCCCGGCACATATGTAGCAATAGGCTATTTTACCAGACAATCACTCGCCTATTAAAGATATCAAGACAGCCAGTTTATATCGAACTTTAACTTTAATACAGGCTCTGTGGTGACTTCCTATGCCACAAGCACAAAGGATCCGTCACTCATTCTAAGCACACGTTTTAAGCAACGCACACAGCCATCAACTAAAAACCATTCTGAACCACTGTCTCTAGGAGGTCACTCATTTATATAGTTTAGACATTCACAACCAACGCTGGTTCTAATTTTAACAGACATGTTGCCAATGCGACATTTCCATGACCACATTCCCTTAGCTTTTAATTTCAATATGACATAAAACATTTGCAAAGAAGAAAAACAATCAAGAGGTACCACAAAAGTGTTGGCAAAGCAAGCATGTTTACCAGGGCGCAGGTGCCTGCTTCACAATTTCATCAAGGGAATGATCACCGATTCATGGTTCACATCTTTTAGATATTTCCCCAGTAAACATCTGAAACGGGAATACCACTCATCCGTGAAGTTTATAATTAACGTGATAGTTTAGCTGCGCATGTTGTGCGATTGCCTCTGGTGTGCTGGAAGTAGTAACCGGAGGTCTGCAGAGACGCAGGCTCAAACAGGTGGGTAAATCTCATGCAATTGTGTATCAACACCTGTGCGTAAACCGCACAGTTAAAACTGCTACTGAAAACAAGTGTAGGCTAGTTAGGACAAATCAGAAAGTTCTACAGACGTTGAAGGATATTTAAGGAACAGGAACATTTTTTTTACCTGCAGTTCTGTTGATAAAGGTGTGGCACCTGCTTGCCAGAGGTGTTATTATTTCACGGACAACTTCTGTTTTCATTAATTTTTCCAGTTTTTGATTTTCCTCCGTGAAAAATGAAAAAAAAAAAGTTCCCAGAGAGTTAGATCACACATCAACGGCACGGAGAAGACCCTGCATCAGTTACCGTTTTCGCCTGTTCTTTCTCTCTCACTCTTTCTCTCCCTCCCGTGACGCTGGACTCCCATATCTTTTGCCTAGGATGTCTATTTGAATTTCAGATGTCAGCCAGAGTGGCCTGTGCCGCTGGAAGTAGTTTGCATGCTGTGTTAACGTACTATCATGTGACCCTCGATCAAGCCTTTCTGCGCGCGCCTATAGATATTATGCCTTTTTAACCACTTTAGCGCTGTTTTCCCGAAAACAAGGGATGATGCGTGATAAATTTAAATCATATTTCCCCCAGAATGCGACAATGAACATTTAGTAGTGACATGCCTCATTTGTAAAATGTAAGAAATTTGTTAACAAGTTTAACAGTCTAAGACAAAATACTATTTTATGAGACATCTTTTGGGTAACAGATCACAGAAGTATCTTGTTATGAAAAGTTTAAGGAACAGAAATGGTCTCCACTTTGGATAGCATCGTTTGTCTCTAGAATGGAAATCATGTTCTTTTCCCTCAGCGGGATATAGCTAGCCTACACCTGCTTTAGAATCTGTTGGCGAACGGATTCACTTTGTTCTCTCGTGGTGTTTTTTTTTCATTCATATGAACATAGCTTTTAATTTCCCGGTAGAAACTGCAGCATGCTGGAGGCAACGAGTGTGGGTCAGTGTCTTTGAGAACTATCAAGTGTCAGTTACAGCTAAAGCAGCCTACCACAGAAGTGACATAGCCTAACCCTCGCAAACGTTGACGCGCTCTTTCTTTAAGAGGGAATATCAGATTTTCCTCTCGAGATATTCGAGATGCTTCTTTGACTCAGAAATATGACCTGGCAGATGCTTATGACCCACACCTTGGCACAGATGCCAGAAATTACATGAGCCATAAGATCCCGTCTCAATGCCTCCAGAAACAACCTCACAAAATATTTAGGTGTGCAACCTAATTCCCATTAAAGTGCCAGGAGTTTTCTGTCTGGGTGATAACAGTGAATAAGCTAATGGGAGATCCCACTCCCAACACAGATGGTAGCCTACAACAGAGGGCATGGCCGCCAGGGTGGGGGCACAACTGGGTATGTTGTCCCAGGCCCGGGAGGGGAGGGGGGTGGGTGTGGTCCCAATGGTGATGTGATATATATATATATATATATATATATATGGGGAAATCTCAAAGGGGCATTTACAAACAGAGGGACTTCCACTGTTTTAAAACAGTGCTTCAAATTCACCCTTTAGCAAACTGGAAAAAAATGGCTGATGATGCAATACGTTTGGCTGGGCTTGTTTGGCACCTGGAGACCCCTAGCAAAATGTGTTTAGCGCTGGAGTTGGCGTTGATGGGCCAGTATGTGATCCTGCTCTGGACTGGTTGAAATACAATAGCTACAGTACGGCATCAAGCCATTTGGGATGAATGGGCTATGGGCCTCTATGCAGGTGGTGGTGTTCTTTTGTGTTAGGAGTAAAAACCGAAGCCCTGGCAGTCTGTGCTCATTATACATCCCATAGCACTGATCAAAACAGGAGTGCTATCAATTCTGGGTGCCTGCTTTCACCGCCTGGCTTTGTCAGTCCCCCCCACCCCCAGGTATATGGCTGTTACATTCCATGTGCTACCTACCTGTGAGGAGCAGGTGGCTTTGCAAAAGCACATTGGGACAGGAAGTGGGAAACCTCTTCCAGAATCCTCCCCACGCTCGGTTGTGGTAATGACCAAACTGCAGCGTAAGAGATGAAAGGGAAAAAACAACACTCACAAAACAAAAAGCGTGAAAACCGAAAAAAGACTCACAAATGCAATGGGGGCCATCAAACCAGAATATACGTATATACGTTAAAATAAATTCTACACAATATGCTTAAAATCAGATTAATGTAAAGCATATGCGAATGCCAGTTGAAATATGGATACTTATTTCATTATATAAATGAGTTTATCACACACATTATGTAAATCTTTTGCTTTGTGTTTTAAAGTAGCTGACTTTGCCTTTTTCATTCATGTTTTTTTCCCTTTAAGGCACTCTATCTCTGCAGGGCCATTGGAACTCACCATTCAGTGGGTGGAGTGTCAGTTTCTTGGCAAAGATTTAAGAGGCAGCATTTAAAAAAATATAATTTTTTTTAGTTTCCCGATCTGGGGAAAGCATATTACAGAGCACCCTGTTTTCTCTCTCCCACAAGCTGGGCCTCAGAGAGAACTGGCTTTGGGATTAATGTGGTTTTCTGTTCTCACAGGGTGGCAATGACTAGGATGTTCAGTGCGTTCAGCTGACGATCTTGGGTAACCCCCCACAGCCTTCATATTTCAGGGTCTGGTCACATGTACACTTTCTGAGGGTTCTGGAACACATCCGTTCCTTCCGGAATTCCTCTGTACTGTTGTTCCTGTTTCTGGAAACAAACGCAAATGACCTAATCTCCTCCTGTTTGAATGTTGATAAATATACCATAGAGCTTACCAGAATGACCTCCAATAATATGCCATCCAATGGCGATACATTTTTTTTTTTTTTACTAATTGTATATTGTGAGTGTTAATAAACATGATGGTGGTTCAGTACACCGTTTTAGAAGAGCCACGAAGGAAATTGAAACAGAAAGACGTAAAAGGTTTTTAGATAAACATGGACATTTAATACTATTCATAAAAAAACACATGCTTCCATTCAGCGCTACCTTTAATTTAATAGAGCTTCGCCAGCGGGGCTATGCAAATACAGTTTGGCCATAGAGGTGGAGTGGGGATGCCTTCAGCTCGACTGGTGTTTGTTTGAGAGGGATTTACAGAGGCCCCGGAGACATGATCTCACTGAGCAACAATCAAGGGCGTGGCCGCACACTGGTGACAGTGGAGCCACTGTCGCCATGGAGACGGCACACACGGAAGGCAGGGCTGTGGAATTGAAAGGGCGGCCCATAGCGATCATATCTCAGGGTACAGGTGCTGAGCTGCGCTGTGTGTGTGTGTGTGGTTCCACCACAGGCCGTCAATCCCATCATATCCCTGTTAGCCAGCGTTTCAGAGAGGCTTAGCGCACACGTGACTCTGTGAAAGACCTTCACCTTTTTTGGAAATAATATTTTGTGGTTGTTTAGACATCTGATCTATGACTGAGCTACGTGTCACTACTTCATTTGGAGTGGGTGTGGCTGCCCTGGTGACGCACAACACATCACTTTTTTTTTTATCAATCAATTATCTAGCAAGTTCCAGAAAAGTTAATGCTTTTCAGCACAGGTGACTTAAAACCTCTTATATGCATTGTTGCTTTTGAGTTTGGAGAAAAAGATACACATTCAGCCAAAATGGAGAACAAGTAATCGTTTACCTTTTTGAGAAGTAAACACCATGGGGAAAAAAATACACGTTATATTCCTCACGAGCCTTTGATATTTCTGTCTGAACTAAAGCAGCAAAGTAGAACTTCCAATTGAATGAGGCAAGAACCTGCTCTTGTGTTTTCTTGATTTGCACAAATTGTAAGCTCTGGATAAGTGTGTCAGCTTACTAATCGGGATACTGTTGACAATTTGTTCATAGTTTTAAATTCTAAATGAAATAAATTTCTTATTAAACATGATGTATAATATATGGCGTGTTTGGAATCTGTTTTAGAGGGTTTGTGCGACCCTAAATGCTTATAATACTATTATTTTTGGTTGAAAAAGGTGTCTGTGGATATGTTTTCTGTAATTTGAGGATATGATCACAAAACCAAGAATGTGTTCAGACACTTCAAATGAAACTTCAAACGTTTTATTACATTAAAATTTTCCATACAAACAATGCATACACACTATTTCATATTGCTTCAGACAATTTTTAAATAATCCCAGTTATACAACTCTGTAACAAAATTTAAATACAACATTTATGAAAATATAAATCTCTAAACAGGTAAGTCAGTCCTGACAATACAAAGAATACTTTAAAAACATTCATTACCAGTATATTTTCTATATGTTGCAAACATATAAGTTATGAAAAGTCATTCAAGTTACATAACATACAAGTACAGTATACTGGCTTTCATATTAACACATTCAAATATATTCTTAAACTGGCATTCCAATATAGTATAAGACGCAAGTGAACTTGTTAGCAAAAACTTCAGTACATTTTCTTCTTACACGGCTAACGTAATCACAACGAATCATAATTAAACTCTAAACAATTCTGCCATGACAAAAAGCCATAAAACAGGGATGTACTGTAAACAACAACACAACAGATTCTTTTTAAAACCTTTGGCAAATATAAGATTATTAATTTATATTTTATTCTCATTTATTACGAAAATTTGCTTTCTGAGGGAAGGTAAATCATGATATTTAAAGCTTAATACTGCTACAAGTCAAAAGTTAAATTGACAGTTGTCAGAAATGTCCCGACGGTCAAAAGAGGCAAATAAAATACAATTCGACGGAATAGCCCTTGAAAGTTGTATAAAATAGAGAAAGCCAAATAAACAAACAAACCTTTTTTCAATCTTGTGTAGAAGAAATATAGGAATGATTCATTGCCAGTCTGCCAAAATGTTTCTTTCATTTTAGTTAATGGTGAGTGTCAACTTGAATCACAGTAGGTGAAAAAAATTAACATCCAAACTCACATCAAATAAACAATTATGTGGAACTATAGATATGTTCAAAATTAAACTTGTTAAACATATAAAGTTTTTTCCCCAGAACATTTCATTAGCTAAACCGCCTCATTACAGTATTGAGTACCCTCTACACGCAGAAAACACGCCAACAAACTAAACATCACTTAACACACAACCAAAACAAGCAGAACCATTTAAGGCCAAAGTGGTCTTGTAGTGAGGGGCTACATCCAATCCTCAGAAGTGTTAGCCCCAAATAAATTAAATATTGCAAAATAATCCAGAGATTGGTGATTCATACAAATGTCTTTTGGGCAGTCAAGGTTTTCCACAATAACATCATAACAATTCAACATTTTCACACACACCCCCCCCCCCCCCACCGCCCCTCAGGAATTTGCTGTTTAACTCAATTAAGTCATTTTTTCCCCACATTAATCAACAACATTAACATAATTATTTTCTTTTGATATCTAAAACAACCAAATCCATAATGTATGCTTGTCAGAATGATTACTGTATTTATAAATTCCCTGCATCTTCATAATTTTTGCAAGAAAAAACATTTCAAAATCCAGGCACTCGCTTTGATTGCATTAAGCACATCATAACATTTTTAAGGAGTTGCACAATCACAGCAGCCAAAATAGATATTTACACATTTATATACATTGATATATCTTTTATACAGTACTTGGAAATTCTACTATGTACCTTTTGCAGCCACACAAAAGAACTAAAACATATATACAAAAAATAAAATGGCAGCAACTATTTAACTAAAATATATCACAAATATACATGGTCTTTAGTATAAATTAACAGCATGTCTAAATGTACACATTAAATAAAATAAGGATGACCAGGACATTGGGCCTCATGCAAGAATATTCTCTTATATTTCTCTTAACTTTCTCTTATATTCATTCTTGAGAGATATTCATGAGGACTTCACGTCAGATTCACCAAATGTTCTTAACCTCCAGAAATCTTCTTACAGGTCAGTGTAAATTCACCTTTTTTTAAATGAACGCGCGTTCACGCAAATTCCCTATTGGCATAATTAACACCCCCAAAATGCCATATAGAGCCAGCTTCCCCCTGTACCCAGAAGATGTATTCATAAAACTGCCATCTTGCCTAAAAAGGATAGAGAAAAAAGACAAGTCTTCATGAGCACATAGTTCAAGACACATTCCACATGCATCGTCTTGCTGCACCAAGGAGTCATGCACTTTCCTGGCCTCAGCCAGTGAATCGGGGAAAAAGAAAAGAAAAATATGTTATAGGCTAATTAGTAATTCCGGGCTGGAGTGAAATGAGATCTTTCAAGTTGATAATATCAGGCATGTTGTGTGCTCCTCTTGACCAGGCAACGGGCGAGAATGAGTTGTATTTTGCATCTAGGCTATTAATTTGGATGTTGATGGAGTTGCAGGCTATTTTCAATTGAGGAAGGGAAATGCAAGGTGCTTCCTATACATTTATACAATAAATATTTAGATCATATAATTTTAACAATAAAAACACAAAATAACAGGATAATTTAAAACACGGTAATTAAATTATTGTGAGAAATTTATAAGTTCCAACATTTTTATTTTAAATAGTTGCTAGGAATATAATTTAGCCATATTTGCTTTGGCAAATAACAGGCCACTGTGCATAACTCATAGGACAGGTCGCGACCACTCTTCAATTTTGTTCTTACGAGTAAATCCAAAATAAGAGAAAAATGGTGAATGCCATAAAATCGTGTAAGCCGTTCTTACCTGCCACATAAGAACAAATTTATGCATACGAGCGTTTCTTGCATGAGGCTCATTGTATCGTCATTATAATGGCTGACTGAACACAAAAACAGAAAAATCTTAACCATTCAATTAAGTTCTTCAACTGCCAAAGGCAACAAAGCACACTTAATAGGGGGACTGATTGTTACACATCCCACTAATAAACAGTCATTAGGTGATGCTATTGACTACAGGTCCAGTCAGTGCAACATCATCGTCATCATCATCATCATCAGCAGCAGCAACATCATGCTCATTAGCAACTGTGTCACAAAGGAAGTTGTAAACAGGAAATGGGCTGACAAACCCCTCACTGCAGCAATTCATTCTTCTTTGTAGGCGTCGTGGTCTCTGTCTCGCCTGAATCTGACACGTTTATGGGGCTGTCCCTAGAGAAGACCTCTGTGGACTCCCTCCAGACGCAGTCAGCAATGGTCTTAAAGGCGAAGTTGCCGCACTTGGGCCTGACCTTCTGGGAGGCGTTGTTGACAATCTGCCGGCTGTTGGAGGTGGCGATCTTGATTTTCAGCGCTGCATCCACGCGGTCCACCACCGTGTAGGTGCCGATGCTGCCGTCTTCGAAGCCGATGATGATGTTGAGTGCCCTCTGGGACAGGCAGAGGAAGGTGGGTGTCTTGTACAGGGAGCAGGTGCCAATGCTCTTCCCATCAGCCAGTCTCATGACGATAAGGCTGGACACCACTCCAGCATCATCATCCTCCTCACAGTTCCGGAAGCAGATGTAGACCAGGTAGCGGCCGTCCCGTGAAAGTTTTTGCCGCCAAATGATCCCTGCGGCATGGACAATTCGGAGCTTCCCACTGTGCAGGTCCAGGACGTTGATGTTCTCATCCCCCTTGGAGACGATGCCCAGCTTACCATTAGGGGAGATCTGGAAGTCCTCCAAATTTTTTAGGAAGTTGCTAGGCAGCTGCACCCTCCTGCAGATGGACTCATCAGCTACACTCCAGATGAACACCGTCTCAGTGGAGGTGATAAAGACAACAAAGTCAGGGCAGTCTGGGATAAGCTTGAAGTTGACAATAGTGATGCCTTCGTCGCAGATGAACTTCTTTGACACGCTGCCTGACCACAGGCTTACAGCCAACAGCTTATTCTTCGTTGTTCCAACCAGGAACGTGTTGGCTGTGGTGATCAAAGCATTCTGCAGGGCCACCAGGATGTTGCAGACTTTGTGGCCAGTAGCCAGTCTCCAGACCCTGGAGGCATTCTGCTCACATAGGGAGACCACAAACTGATCATTGTGGGTGATCAGGAGCTGGGAGATTTTCTGCCCGTTGATGCGGAAGATGTTTTCACCCGTGGTTGTGTGCCAGATGTACTGGCTGCACTTGTCATCCGAGGTCACCATCAGGTCGCCGGAGGATGTGAGGACGCAGTTCTCCACAATGCCTTCATGCTTGAACACAGTCTCGATGAAACCTGTGCTGAAGTTCCATTTGTGCACAGACTCTGAGCCATCCATGGTGAAGACAAAATCCTCCCTCCCAGACAGCTGCAGGCTCTGGATCCGCTTGCCAGTCTTGTCAATGTTCGACATGGCGGTGATGATGTCTATGTCCCAGACAGAGAGCACCCCGCTGCTAGCGACTGACAGAAGCAGGTTGTGATGGTTGGACTTAATCAGCTTCACGATGGCCCCTGAAACCTCCACCAGGCTGGCCATGCACTGGCCACTGTCTCTGCGCCACACAAAAATGGACGAGGTGTTCTCCATGGATGCCACAATGCTCTGGCCATTTTTGGAGAGGACCGCAGCAACGAAACGCTCACTGCGCTTTGCCTTGAACTTCTCTACCATCTTCCAGAGCTTGGTGTCCAGGACCTCGATGCTCCTAGCCTTGCAGATGAGGATGGACCGCTGGTCCTCTGACAGCTCAATGGCAATCACCTCGCTATCGTCCCCCCTGCAATCATAGTCCTCCATGAGCCGGGGGTTGGTGATCTCCTTGGTGTTCCACACCGAAAGGCTCCCCTCGTTGTCAATCATCACCATCTGATGGATGGTGTCCAAGACCAAGAGCGATTTCACAAAGCCACCTGAGAACTCAGAAGTGACGGTAGCGAGCTTGTCCCCACTGCCTAGATGGAAGATAGATGTGGTGTTGAGGTACTGCCCACAGAAGGCGTACATCCCATCTGGCGAGCACTGGACGCAGGTGACCTCATACCAGCAGTGGAACTGGTAGAGCGGCCAGCCATAGAGTAAGTCAATGACATTGACGTCCTTGCTGGCTTCCAGCCAAGCCAGGGCATG
Source organism: Synaphobranchus kaupii (assembly GCA_029718625.1). Classification (NCBI taxonomy): domain Eukaryota; kingdom Metazoa; phylum Chordata; class Actinopteri; order Anguilliformes; family Synaphobranchidae; genus Synaphobranchus; species Synaphobranchus kaupii. The sequence continues at coordinate 110,088,867 of CM056376.1, read as the reverse complement.
GTGACTGGAGAGGGTAAAGCCGTTGATGAAGGCCACCCCTCCTGTGATGCCACATTGCTTGGAGCCCTTGACCTCCACCTCTGACAGCAGACAGGACTTGTGGTTGTCGTAGATGAGCAGCGTATTCTTGGTAGTCGCCACCACAAGGTACTTTTCGTCATTGGTGAGGCGGATCCCCAGGACTACGGAACGTGCTGTGTCAATCTGCCTCAGGAGCTGGCGGCTCTCCACGTCCCAGGTGCTGACCGTGCCATCCTCCAGGGCCACGATGATGATGTTGGGGGCGAATGTGGGGAGGATCTCCACAATCTGCATGTAGCTGGAGCACAGGGGCAGCCTCTCTGGGCTGTAGGTCACATCCATGGCGGAGTGGAGGGGCACGATGGAACAGTACTTGGGTCCATCCTTGTCACACTCCAGCAGAAGGTGGCGGAGCTTAGGCAAGGAGGTAACAACCGGCAGGAGTCTCTGTTGGAGCTCGGCGGATAATGAGGCCGGGTTGCGAGTTACCTTCACCTTAATGCTGCGCAAGGTGGTAGCTAAGAACTTGATCTCCTTCTCCTGTGAGTAGCTGTAGGCTAGGTCGATGTCCGACAGCGCCTTATCAAACTGCCCAATCTTGATCATGGTGTACAACCAGCTGAAGTTCATGATGACACCGTACATAAGGTCGTCAGTCCGTCCACTCCGTGTCAGGTGGTAGAGCAGCTCCGTCATCTTCCTGTGGTTGACAAAAAAGATGTCAGGCTCCAACAGGTTGCATTGGAACACCCAGGGCTGCTCCGGCGTCTGCCGGTCATAGGAGTGCTTGTCGGCGGTTGCCTTGTCGCTGCTGTGATGATGGTGGGGGTTCTTGTGGTGGGAGATGTTGAGGGAGGCAAAGTGATTGTTGTCACAGTGAAATATTTTCTTTCTCCCTCCAGACCAGGCCCCCAGAAAGTACTCGGCCAGAAGGCTGTGCATCTGGTGGACGTCCTCCTCATTGCTGAGATACAGCTTCTGGGCGATGAGGTGAAGGTGCCGGTTAGCCCACACCATTAGTGTTACATTCCGCACCTGCCTCTCCACTAGGTACCCTTCCAGTTCCTCCTTGAGCTGGGCGATGAGGTCATAGGAGATCCGCAGCGGGTTCTTGAGGTTGGAGCCCACCATGATGTCACTCAGAACGCTGTTGTCCAGAGACAGTATGTCCTCCAGCTCCATCTCGGTCAGCCCAGCCCGGGCCATGGTGACATATCCCAGTGCCCGGAACACGAACCTGGAGCCCAGCTTGTTCTCAATGGAGAAGAAGAGCTGCTCAATGCTTTCATGCACCGTGGAGCACAGAGACGTGTCGTCCACATCCTTGTGGGACCTCCAGTGCAGCACCTCCCTGTAGATCAGGTTGACAAACATGGGCAGGGTGCACTTAGCCAGTGCCTCGTTGACGTAGATCTGCTGACCCGAGGTCACCTTGCGTTTGACGGCCAGCAGCTGGTGCTTGAGCGTCTGGCTACACAACTTCCTGTCCCGCTGCGTCAGCTCCACATAGCGGCTCTCCTCGTGGACCAGGCACCGGAGTTTCTGCAGGATCCCGTGCTTGTTGGGCAGGGTGGAGACAACAATGCGCACCGTGCGCGGCAGGTGGGCGGGGAGCCACCACAACTTGCGGGCCTCATCGGCCTCCGAGAGCTGCTCCAGGGAATCCAGGATGACAACCAGAGGCCGCTGGAAGGAGGACTCCCCCAGAAGGTTGACCAGCAGCTCCCTCATCTCCTGGATCTTGTGGGGCAGGAAGTGGATCAGGCAGCGGTAGTTGATAGCGATCTGCTCGCATATGCTCTGCAGTAAAGTGCGAAGATCAGTCGAGAATTCCGTTGTGCCGATGAACCGGACGATGACCACCGGGTCTGCCTCTGGTCCCATTTCTTTTTGGAGCCAAGAATAGGTCTGAAACATGTAAAACATGTAGAAGACAAAGATTAATTGGTATTTTGAATAAAACAATTGGACTCAGAAGCACACAAAGATCTGCTTGAAGCTGTCACTGTACACACCTAAAAGGTATGTTGAACTTACAATATTTAGCTTTGTTTTGGAGCCATCTATGAATTTCCTTTAGGAGCACAGGTATTGTAATCATGATCATGGTTAATGTGATTATACTGATATCCACTGGGTGATGGTGAAGATGCTGGTGACTTTCGTTTTGCATGACAAAAAACATTCTGACTGAAACGAGAATAAACTGTTAGCAGTGCTGTTGTCAATATTGTGTTGGCAAACTTAAATAATTTTAGCTCTAAAGGAGAAAAATCTTTATTATATTTTGTTAAAATTTATTTTCCATTCCTTCATACTTATTCATAACTATGTGTCTCTGTTATTATGACAAGTTTCATTTCAGGTACATGAGGGTACTACAAGTCAGTGACATCATAAAGAAGGCAGTTAAGTAAAAACTGAAATCAGGAGCAGAGTCATGACGCTTAATTTAGCGGTCATCTCGAGAAAATCAAAAACAACAAAAAACAACAAAAAAAAAAATCCATCACAGGATCATTATCATTGAAAAGGCTCTCTGGCTTATGGGCTGTCAATAACCCAGAGTTGTTTTTGCCAGTGGTAACGACCTGGCATTATGAAACTCCCAGGATACAGCTGGGCTTACTCAGGGGATCCTGAGGGAATCCGGGTCTCTCAGCTCATCAGAACTGAACAAACATTTGTGATTGAAGTCTGGCACCTCCCTGCTTCAGGCAGTGCGACATGTCAACTATAGCCTTCCCACCCCCCATCCCTAAAGACCACACAACCACGCTGCCAGAAGACAAGGGGGAAAAAGAAGACAATCTGTTGCTTTTCATTTCTTTCTGTGCTTTGATCTGCAGTTGACAGACAGGCTGATCTATTGACATAAAATATTTGCAGTTTGAATTATAATGTTTGCCTCAGTAATATCATGATGAGAAGAGAGAAGCAGCAAAGGACAGCCCTTCATTCAAGGGCTTGATTTTTTCTTTCTACCTGAAATTCCTCCTGCTTTCCATTGCCCTCCTGCGTTTTAGACATAATTTTTCCCCTTGTCCGTGTGCGCAGTGTCTGCTCGGTTTCAGCAGGACGGCTGAGCTCTTAAATGCATTGAACTGCGGAACAAACTGAATGAGTTTGGCAGGTCTCCCGAATATGTGTGGTGCAGCAGAGCATGGCACTCTGCCCATATTCCATAAAGTAAATCACTTTATCTTACAAGAGCCAATTTCATGGCATCAATTATTAAGGCTGAAGAAGCAGGGCACTGCTTGAGGCTCTCGCAGAGGGATGCTGCAGTATAACCTTAATGTGCCCTGGCAAGCCAGGTGGCCCAGGTAAGACATGGTAGCAAATACAACACACGCACGCACACACGCACACATTCATACACGCACACATGCACTGGCACACATACATACACACACACACACACACACACACACACACACACACACACACACACACACACACACACACACACACACACACACACACACACACACACACACTCATACACACACACACACACACGCACGCACGCACGCGCGCGCACACACACACACACACACACACACACACACACACACACACACACACACACACACACACACACACACACACACACACACACACACACACACACACACACACACACACACACACACGAACATGCATATGCCCAAGCATGCAGACACACACAGTCAAAAGTAAAAATTGCTTTTATATACTCAGTTACCTCAGTTATCACCTTTCTCACAGTCAAGTGTCTTTTGGTAGTGTGAAGCAGTGGTTAGGGAACTTTGTAACCAGAAGGTTCGGGATTTAAATGAAAGTGGGCCAGGAATGCTGTACCCTTCAACACATTCCTTAACCTCAATCACTTCAGCGAATATCCAGTCTAAGAATGGATAATGTGTAAAAAAACAAAAAACTGACTTAGTCGGGTAAATGCATTTCTTAACCAAAATAAATGAGGAAATGAGCAATGTAATGTAACATTTCCACCATCCTCCTGAGACACGTGAAAAAGCTAAATAGAGCTTATAATGGGAGGTTTTGTGGATTTCGAGTTTGGCCACTAATGCCTCAACCTTGAACAAGGCAACTGTTGAGCAAACAAACGAGGCCGCGTGATGTTCCCAGCAAGGTGAGTATAATGCCCAGGAGCTTAAGTCCTACCTGCTTAGCCACCTCAGCGAGCAGGAGGGTCTTCCCAGTGCAGGGTCCTCCGTACACCACCAGGGGGCTCATCCTGCCTCCTTTGCTGGGGAGTATGTACCTGTGCACCTGGCTCAGGGTCTCGCACTTGTACTGGTAGAAACTGGAGTAGGTCTTGCACAGGGACAGGTGCTGCAGGATGTCGTCGTAGAGGGGGTCTGTCTCTGTGTCAAAGTTCTGCTGAACGGTGGCCTGGATGATGTCCACCATGTCCTCGTAGAACTGCTTGCAGAGACCCTCCACGTAGTGGCTCTCCACCTCCTGGGAGTAGCCCAGCTTCATGTCGCAGTGGGTGACGGAGGAGTAGACGCGCAGGTTGGAGGAGGCCACGATGGTGGGGATGAACTCGTCACGGATCTTCAGCAAGCGCTCGTAGGCTTCCTGGTTGCGCATTACGCGGTCGGCGTTCACCACAATGTCCATGTAGCGGGCCATCTCCGGGAGCTTGGCGTGCCGGTCGAAGTTGGAGATCTTCCGGATGTAGCACACACACTTCTTCAGGAAGGCGGGCGTTTGCTTGCCCAAAGCAAAGTCAAGCTCGTCCTCGAGAGCTGAACAGCAAGAAATGAACAGTAAAACAACACAATAAGGGATTCCAAAGTCCTTACTTTGAACATTAAAAACCAAGTATTTATTGGGTCTGCTTGCTTATTAAATAAAAATGTCAGTATGTTAAATTAAAAATATAATCATAATTTTTTATATTTACAAATAAAGAAAACAAGAATTATGTAAAGCACATTTTCTTTGTTTGAGATTTTAAATTAGGTATTTTAAACCAATCAATGGCATTTCAGTTTAGTGGGCTGCCAATCAGAAGTGAACAGGAAGTGAATAGCCATTATAGAACAGACGGCCCTGGCTTAGACCTCCAGCTCTCCCGTTTAGAAACACCATGCTTTAAATCAAAAGAAAATGTTTAGTATTTTCATCATGAATTTGGAAAATGTAAGAATGCATCTTTATCTTGCGGCTGAATGAACAGAGTGATTGCCCAGGGTTCTGTAATATATGGAGGGAATAGGCATCAAGTTCTTTCTCCTAAACCAGTAAAAAAAAAAAAAAAAAACTGGAGCACTGTGAGGAATCTGCATAGATGCCGGTACAATTTAACCTGAGATTAGGTGTAACTCCCTGAGCCTGGAAGAAAGGCAGTTTTGACACAATCCCTTAATTCAGCCCAACAGTAGCCCATGAAAGCTCTACAGAGAAGGTTTACTGATAGTCTGCCAACACCAGCAGAGCTGTATCCATGTGCTGTAGTTCACTTCCAGAATTTAGCTCCCTAGATCCCAGAGCGATTGTACGAGTTTTTCAGGACATCGTTCCACAGAAAAGCCTGATTTGTATTTGTCCTACAGTGTTGGCACCCCATAAAAGATGCAATTGTTTCCATACGTTTCAAAAATGCATATTTAAAAAATGTATAAACCAAGTTGCACCGCTGATTAATGTTCTCATTAAGATAAAAGTAAGGTAAAACAGGAAGCACTGATGAAGATTTCTCTGCAAAGTGTGGTTACAGTGCGGCTCTCTGCTTTTGATCTTTATTTTATTTTGGTCACTATTCGGTACATTGGTCACTATTTATAAATAATACAACAAAGTCCCAATCCATGGTTGTGAAATACTCACTGCCACAATGTTAAAGATTCAAGAAAACCATGTTGTGCATCAAGATCATGTTTAGCAATGGCCTGGTCAGTATCGCCTGTTCCAATTGCCATTTTATGCTTGCATATTCATAGTTTTAACTGCCTTTTAATCAGTCGCAAATAGACAAGTCATCATAGAATGTTATTAGTTGAGCTGCAATAAATAAACTCTTGGTAGTGAAATTTTCTTTCCCACATTGAAGACTCTTTGACCTGACACGACCTGTGTTAAATGAACCCTTAAATTGCCTAAAATTCCTGCACACATTCTTATAAATGATTTGCAAAGTTGTTTTGCAGTGGTATTGAAGACACACTTCATGAAGTTTTCAGGAATATATACCTTGGGCAAAAGTTTGCCTAGCTGTTGACCTCACTGTTTACAACTGCAATGCATGAGCTACTTTTTCAGCCAGTTGACTGGCTTGAGCATTAAACTGAAGCTATCGGTCTGTAGATACTGTAGAATCAATTTCCACAGAGCAATTCAGAGAATCATCAATAATTGTCAGGAGAAAAATTGTAACCATTTTCCAATGTGAATGTGACTATTTTGCAGAGAGGGAATCTACTGACACCTCCCTCTGATGTACAGCTTTGCTTGGAGTTGCTTTCATTTTAGTGATGTCATCAGCTGTTGACAAGGGGCTTCTCTGGAAGCACAGTTCTCAGAAATGAGAGTAATATTGCGCATGTATTATGCAACATGTCAGATGGTTGACTGTGAAATGTGCTGACCAGAGCAGAGAAACTTCTTGGCTTGGCTAGGTTTCATGGTGCCTTTCTCCTGTAGCTGCAGCACGGATGTTCTGAATATCTTCTTTATCTCCTCTGAAACATTCCTCCAAGCAGCGTCACTCTTGGACTTGGTGTTGCTGGACTCCATCTGTGAGAAATTGGAAGTCAATGTATTCAGTATTACTTAAAAAAAAAAGTTAGCAAGGAAATGATCACACCTGATGACCACAAAGTGCACTGAGGCAAAACAATTACAAAAAAGGATAGCAAGTAAAGAAAGAGAGAAAATGAGAGAATAAATAGAATGAGGGAGAAGATCACAGAGAGATGCAGGAGATGGAAGTGGTGTTGTTAGATCTGTGTGAAATCTGTGCAGAGGTGAGGATAGGTCCTGCTGCTTTCTCATTGTCCCACCTGCAGTGACACAAAAAACACCTTTCCACAGGTGGCCACCATGTTTCTCTAGAACACCATGACTCAGCTATCACACAGGTGCAAATAATATATGGACATTATTGTCTCAGAAATAAACAAAAAAATAGGCTGAACCTTCCACAAATAAAATGAGATTCACAAATAAATTGAACAGATTCACAAATAAATTCAACTGGTTCACAAATAAATGCAACTGATTCACAAATAAATGCAACTGATTAACAATGATGTAGCTGACTCAGAAATATGTCTCCCGTATGAATGACTGTGCATTTACGCAACGCTTGGCGTGTGTGGAATGGCTTGCATTTATTTGCAGATTTGGGGCTAGTGTTATTATAGTGCTGAAGGCAACAATAGGTAGTTTGGACAATAGCCTAATGGCACACACTAGCGTTAGCTAGCTAGCTACTGCTGGTTAATGTGTTGGTGTTGAAAAACACAGGGCGTGTGTGATGTGAAGAGTACAGCTGCCTGTTTTGTGTGCCTGCCACTGGCTAGCTCTTCAACCTTGAGGAGCGAAGAGGGGAGCCGAGCACGTATGCCTCCCCCTGCCAGTATATAGCCTATCCACCACCAAGACTCCTGCAGTGCCTCCCTGCGACAACACATGGTAACTGGGTATCACGCGATCCCAGGCTGAACTGCATGGGGATCTCGGAGAGCAGTGGGCTCCAGAGGAGTGATGTACAGGCCCACCGGCGAGTGGATACGCCCTGGCGTTCGCCAACCACTGCCAAAGTATTCCAGATGGGCTGACTAAAAAAAAGCTTATGGTCAACATGGCCGTGCAGACAGACTTGCAAACTTGAGTATCATGCTGTAAAAGGCTTAACAATTTGGACATCAGTCTGTAGTTTGCTAGATGAAACTTCTTATATAATTAACTAGTTAGCTAGTTCGGTTTCCAATTTGTACACTTACTGAATGCACTCCTAGGTGAAGTTATGACTCAATTGAAATACTACAAGTAACACTTTGCTGACATAGTTACTTAGCCAGCAGTAGCTAGATAATGTTATTCTGTGTCAAGCTGTCATTCAAACTATCTATCATAGCACCATAATGGCACTCGCCCCATCAATAGTTAAAAAAAACACATTTGTGGATTTCTTTGCACATCTTGCTCTGTGGATTTGATTTCAGCGTCGAAATTCCGACATTGAAATCAAAGTTTTATTAGCAAATGTTCAGTCAAGGGAAAAAAATTGTATTGTCCATTCCGGTGTCAAAGGAACTGGTAAAGTAAAAGACGCCTGGCAGCAGATAATATGTGCCGTCAATGCAATACTCTCATCCGATGCAGAAAGGCTCGAACTATACTTTAACAGTTTGTGCACACAAACTGTTAAAGTATAGTTCGAGCCTTTCTGCATCGTATGAGGGTATTGCCTCCATCTGCCAAGCAGTACGGTCTTTCTCGCAGCCTGGAAATAAATAAAACATAATTCATTTTGTCATTTTGTTGGTGTTCTGTGCTTGTGAAAGGTGGTTTGAAATCCCCTATTGCCTAATAATGGAAAGAGGTAGTTCGGAGAGTATCTATATACTCTGACACAGTAAACAGCAATTTGACAAATATATTCTTACCAATAAGCCAGCTGCTCGTTCTCCAAACGAGTGCCAACTGAACTGTCCCACAGAATGAAGCTGTCCACCAGGCCACTGGGCCACAACATTGAGCAATACAGTTTGCATCACATGAGCTGCACATTGATGTGATACCCCTTTCTATTCAGATCCTACGTGTGTGCAGTACAATCTATGGCACCAATAACATTGGCCAGGTTGGTAACTTCATAAAAACTCGAAACGACTAGCCACGCTAGCTACAGACCTGTAAGCTATTTTATAGCAAATTTAATTAATTGGTTAAATGTGTGTTTTAATTAGCATACCTCACGTCATATAACATTTTAAATTGATTGAAGAATAGTACTGGGAACATTCATTATGTTATGGATCTAATCAAATAAGTTCATAGCCTACAATTGATTAATATGTGTAATCTAAAGTTTTTGCTTTTTACAATCGTAATTATTACGTTTGCATTGTGCACTTCAAAGGCAACATTTAGTATTGTAATTTAACAGAAGATAAATTAACATTCTAATTGACATTCATTTTGAATTTACCAACACAGTACACGTGGTCCTGAGCAGGTGCAAATTTTGTTTGTACGTACAAACAAATCTCATATAGGAACACTTTGATGAATGCCAAAATATGAACAGAATTGCTAATATGAACGGTTTACGTACAAATTCGTTCTGCGCGCATTTCCTGTACAAAAATATACATGAGATTAATTTTATAGGCCCAAACTCTGGCATTTGGTTTGGGAGCCCTTATGCAAGAAAACACTGTATGTATGAAATCTATGAAAATCAAATATATTGTCATTCTTGATTCAATTCGAGATTGATCTGATAATATTTTCAATATTTAACTACACATGCCAATGATCTATTTTATGATATAAGAAACTGAATATATTTAATATCATTGAATATTCTGTATATTCTGCTATATACTGTTCTTTATATTGAGAAATGTTTTGAATAATATATCTATTATTTCTGCTTTGATCCCACTGTGATATATCTGAATATAACCAAAATACCAGCATTTACCATACCATATTTTCATTGCACAAGGGAGACATGAAGCCAGCAGTGGGAGGCGGAAGTGCCCTTACTGAGTTGTGGTAGTTCTTCAGCATCTGGGATTTGGGTTTGAGGTAGTACGCGGGCGGCACGGCGTTCTCGTCCCGACAGTACCACTCCTCAAGGATCCGGGTGTCCAGGCCCGCTTCCACTGCGGCGTCCAGGATCATCTCGAACTCCGCCGACTCCACTTCTCCCGGCACACGGATGCTTCCGTACTTCTCCCCCACAAGTCCCTGTGGGGAAGGAACAAGGGAACGGGAAAAGGAGAGAAACAGTGACAGAGAGAGAAAGAGGGAGGGATAGAAAGGGACGGAGACAGAGCGAGAACAGTATTACTTTACTGTTACAGTTATTATTAGAATGATTACATTTTATCTCTTGTTTCATCACTTGTTCATGTAAATCTATATTAGTGGCCTACAACCTAAATTATTATTTGCAAATTAATGTGTTTCAGGTCAATATGGAATTTGTAATCAAAATTATTTGAAATGAACTGTACTTAGATGAGAGAGAGAAACAGTTAGAAAGAGGAAGACAGAGATACAGTATATGTTATTTGATGTTATAATCTGGTGCACAATATTTATAGATTACTTTCCCTTTAAACCTAAGTTAAATAAAATGAAGGTTTAACACACACACACACACACACACACACACACACACACACACACACACACACACACACACACACACACACACACACACACACACACACACACACACACACACACACACCTCCCAATCTATAGATATCACATCAAAGAGTGGGGAAACTTGTTTAGCTCTGACGGGAGGAAAAAGAGGACAGTTCCCCAGCTGTCTTGTATTACCAGGGCCAGCTGTAATTGACCTGAATAGATTTTGTTTAACAAGACACCTGCTCTGAGATATCTTGGAGAACAGCCTGCTACAAGGTGTACACTGTACCAACAATATGTCAGGAAGGGTAGACACTGCAATACAAGCAAGCACATATGGCATATGTGCATTTAAACATATGTGAATTTCAAGATTTGGGGGGGGGGGGGGGTATTTTAAATATTAAGATCTAAGGTACAGGACTTTACTAGGTTTTTCTTTTTTTACATTTTTTGGCAGAGTTTGGCTACACTTGAGCAGTATAACTTGGAAACGGAAATTAAACATCAGTTTCTGTAATCGTTTCCACTTGAAGCCCTGAAAAACATGTGATGGAGGGAGTTTGGAAGTTGGAAAGCTGCAGCCTAATGGGTTATAACTCACGAAAGTTAAACAAAAAAAGGGGGGCGTGCTTTTGACTCTACTTAAACAAACATGTAAATGCAGTCCAGGGTGGGTTACATGCTTTCCAACAAAAACATGATTGTCTCTCCAAGGTTGACATCTGCACAATGATTTAATTTCATTTTCTCATCATTTAGTGACTGGTCTGTTCCGCTTTAGGATCGTTCGTATTCATTATTATGTTTTTCAAGTGATATCATTTGTTTCATTAGTGTACAGTACACAAATGTTTTCTATATATATATATATATATATACGTAACTGATGACTGAAAACAATGACCACTTGAGAATGTGTACATTACAACTTGAATATTCTCTACAAACAGAATACAACTTGAAAGCTTAACCGATTTCCAACTGATTAAAAAGACATGCATGGAAATTATAAACTGGTTTCTGATGATTCTTAGCAAGAGTGTCAGCATGGACAATATGGATCTTGGATGATGATCTTCATGTAAATGACTTGGCCTGTCCAATCCGTTCGCACACGTTAAAAACTCTCCTTGCATTTAACAGACAAGGTGTAATTCCCCCTCAGTCTTAATCATATAAATCTGTTTTTTTCCCCTCTATTTTCATATAAGTTTTACGAATATCTCATTCTACACAGCAGACAGCAAAACTGCGTTCCACTAAGAAATCTGCAGAAACACAGAACTGTCCATTGCAAAACTGTCTGATGATAAAGATAAAGCACATGATACACATAGTAAGATTAAAACAAGACCTGACAAGAGAGATTCTCAGTCTGGGATATAAAAAAAAGTAAATACTAAATTCTAATACTTCATTCCCTTCATAAATCTTGGTTGTTGACTGCTCTCTTACATTTCTATTTTGGATATTGCAGCGTCCCCCCTGCCAGAATTCATGAATTTAGAGTGGTTTATCATTAGGAGATAAAGGCATCTTTGTGAGTGAGGGGGAGAGTAAACGACGTGAGGCGGAGTCAGCCGCAGCTGTAATTGCTGTCTTCTTCATATGGAACCGGCGGCAATGCCAGCCGACGGGTTTTTATAAACCGCTCGTCCTTGATCGGTCAACAACTAACCTCCCTTGTGTTTGCCGGCACGCACTCATAACAAGCACAGCAATGAAATAAATACACCTTGGAAGACTTCCTACAGCCCCAAACAACTCTCCTCCCTGCTGACAGCTAAAGACATCTACATTTCCAGCTTTTCTGGTGGACAGTGTTAGCACTTGAAGCTGCGCCAAACAGACTGAGGCACTCTGACTGACTAACTAAACTTTTATTCCCCCACAGGATTTCCTTAACTTTTCTCTGGCAGAACACGACCAAGCCTGACTGGAACATAAAAGCTGATATGAAAAGCTAAGCCCCTGTAAATGTCCGCTTTCAATGTCAATGCATTAGGCCTACCCATCTCTGAAGTGTTTTTTTTGTTTTGTTCCTGAAAGGCCACCGTATCAAAGTATTTCTAAATCCTGCCCCTGGGGGAAAACTATCCTGGTTTTCACTCCAGTGGAGCACTTCGTTAATTACATTTGATTAAGCTTTTAACCAAATGCTGATCTTTATTTAACATCTCTATATTTAATCTCCCGTTTAAACTTCTTTGTAAAATGAAATGTGCAGTGGGTTGTGTTATTAACTTTAGCTTTTAGATGGTTTATGGGTGTAATTCCACAGTTTAAATCAAACTCTTAAGAGTAAAGGTGCTCGACTTGTATGGTTACATCATTTAATTTGAACAGGGTCATACTCAAAAGATATCGCATCATCTGCCCTTTTGCATAATATGTGTCTGTAACACCACAGGGAGTCAAGCAAAGGTACACAAATCGAGAAAAAAAAAAAAAAGGTGAAATGTGGGAAAAAATAACAACAATGCACTCTCATGACCTCAGTGGAACAAGGCTTTCACAGTATGTAATCTCACACGGTTTTACAAGCTGATCTTTTAATTGTAAAGCCTTTTGTGATATCAATAACACCTTGCTATTGGCAGTTGGCATTGTGCTTGAACGAAAAGTCTCCACGCTGAGAGATTAGCAAAGTGTCTGTGGCTTCAGGCTCCACTATGCAGGCAGACCCAGAGAAGTGTCACTCTACACTTTAACTGTATGCTGCTTTTATTTAATCATTGTTATTGCTCATTTTAACCAGTGTTCCCAGATTCTCTGTGATTTTATTTCATTTTTATTGAATAAACTGGGTTTGAGGGGTACATGAGGGGAACCCCTTTAATCTTTGGATCTTTAATCTTTGTAGGTGCCAATGGGACCACAGTAAAACAGCAGGACCTCGGTTTCATCAAAAAACACCTCCTATAGTACTGCACTGGGGAACTTTTTTTTTCTGCCCCCTACTGGCCCACCAACACCACTTCCAACATCAGGATATTCTCTACCAATGCTAACCAAGCCCAACTCTGAAAGGTGGTTTACAGAGAACAGGAATGTGTGCATAATATGTCTGAAACCATATTACGATGTAAGGTGTGTTTATGAAGGTACGCATAAATACAATACTTGTATTGCCAGTGTGCAGTGCGCAGGAGGGGTCAGAGCTCTATACCTTCAACAGAGACAAAGGTGGCTACGGGTTCAAATCAAAGGATGCCAAAAGCTTATCTTAACATTTAGAAGAAATAAACAAAAAGGTAGGAAAGGCTTATTACCAAATGCATAAATTACTTGATGCAGTGATGAGAGCCTTCATGGTGGCAAAACAGCTCAGTCCTAAAGTGACTTCATCTGCTATTTAACTGCAAATATTATTGGGACCGTACAATTCTCCAGATGATTTACTAATTAAGTCTGCCTGCTTATATACGATCATATTTGTTACTGTGCAACAGATAAGACATATAAGGCATATAAACTCTGGTTGTGTAAACTGATGGGTAGTCTCTATGTGGCCCAAGGGCTCACGTGATTTGAGTATCCGTAAGCGAGACACGTATCTTTACACAGGCACAATGTTTCCCGTGGATACCGGATGCACATCCGTGCCCCTGTGGACTTATCCTCTTTCCACCTTAAAAACATGGGACAGCTTGACTTGCAGAAACGATAAAGGAAAGCTAACCAAAGCATCGCTACAAAGAATACAGTTTGTGGCCTGCCCAGGTGGGAAAGCAATGCAGGGAAAAAAGACCCTGCAGGCAGGATCAAAATGACAATAGTTGCCAGCAAGGAATAGTACAGAATACTGCGAGAGACATATCACCACGGTGACAGCGAGGATTGCCTGATGTGTACACACACACAAACACACACACGATGGAGTCAGGAGGAACAGGCTCAGTGTTCAGTATAACAATGAGATCAGACATTAATGGCTAACATTATGACATTATTTTGAGATTATAAAGACGTTATTTGTTTCACCTTTTATCTCACAACTGTGCACACTAAAGATGAGGTAGAATGGCAAGGTTTTAAAAAAAAATCCTAAAAGGGATACTGAGTAAAGACCTCGCAGTCCACATCAAAGTCCCAAATCCCTTTGCTCAAAGGACAGACAGTGGCTGCTCGCAGCAATTCCCACACATCCTGGAGAACATGATGGGCCTCTCCCAGAGAGTGAGAGGGACTCAGGGAGAGGGAGACACACACACAGACAGAGAGAGAGAACAACAGAGCAAGAACCTCCAGCCGCTCGCCGACACAGGAGGTGGAGTGGAGATAGTAAGATCCAAAGAGCCGCACTGGAGTTGGGGAGGGGACGTCATTCATGAAGCACGACATCACTAGAGCATGACATCACTGTTGTTTTTCTATGTGAAAAAAGCAGGAGTGCTTACTGCGGGCTTTCGAACCATAATGTGCAGCAGTGCATGGAGTTTAATAATAAGGATGGGTAAACTCAGAGCTTTATATACAGTGAGTATATAAATACACATACACCGTAATTCATTGGACAGTGACACATTTTTTGTTATTTTGGTTCAGTACTCTAGCACTTTGAGTTTGAAAGGATACAATGACAATGAGGTTAAAGTGCAGACTGTCAGCTTTTTGTACATAGCCCCCCCCCCCCCCCATTTTCTGGCATCAAAAAATATTGGACAGTATAACATAATGTAGAATAAAGTAATCATTTTTCATATTTGGTCGCATATCCCTTGCATGCCATGACTTCCTGATGTCTGTGACCCAACAATATCAAAAGACTCTTGATATATTATTTTCTGGTACTCCTACAAGCGATACTATAACCTCTCTGCATTTGAATGGATCTCTATGGGAATTGGGGGGTGGGACTAGATTTAGCTGTAAATTACACTGGAACAGTATGGAACACATGGCTGGCGAAATGGCTCTAAGTCATCAAGGGTCTGACGTATCAAACAAGCCTTAAACAATCACTCTGCTGCCAGATATGCAGTAGATATGGATGGATAACTTGAAGGGTCTCTTCTCCTGACTTATTTTTCCATAGAGTTCAATAGGAAAATTTGTCAGGAGTACAGAACCAAAATAACAGAAAATGTGTTACTGTCCAATGAATTATGGTGCTCACCGTATATACATATACTGTATGTTTCATTCAAATAGTGTAACATATACAGTATATGTTTCATATTCTGTATATGGAAAAATCAATACCTCATTTGTTGTAAAAGGTACTCGCTCGCATGAACTGTATCAGAAAATGTGATAGCCAATACATTTGTGGCATTTCTGCATTGATGCCTCAGTTTACTGTCCTTACGG
The DNA here is from genome assembly GCA_029718625.1 of Synaphobranchus kaupii. NCBI lineage: Eukaryota > Metazoa > Chordata > Actinopteri > Anguilliformes > Synaphobranchidae > Synaphobranchus > Synaphobranchus kaupii. The sequence goes on along the minus strand of CM056376.1, from coordinate 110,073,180 downwards.
ATGCAAACAAGCCCATTTTTCTGTTACTTCAACCCAAAAGAGTGTCGGCAAAATGCATCGGTTGCATCCTTCATTTCATTAAACTGAGCCGTTAATGCAGTTGCCTCTCAAATTATTCTGATACGCAAACAGGACGATTATATTATTGTGTCAGGGTGAAAAGTAGGCAGCGTAAAATGGAAATGAAACATGACACCCCACGTTTGTTTGTGTGTCTGTCAGAATTTCAAAGCACGTCCTCCATCTTGCAGTAAGATTTTTTCCTTTTTCCTTTTTTTTTTTACTGTCTAAACAACAGAAACAAGAAGAGCTGTGGATGAAAAAGATATATGATGGAGGCAACCCCAAACTGTCAGCGGCTGTTTAGTGGCGCTGAGTGACAGGTGGGGGGAAGGTAACCGCGGAACAGCTGTCGGTTGCCAGAATCCGTCCAGCGCGTTTCTGCTCCCTCAAAACAGGAGTAACCGCTTCAGAATCCAAGCGGTTAGGATGTACAGCAAGACTCCAGGTTTTTGGTTACTTGTTAATGTCCCTCTAAATATCAGTGTGTCCACAAATAATTAAACAAAAATAAACTAAGTGGGACATCTACTCATCTTCCACAAGATGAGCCGCCAAGCAGCCCTCAAATAATACAAATTTTAAAAAGGAGCACAAAGGCATGACACAGGCCAAGTCAATTCTGTGAGTGTCTTATCAAGGTTTCCCATTAGGGGGCAGTATTTTTTAAGATGGGAGGGGATGACACTGACTGGATATAGCATGAAATGCTCCAAGCACAACCCTATGTGGCAATATCTGACCCTGCCTCCACAGAGAGATTAAGCTGTAGGCCTATTTCTTGTTTGCTAGAGTGTTTATGTTTTCTGACCTGGTTTGTGACACTGGCTACACCATTAGCTAGTTATTTTGGGGCTTCTTTTTTTGGTTGGGTGCGTGGGTGGGGGGTAGGAGGACAGAGCACACAGTTGTTAAAGAGTCTTACAGCATGGGTCTTACAGAGTAGTTTATGCATGTAAATGAGATAAATACAAATTTTCTCATGAATAGATATGTCAAACGATAGAAATTATTGCCTGGTCACGCTGCACAGAGCTATTTATCAGTGTCTCATCCAATGACGCTGAGAAAGTGCCGGTAATGTAATGACAAAGTCAACTACAAATTATTTCTCGCCGGTGACACTGGCCGGCTCGTGACTGCTGAGTGCCTGGTGCATCACGAAAACATGGCTTTCTGCGTTTCTTTTCTCTTCTGCAGAAGAACCATAATTTCCAGGCTGCATAGCAACACGGTCACCGTTTTCTGCAATTACTGTATACTCATTTTAATGAAGTCTAACTGAAAATTAACTTTCATCTTTAAAATGTAAAAACAATTACTTATGAGTCATGCCTGTTCGTGGCACACAATCTATTGATCTCCACTTGCCGCCTTCTTAGGACTGGACTTGGCCGACCAGTCGGGTTTAACAGTCCTTTTATGCATCTCTTCAGTAACATGCAAATGGGGATGTTTTTGACTGATGTCGACCATCTTTGATGATTTATGCCAAAGCTCCTAGCAATCCCTTCCACTGTGTTCCAGCTGGTTTCAAGTTCAAACACTGACCTCTGTGTCTTGAAGCTGTGCTCATCCAAAGGGGACACACAGTAATCAGCTCCTTGGGGTTTTAATGGGTGCTTCTTTTGGTGTTTCAGGTGGGTGTGCTTGAGTGTGTTGAAAGTGTGTTTTGAGGGCAATGTTTTATCTACCATTGCTTTGGAGGGGTGGCCAGCACACCCAGAGCTCAAGAGTGCCCCACGCAGGCCACACTTTCTGAAGGAATAATATTAGTGGTGTGTTTGAGGGCAGTTGCAAGTCTGTGTGAGGGTGGTTACAGGTGTGTATGACGTGGTTACAGGCATTTTTGAGGTGGTTATATGCGTAGTCGAGGTGGGTACCAGCATGTTTGAGGTGGTTACCGGCGTGTTTGAGGTGGTTACATGCATGGTTGAGGTGGTTACTGATGTGTTTGAGGTGGATACAGGTGAGTTTGGAGGTGCTGGAAGCATGTTTTATAAGGGTTAGGACGGTAAATGAAACCTCACAGGTAACAGTAATGCATCTGCAGCTGTGCAGCCAGTGGTTTATGGCTCACTATCTGTGGGAAAAGGGCCAGCTCATTTAATCTCCCCATGACTCTGGGGTTAGCAATGTCTTTTCATCCCAACAAGTGCAATCAGACCAGTGTTGTCAATAATCTACCGTCGGATAGGCTAAGTGTCGTCTTTTCATTCAGTTTCAGCTGTGCGTTAGTTAATTGAACTGTTTGTAGCGTAGTCACTGTGTAGTTGAAGTAAATTGCAGCATTAGCGGTCAGTTGTTAACTTGCTTTGTGTTTTTAGGCCAGCTGCTAGTCTTTTGTGTTGCTAATTGAAAATAGATTCACCTGAGTGAACTAGCCCTGCAAGCAGCTGAGTGCAATCGGGAAATTAGCAAATAGTCTATAAGTTAAAGCAGAGGCTGCCGTAAATACCGTAAATACGGTAGCCTCATCGTCAATTTGTCTGAACTATCTGTTTGTAATGATCTTTCCCCACCTAACCTGTCTTATTACCCCCTACCATGTGTCTAACCCCCATTCCTCTGTGCTCCATGCCTCGCTCCAGGAGGCCCAACCACCGCAGACGCTGTCCGGCTAACCTGGTCTGCCCACCACTGTCCTCTCATAAGGAACTCTCAGTGGTGGGTGGACTATGGAACTGCCGGTCAGCCGTCCAGAAAGCTGACTTCATCACTGCCTATGCCAAGGTGAAGTCCCTCCACTTCCTGGCTCTCACTGAGACCTGGATCACTCCTGATAACACAGCCACTCAAGCTGCTCTGTCTGCTGGCTACTCCTTCTCCCACACCCCCAGGGCCTCTGGCAGAGGCGGGGGGTACTGGTTTACTCATTTCCACGTCCTGGAAATTCTCTATTCCCACTGTACACTGCCTGAATATCTCCTCCTTTGAGTTTCATGCAGTCACTGTAACTCACCCATCTGCACTTAACATTGTTGTTCTCTATCGCCCTCCAGGTCCGCTCGGCGCTTTCCTGGATTAACTGGACTTGAATACTTGGTACTTGAATTCGTATTTACCTTTTAGGGTCGTTTTAACGCACTTGTTCCTAGTTTGAAAATGCACTATGTACGTCGCTCTGGATAAGAGCGTCTGCCAAATGACTATAATGTAATAATGTAATAGACACCCTCCTGAGCTCCTTCCCTGAGGATGGCACCCCTGTAATCCGACTGGGAGACTTCAACCTCCAACCAGACAGTTCCCAGCTATCCAGTGTCGCCTCACTCCTCCAGTCCTTCGCCTTCACTCAGTTCCCATCGCCTGCCACCCACAAGGGTGGTAACCAACTGGACCTTGTACTCACCAGGAGTTGCGCCACATCTGAACTCACGGTGACCCCCCTCGACGTATGGGACCATTTCTTTATCTCATTTTCTCTCTCCTGCCAACTCTCCCTCAACTCCGCTAACAACCCACCCACTGTAATGTTCAGGAGAAATCTCTGCACCCTCTCACACTCCTCTCTCACTACTTCTGCTCTCTCTGCACTTCCTCCTCCTGCTACCTTTGCTAAAATGCCTATTGATGTTGCCACCTCTGTGTTTAACTCATGCCTCTCTCAGTCTCTCAACTCACTACGTCCTCTTGTTTCCAAACCAGCTCGACCATCACCCCCCTCCCCGTGGCTGACGGATTCTCTCAGATCCAGCAGAACCATGCTGCGAGCCGCTGAGAGAAAGTGGAGGAAATCCAGATCCCCAGATGACCTGGCCTCCTACCACACTCTGCTGGCAGCCTTCACAGCTGCAACCACATCAGCTAAAACTTCATTTTTCCAGTCTAAAATTGATGCATGTGTATCTAACCCACGTAAACTCTTTTCCACCTTCTCCTCCCTGCGCATCCCCCCTCCACCCCCTTCACCCTCCTCCCTCTCTGCAGATGACTTCCTGACCCACTTTGAGGGGAAGGTGGCCACGATCCGGAACTCCTTCACGCATCCGGTGACACCCCACATCCCCCATACTGAACCCATCGCAACACTGTCATCCTTCAAGATTCTGGAGGACTCAGATGTGCTCCAGCTGATGACGCGCCATCGCGCAACCACCTGTCCACTAGACCCCATACCTTCAGCAGTCCTCCATTCTATATCCGCTGAGCTCCTTCCATATCTGTCCTCCATTATCAACACCTCCCTAATCTGTGGCCATGTTCCTGCTGCCTTTAAAACTGCCCGTGTAACCCCACTCCTTAAAAAACCTAGCTTGGATCCCGCTGATGTCAGGAACTACCGTCCTGTATCTCTCTTGCCCTTCCTGTCCAAAACAATTGAACATGCTGTCCTTAACCAACTGTCTGTTTTTCTCCACCAGAACAACCCGCTTGACCCGCATCAGTCCGGCTTCAGAACTGGCCATTCCACTGAAACTGCTCTCCTGGCCGTGATGGAGGCACTCGCCACTGCTAGAGCCTCCTCTCTCTTCTGTTCTGATTCTCCTTGACCTGTCTGCGGCATTCGACATAGTCAACCACAAACTCCTGATCTCCACACTCGCTGAGATGGGCATTTCTGGGACTGCCCTCTCTTGGTTTGTATCGTATCTCACTGATAGATCCTACCAAGTCTCCTGGAAGGGTTCTGTCTCTGCTCCCCATCCCGTCTACAGGAGTCCCGCAGGGATCTGTACTGGGTCCTCTGCTGTTCTCTATTCATACGAAGTCTCTTGGTTCAGTAATTCATTCACATGGCTTCTCATACCATAGCTATGCTGATGATACTCAACTCTTCCTCTCTTTCCCTCCCTCTACCCCACAGGTTAAGGAGAGGATATCTGCTTGTCTGACTGACATCTCTGAGTGGATGGCTACCCATCACCTGAAGGTCAACCTTGACAAGACAGAGCTCCTCTTCATGCCGTACAAGACTTCCCCACTACATGACCTCTCCATCACCGTTGACGGGACCGTGGTGGCTGCCTCCCGCTCTGCAAGGAACCTGAGGGTGGTCCTGGACGACCGGCTGGACTTCAAAGAGCACATCAGGGCGACGGCATGGTCCTGCAGGTTCCTCCTGTACAACATCAGGAGGATTTGACCGTACCTGACCACCTACTCCACCCATCTTCTTGTCCAGATCATGGTCACCTCACGCCTGGACTACTGCAACTCCCTGCTCGCAAGGCAACCGGCCTGCACCATTCTGCCTCTTCAACTGATCCAGAATGCAGCTGCCCGGCTTGTGTTCAACCTCCCAAAATTTTCCCATGTAACCCCCCCCTGCTGAGGTCACTCCACTGGCTGCCAGTTGCAGCCAGGATCAGGTTCAAAGTTCTGACCCTGGCCTACACTGCAGCCAATAGGACAGGCCCCGCCTACCTGCAGGACTTAATCCAGAACTATGTTCCTGCTCGACCACTTCGCCCTTCTACAGCAGGGCGACTCGCACTTCCCCCCCTCCGTGTCAACGGCTCTCGCTCGTCCCGACTGCAGTTTTTCCACCTTAGCTCCTCAGTGGTGGAATGAACTTCCCATTCCCCAACGTTCTACTCGAACCCTGCAGGCATTCCGTCGAGGCCTGAAGACACACCTCTTCAGACTCCACCTTGACTGATATTCTAACCTAGGAATATCAGTTCCCTGTGTTTACTAGTTCCCTGTGTTTTCCTGTCTGTTTGTTATAGTTTATAATAGTATTTAGAATAGAAGTGTAGTATAGCTGATTTACCCACAGCTTACTGTGAACTACAGTCAACGTTCATTACTAGGGATAGCTGCTACATTATGGGAAGGATGTGCTTTGTCTTGTCTGTTCTGTAGTGATCTTGATGATGTCTCTGTATGCACTTATTGTACGTCACTTTGGATAAAAGCGTCTGCTAAATGTATGTAATGTAATGTAATGTAACATAGAGAACAGGAGTAAGAAAACCAAGAGAGGGAGAGAGACAGAGAGAGAGAGAGAGAGAGAGATGGGAGGGGCAGGAGAGAAAGAGCAAGAGGGGGAAGGAAAGAGGGAGAAAGAGTGAGAGGGGGAAGGAAAGAGAGATGGTTGAGAGAGAGGGAGAGATGGGGCATGAGATAGAGATGAGGAGAGTGAGAGAAGGGAAGAGTGAGAGAAAGAGAGATGGGGAGAGCAAGAGAAAGAGATGGTTGAGATAAAGGGAGAGATGGGGCATGAGAGAGAGATGAGGAGAGTGAGAGAAGGGGAGAGTGAGAGAAAGAGAGAAGGGGAGAGTGAGAGAAAGAGAGATGGTTGAGAGAGAGGGAGAGATGGGGGCGTGGGAGAGAGAGGGGGGGGGAGGGAAGAGAGATGAGTGAGAGAAGGGAAGAGTGAGAGAAAGAGAGATGGGGAGAGAGAGATGAGTGAGAAAATGGGAGAGCGAGAGAAAGAGAGATGGGGAGAGAGAGGGAGAGAGGGGGGAGAGAGAGATGAGTGAGAGAAGGAGAGAGTGAGATAAATAGAGATGGGGAGAGCAAGAGAAAGAGAGATGGGGAGAGAGAGGGAGAGAGGGGGAAGAGAGAGATGAGTGAGACAAGGGGAGAGTGAGAGAAAGAGATGGTTGAGAGAGAGAGAGAAAGAGAGATGGGGAGAGAGAGATGAGTGAGAGAAGGGGAGAGTGAGAGAAAGAGAGATGGGGAGAGCGAGAGAAAGAGATGGGGGAGAGAGAGGGGGAAGAGAGAGATGAGTGAGACAAGGGGAGAGTGAGAGAAAGAGAGATGGGGAGAGCGAGAGAAAGAGAGATGGGGGAGAGAGAGGGAGAGAAAGAGAGATGGGGGGAGAGCGAGAGAAAGAGAGATGGGGAGAGAGAGGGAGAGATGGGGGAGAGAGATGGTTGAGAGAGAGAGAAAGAGAGAGGGGGAAGAGAGAGATGAGTGAGAGAAGGGGAGAGCGAGAGAGTCTCGGCCAGCTCTTGCTCTGAACTCAGGTTCTCTTTCGATCAGCTTCCACTCACAGAAATTGCTAATTTACATTTTAATCATTTTAATCATTCTGAAATCAATTCCACACCCTAGGGTTTATTTTTTAACAGCATGACTCTGTTACAAGCACTTCATCAATAAATTACTGAGCACTTCATTCGTAATATCCCAGTTGCATATTTCCCGCTTAAAAACGGAATTCCTAATCGCCACACCATCTGCACTCCATCCAGTTTACAAAGTCAATGGTTCTCCTGCTCCAGGAACCACCAAACACAATTAAGTTGATGGGAGAAAAAAAGGCAAGCTTTCAAAGAGAAGCCAAATGCCTGTGGATCTCATGTGTGATTGCAGCAAGTTTGACAGACATGGATGTATAAAAATGGATGCAGCAAGTTTGACAGACATGGATGTATAAAAAACCTGACAGGTTAGTTTACCCTGGGGGATTTGGTGCCCAGATGTAGAGAACAAGTTGTGTGGTTATTTGACCAGGAAACAGTTGGAAAACACCCCTACTATTTCAAAAAGCATTATGGGAGCTTTCATAACCACGGGGAATCAGGCCCTGTGTTTAATGTTTAACCCCTGAGCATCACAGTAACTTCGAAAATGGCTTAAGTGGTGCATTACAATACTAACTTAGATTAGTTTAATTTCATGATTTAGGTCAAAAGTGCCACAAATGGAAATCTTGGAAAAATGCAAAAATAAAAAAAAAGGTTTTTCTTTAGTTTGCAATGAAATACTGAGAGCTACATACTGTGTGCAAAACAGGTACAACTATACATTTCCAGGATCAAGCGTGAAAAATCTGAGGGTGATATGCAGAACTACTAAAGACAGATGACAAAAAATGTAGGCAGTGTACCCTCCAAATCTATCCAAAATGGTTAAATTATCAAACATAAAACATGACTTAGCCACCTATGAATGCCTAGACTACAGTATGTGAAATATGTGAAAGAATTTCACTTGTTTATTTTGCTGTTGAGTGAATAGGGCTTTTCGTGGCAGTATTGGCATACGTTCTGGCTATGTTGTTTTGTTAGCTTTATCTTGTTGCTATGAGGGAATACAAATTTTTGGTTGTGAAAAAATATTTTTATGAACTCACAGATAGACACTATTGTCCACTGTGTCACGCATGGGTAGGTATAGGTGCAGGCGAGACTGGGTGGGGGGTTGTTTGTTAAATGGGCTTGCTATGCGACAATAGTGGCACTTAGAAACTCCATATTCAGCAGTTGTCACAAATCGTTTACTAATAAAGCTAGAACATGGAGTTTGTTGTTTCTACTCATAGTTTGGTTGTAGGAGCAATGAATGTCTGAGTTGAGCAATCTCATGGTGCCAGCGCCATGGCCACTAGGGGATCTGCGCGAATGGGTTAATGTCTCATCCGAAGGAAAGACCTTCTGGAGCAGTATCTCCATCACTGAGCTGGGGCCGTTGGATTTCACTTTGGATTTAATTTACCCAGCGGGGTCTCTCATCCAAACACTAACCCAGTGGTTGGCATACTTTTTCGGTCAGGCCCCCATTTGGTAATAGGAAATAGTTTTTAAGCCCCCACCCCCCTCCCCTACACACACACATACTGCGCAGTGCCTTTTTTCTTCAACTCCAACAACCCCCCCCCCCCCCCCTCCCCCATGCTTTGAAACCACTGCACTAAGCACTAAACGCACCCAGCGCTGCTTAGCTTCAGGAGTTAAAATGTGACATGAGGAGATTAAAGGTTGCCATGGCTGCTGGGCTGATGAAATAAAAGCACTGGCAGGAATGGACACTGTGATGGCGGAGGGTTAATGGAGAGGAACAGAGGGCATTAAAGGCTTATGGTAATATACCCACAACAAAACATGGACCTGCGGAGGTCTTCAGGCACTCTTCCAGTAGCTTCATCCTCATGCGCTGCAGGTCGGGACTGTCCCACTCCTCTGAGTCCATCCCCCAGTACAAATCCACCACCTGAGACAGGTAACACACAGGGTTAGGGCTGATATCAAACACCAAACAGTGTTTACTTACTTTTACTTTTGTTGGCGTGACAGATACAGACACAGATAGTGTCTCTTTCCAAAACCCGTAAGGTATATGCTGCAATTATTCGGTCACATAGCAACAACGGGAGTTCCATTTTCCAAACTTAAAGTCAATTTTTCAACTTAAGTTTCAAAAACCTCTGCTGTCCAAAAATATGAACATCAACACTACAGACGCAACACTTTGAGGGTCACTGCATGAAAGATTAACACATCGTTATCTAGGTTACCATCTGGAGAGGAGCTTATTAATATCTGGGAAACTGTTTGAAACTGAGTACAACCAGGACCAATGCTGGTGAAAGATATTCAGCAAACTATGGGTCAGGATCTGGCAACCATATCCAGTAAAATCTTGTATTTGGAAGAAAACTGTACTGAGTGGTGCAAAATCCTACCAAAACAAGCTCTTCATTGCAAGTGATATTTTGAAAATAAGCAGAGACAGGATCCAAATAACATTCTTCCCTAAACTTTAACTTACAAGTGTTGCTTTTCAAGGGAAACTAGTTTTTCATGAATTCCAATGACCAGAGCCTGGCCAAAAAGTATTGCAGAAAAATAAATGATAAGCAAACTTCATAAGTTAAGGATAATTGTGGATTGAATCCAGTCCAAAGTAAAGGATAAATGTTGATTGAATCCAGACTATGGTAAATGGTTAATGTTGTTTGAATTCATACCAAAATAAATGACAAATGCTGATTGAAGCTAGACTAGGTAAAATGATACAGCTTGATTGGATCCTGGCATAATAGTCTTTAAGCCTGTGCTTCTGATGCATGCGAACGACGTGTAAGCTGTCCCTGATTGAAACGGTGTCACAGTTTCGACAGACTGAAAAGGCGGCGGCTCCGTACGAATGAGGCAATGGCATTGAGTGAGCATTTTAATCGCTTTAGCGCTCAATCCTAGAACAAAAGGCACAGGGAGAACCTTATTTCAGGCCCATCCTAAGGCTCTGGTAGCTGGAAGGAAGGACAGGCTTTCACTACAGTGTCTCAGTCAAATAATGACTGAGAGAAACCAATAAAAAAAGCCCACAGACCACATTAGCGCTGGAAAGAGAAAGAATGGAATAAAGGAACTCAACCAGAGGGATGGGTGGAATACAAAAGACCCTTTTTAATATCAAATCCTATCCTCTTGCTCGGTAAGCCCTGTTTATAGTTTTATTGCAGGTTATTTATGGCGCGGTGTAGGACTGTGATAGCTGGCGTCTGAACCGGCCTGGGTTCTGCGGTAAATGAGATCTTACAGCGTGGTAAAATCGGAGAGGGGCCGTCGCTGTAAATTACCAGGCCGACCGCCATCGACTTGTACCTCAGCGGATGAGCCCAGGGTTTGGCGAAGCGCGCCACCGGGTTCAAACGAAGCCTGTCGACGCTGCGGTATGTCTGCACCGCCGCGTGAAATTCATTTTCCTGGGAAGTGCGAGGGGCTCAGTTCAGCCCAAACTTGTCAAACCTGGATCAAGCCCCCTCAACTATCTCCCACGATGCATTTGTCAGAAGCCTGTAATGCTGCAGGATGATTAAAACAGAGAGCCAGCCCGCTGAGGAGATTTCCCCTTCAACGGCGCGTGACACATCTTCGGTTTTTGAAATTAATATAGCAACTTATTTGTGTGTCTGGTCTGACGATGACATTCGTTGCTGTCAGACCCTTGAAAGGCTGACTTCTGATGAGTTTCAGGAGCTCTCCTAAAGCCAGGAGTCTCAAGGGGAAGCCCAAAAGTACAGGAAACAAGGAAAGCAAGGACACAATTTCACATCATGTCAATCAGAAAATCTCTACATATTGTTTTAGGAGGGTTGCTGTTAAATTATTCACGTTCAAAACTGTATTCACACGTAAAAAGACACGCATAAAAAATGCGCAGTATGCACACGCACACACCTTGGCTAAAAGAGTACAATAGAGTGGCAGTTAGATTTCTGCATATCAGAACCTCCCATTGACCAATGACCATCAGTAATGGGTGTACTAGCAACCTTTTATTTGCGTACCCTGACACAAAGGTGCTAATACACATGGTGAATATTTCAATGTCCTGCCTTTTGAGGACAAAAGACTTAGAAAGGGTATTTACAGCCATCTAGTCATCACATCTTTGTTCAGTTACTTTGTTCACTTACACCATTAATCCAAAGAGACTGTTCGGTGTGATGCGTTTCTGCTAATCACTGAATGTCTCGCTGCAACTGTTTGGATGCAAAATAAAACTTTGTAAACTTTCCAACAACACTGGCACCCTGCCTCATCATTTCTTACGCTGTCATTGTACAAGGCACATTTTATGGCAATATAATGAGGCAACTCAAAATACTCCCACACTCTTCATAATATGACGAGTGTTGGATAAATAGTTTGTGTATAAGGACATTCTCCATATTATACTATATATATTTTTCGCTTGTTATTTTTCTAAGGTTTTTTTAGAAGGATTATAAAAGCATGAAATTACACATTGTACTGGTGAATTGAAAATTGATTATGAATAGTTTAGCAAACACTTTGTGATACAGAGCTTCGGGGGGGGGGGGGGGGGGGGGGGGGGGGGTATAATATCAAGGACGGCCTTAATCCATGAAGCAAGAGCAGTAAACAAACCTCTTCAAGCTGTTTTTCCAAGCACAGCAGCGATACTGGAGAAGAACCTGTTTTTACAGCGTCTTATTACAGTCAGTCTGGTTTCCTTCCCTGGCCAGTCTCAGCTGCAGCCCGCTTGTGCTGCGTTAATGCGATCAAATGCGGCAATTTGCATTTCAACTAACAGTCTTGCCTGCTGCTCCAGTGCTTGGGAAGCATCCTCAGCGATGAACATGTCTGGTTTGGTGCCAACAACACATGTCAATATCTTATTTGCACAAAAACGAGGGTGATCACTCACCAGATTTGAGCGTATGATCGCTAACGTTTGGGATGAAGAAGGAAATCCTGAGTACTGTGCTTTTGTTAATCCCGTTTATGAGACAATACGATTGAGGGGAATTATCCTAGGTGCACACGGACCGGGGAGGTGAACACAGCAAGGTGACTTCAGGTCCTGCAATGCTTTGTCCTTACAAAGCACCATACCAACGAGAATTTAGCTGCCCATCAAGATTAGGAATGACATATTCATAGTTTAGGCCCCTGTCCCACACATCACGGTCCGTGAGAGCAAAGAACTGCTGGTTTTCCACCCTCCCTTTACCTGGGAGTCAGGTGTGAAGACATTGGTAGCACTAACTGTTAATTTAATTACCAGGGAGAAAAGAAAAACAAGGCCCATATTTGGATTCAAAGGCCAGATTTGAGTATCCATGGTGTTGGCTATACCTGGAGCTGAAAATGATTCTCTGAAAATGTGATCCTAATTCAGTAGGGAGCTAGGCCACATGAGTGTCGACAGATTTTAAAATATTACTTTTCTAGTTTACGTTGTGAATTTAACTTGGAACATAATTGTGAAAACATGGACAAGTACACCAGACAAAATATTCACCTTTGAAAAGTGAAAAGTATTCACCAAAGTACTCACCACCAGTCTGTCTGTTAAATCTGGTCAGCAGCAGGTTTAGGGATAAAAGCTGGTGTATAAAGCACACAGGAGACCGAATCAACAAGCAAATATCCACTAAGTGGATTGTTTTCAATCAGGTTCTTCATTTGGGAAATACAAAATGTTAGTGGAAAAAAACCTGCTGCTATTTCAAACTAATAGCATACCACAGCTGACCCTCAATGACTCATAAAGAAGCCAAATGCTATCTAGCTGCAAAAGGGTGCTGGGATGATATTTTACAGAGGAAAAAGATACCTACACCTTTGTCTGTTTGACTCACCTTGGCTCTGGACAAACCTATTGTCATATCAGGGGTTGGCAAATTTTCTGTTAGCTTGGGTCAATTGCAACCTCAGGCAGAGGTAGCCCCCACACCTAAAGTGAGTCAAACTAAGAACAACAATAATGCATAGCGGCATCTTATGAAACATGTAAACATGTGAAACCACATTTGAATCTTCCAACTTTATGCAGTGTTGCCAGTTCTGGGTTTGAATTTAAACAGGGGGAAATCACTGTAAAAAAAACACAACAAAGGCACATGACGAACAAGAGGGAGAAAAGAGAGAACAATTCACTGCCTGTAGTGCGCAACTGCACACACATGCACGTGCACGCACACGCACGCACACGCACACGCACACGCACACACACACACACCCTTGGTGGATGAGAGTCATGTGATCACTGTGGTTCGAGCACGGCCACTGCAGCTCGGTCACATCAGGGCTGGGCTGGAATGGTGTCACGACACCCTGGCTCTTATCTGAGCTCTCCAGAGACAGCTTAGCGAGACGCCACATCGGCAGTTCCCTCTGGCACTTCTTCACTGGTCTAAGGGCATGGCCAAACAGAGCCAGTGCATTGACGCGTATTGCCCTACGACCAACTGGGGGTGACTGTCAAGCTGAACTTGTTAAAAAAAAATCTTTTTTTTATAACTACATAAAACAGAGATTTAAAATACGGTCTCTGCTGTAATTACATAATGATAATGTTTAACTCATGCAGATAAACAATCATCCCGAACCCTGTCCCTGGAGAACTACTGTCCTGTAGGTTTTCACTCCAACCATAACAAAGCACACCTCATTGAAACAGCTAGAGATCTCATTGAGCTGCTAATTAGTAGAATCAGGTGTGCCAAATTAGGGTTGAAATGAATCTACAGGATGGTAGATCTCCAGGAACAGGGTTGGGGACCACCGTGCTAAGACAAGCAATAATTTAGTCAAATAAAAGTATTTATTGTATAACTTTTAAAATGCACAAAAGAAGGATTTATTCTTTGGTCGGGGTTAGAGAGTGATTTACTGTAGGTAGCCAATTACATAAGAGCGACAGGATTTGGGCAGTGAAGCTCTTGTGGGATGTGGCAGAGATGTGGGAGTGGTCTTAATTTGAGTGACAGGGCTGCAGAAGTGTTTCTTTATTCAGACTTACAGGTCTGGAGAAGTGGGGTGTGTCCCAATAGTCTTCACTCCTCACCTCCTTTCTTCCACTTGGTCTCCTACCCGGAAGTATGCAGAGGAATTTTACCTTCAATATGCACTTATTGTACGTCGCTTTGGATAAAAAGCTGTTCTGGTCCAAATGATTGTAATGTAAATGTAATGTAATGTATGCAAACCAGCCTGTACGTTTCAAGTACAAGTAGTTGCATGTACAGTATACAATGTACCTGGCATTGCGGTTTGCGTCAACACATTAATTAATATGTAACAATTAATATGCAATCAGCAACATTAGATTAGGACACAAAGATCTGTTCCCAGGGCATGGATGAGAGGAGGTGGTAGTGAACGAAAGGAGGATGCATTTTTTGAGTATTGGGACGCACCCGTGGTCTTCAGAATTCTGGAAGAGGGAGTGGCCTTATGTTTGACAGATTGGTCAGGGACAGAGGATAGGTGTGTGTGTGGGTGTGTGCAGTTGTACTTGGCTCTGTAAACCAAAGCTGGAAGCCACAGTATTATCACTGTGGCTGTATCCCAAACCGCATACTTCCATGCTGCGAGCACACATAGCGAGCACGCATCCATCTTGGAGTGTGAGTCCAAAAGCTGCGGTAGTCACGGAGCACGGATAAAGTACCCGGATGCGTGCTCCGTTTGTGTTCAAGATTCGAAGTATGCATCGATTGCTTGCGCCGACCAGAAAAAATCCCATCATTCCCTTTCAAGAAAAGTCAAGACCAAAAATGTACTATCGTAATGGCGGATGACAGCACGGAGGGCGCTGCCTCTCCCAATGCCTTCTACAAATGCAAGTAATTTAAACATTTTTATGTGAACATTTTCACAAGTTTGAAAACATCTGGCACAGCACTATTTCTGTTAGTGTTTTAATTCTGAGCTCGCTCAATAATTAAGATAACTTCTAGCTCCAGTTAGTTAGCTTCCGTTATGTAAATTGCAAAGCTAGCTAGCTAGGTAACGTCCGCTAACATTAAATGACAGTACTAACGTAATATCTATATTAGCCAGATAATAATGGCGTTAGTCGTAGATATAGCTAGCTATTCCGAAGCACGAAGCATTATTTAATATTCGTATTCGAATTTACTAGCATATGCTATAACTGACCTGCAGTGGCGTAACGTCGGCTGTAAAATAGGCCTTCGGTAACCTTACCTTTATACGGATTTTACTCTCAACCTGTTTCTACTTATAGTTCTTAATTGTCAATCAAGCAATTCAATAACTGAATAACAAACATCAATGAATATATCAAGTTTTTCTGTGCTAGTATTTTTCTTTGCGTCATAAAATGGGTAGCACTTAAATATATGTAGCGACGGCCTGCGCTGTTGGAAAAAGTGGGATTACTTGTTTCCGTTTATTTAGATTCAGTAGCCTAACAATCAATCCATTCATTCTCTGAATAATCAAGACCAATTTGTAGCCTATAATGATTTAGAAATGATAACGACAAAGAGACAACTTAAGATTGTTTAACAAGGATCAGGCAATAATCTGAATGCGTTAAAGAATGTAATTAATTTTAAGACGACACTAAAATTAGTCAAAGTGATTTAAACATTAGAAAGCATAAATTTAAAGAGGACAGCCTCTTAAGTGTCTCGAATCGTTGAGAGCAGCGCATTAATACAGGCTAGAAATACTCATTTACGAAAATCTACGTTGAACATTTAAACATGGAGCATTTAAAGTCAGAATCTTCGCATGATAACACAACATCATAAATGTCGATATACAAAAATGCAACACAAGTTTATGTTGCACAGAACAATAATGCTATCTCAAAATAACTTGGTAGCCTGAATAATTTACTTCTTGTTCTTGGTTATTGAGTGAATCAATTATTTGATTGACAATCAGGAAAGTAAACGGAAACAGATTGAGAGTGATCATCCGTTAAAGGTAAGTTACAGAAGGCCTAGTTCTACTTCCCACGGTACGCCACCTGCTGACTTGCTAGCTAGCTGGATATCAACCCACTTACTATCTAACGTTGCACTAGTTATCGTTAGTTAACTTAGCTATAACACTAAGGTCACTTGTGTTTTAATGCTAGCTCATGTTAATATTTGGTATTGATGCATTATATTTTCTGGTTTTCCATTTGTGACACTAGGGACATAACGCTATGTGTGTAGCCTCAGCCATGGTCCCTCTTGTTGGGGAGCATCCCAACGAGTGCAGGGATTGCCCGTCGGGATAAGCAGAAGTCTGGTTTGGAGATCCTGGTCATCATCAAAAATATTTGGCAAGGATGGGGACATTGACATTGAACCTGCCATAGGTTGCAAGGCTCTCTCCCTAGAGACAAATTTCCCAAGTAATAAATATACTCTGCCTAACTTCAGTGCGGTCTGTCGTATTTGTGTAGTATTGACACCTAGTGGTTCAGATTGGAAACTTAAACGGGGGAAAACTACATTAGGAGTTTGTAAATGAATAAAGTGCTACAATGTGAATGAACAGCACAATATGCGATGTAAAATAATAATTTTTTCATATACTTTTTTTAAGTTTAATGATATGTAATGTTAACCAGTGTAGCTAGCTAGTCGGCTGTATAAGACAAGCTACGTCGGTGCTGACAAACGACAATTGTTCTACGAAGAGAAGCCCTCCTATTCACCCCAGCTCTCCGGATGGCTTGCCTTCGTCGGATGCCGTTTTCAATAATGATTCCGGCGTCTTATTCTGGCAGCAGCCCGTCTTTTCTCAATTTCTATGGAAACCTACCCAGAAGCAACAGCATCGCCACAAACATTATCGGCTCCATTTCTACTTCTAACTGCGTACCCAGTTGTTCACGCTCTGGTAAACAGCGCGAAAATAATAAAAACACAGACGATTGCTTACAATGCGAAGACAATTTTATTATGGGGTTGATTGTTTACTTAAGGTATCCAATGATGTAATGAATATGCTGTCTTCCTAGCCATCATTGCCTTCCACTGACTTTTCTGGAATAAGAACGCTAGCAAAAAGGATAATTCAACTGTTGTGGATATTGCTGGTTATATCAGAATATTTCAGTACCAGCCGATACAGTACAATGCCAGCGAACGACGTTATGCCTCTCAGGTTTAGCCGACTTTACTCGTCGGCATTTCCCCGATAGTTACGGGAAAGGTTAAAGGTTATAGGTCAGATGTCGCCACGAAGTGCGTCCCCACGACTGAGCAAAACTTTCTGTGCTACTGTACTTCCATGCTCCAGAGTGCGAACTCCCAGGCCTTGAGTGTGTACTCGGGAGCACGGTAGTGCGGAGGCATGGAAGTATGCGGTTTGGGATACAGCCTGTGTGAATACCCTTTCCCTCACAGTGCAAAATGAATCTCTGCCAATCACAAGGACCAATGCTGTGGGGTCCAGGGTCCGTAGGGCATTCACAGGGCATTCAAATTAACCTCATTACCTGTGTGTGCATGTTATTAAAATACAAGAATACACACGAGTGATTAATTATTTACTGCTCTGAGGTAACACTAGAAAATATGCAACTCTGCCAAAAAGCCAGTTGTCCAAATACACAGAGCAATTAATACCATTGCTGAGGAAAACAATCCAAGACTGATTATTTATCGACTTTGTTGCTACAGAACTGTAACCACTGTGCTAAAAATCTTTAGGCGCGTTGACATTAAAAAAAACACAAAATAATATTCATGAAAATAAAAACTCAAAAGTTTATTATGCCAAATTAATTTAATCAGCATAGAGAGAGGTGTAGTGCAATAGCAGCGTGACAATTATCAATATCTAAGAGCTTTCTCTCACCATAGCAAGGGAAGCAGCCGCATGACAACTCAAAAATAAATACATAAACCCAATAAATGAAAGCACACATGGCGGTTATTTATGGCTGAGCTGTGAGTAATGTCATTTCCGCGGCTGGCCTAAGAGCTAATCGGATGATTGACGCAGTCGCGCGACAGGGGAGGATCTAAGCCTAGATATTTTCCGCCTGTTTATAGAAGCAAAGTGAGACTGGGACCGGGGGTTGTGACGAGGGTGGTGAGGAACGCGAGGCACTCAGTTTTGCAGGTTGCGTCGCCCTCACGGGTGTTTTCAGGATCCCCTTTCGACGTTTGTTTCTTTACCGTTCGCTGGGGGTAGACTCTGCCGGTAGTTCCTGCTGTTCAGACTGGCTTGGGCCAAATTCGGTAGTTTAAATAAGCTAAATCTTCAGGTAAACCACATTCACAGGAGGTAGAAACAGAGCCTGCATTAAATCATCTATCAGTGCTGCATCAATCATCAAGGAGTGTTGCCTGCCCCCCCCCCCCCCCCCCCTCCCCAACACATGGAATCCAACAGATGTGCACATGTATTGCATTGAACCTGTTCTCCAATCCTTTCTCGGGTCGAGGAACCCAGTCCAATTTAATATCCCCCGTACACAAAGAGATATTAGCATATTAATTATTATGGTCTACTGGAACTCATAATGAAATGTTCTATTTATCTCGCCTCTTCTCACACAAAGCTGTGGCACTTAATCGTGGTGGCTTTTCGCAGGTCACGTTTAGCTTTAATGCTAAATCCCGGTGTAACGTGCGGATTTGTCTCTTACATCAAGACGGGGAGCAGATAAGGTCAGAGCCAACACCGACAAGGAGTGAGCCTCAGTGAGGGCCTGCTGGGTAGTTCAATGCGTTAAGGGACTGTATTGATGGCCATTGAGGCCAGGTATCAAATCTGAACCATAACAGGGCTGACAGTGGCCAGCTGTCAATACTTCTTATTATTCCGCCACTTTTTTTGCCACCTATCTCCTCCTACACCATTCATACCTCATACTATACCTTTATACACCCTCCAAGTTGCTATTACTTTTTACCTTTATACCATATACACTTTTTCAGATAATTGACCTTTTATCACCAAAACAATGAAAGGGAGTAAATGGGCACATTTTGAAAACTGATGCAATAGAATGTGGTTGTTGTAACATATTACACTGCTTATGACTGACAGTCTTTTAGAACTCTTAGAAATAAATGCCTTTTGATGATAAGGAAAGCCAAATCATCTAATTATGTCACTACTCTATCCGACAGTAGTGGAAATCCAGCTAAGTTCTGGAAAACAGTTAAAACACTGAACCACAATCCTACCCCATCTTTACCTGAACAGGTCAATCTGGATTCTAAGATTATTAAGGATAAAAAACAAATGTGTGATGCTTTCAATCATCATTGTATTTCATCTGGTTATATATTTGATAACGTGAAATTGCCATCTGAAGAATTCAATGTATTATCTGATAGCTGTTTAAGGAATACTGAGCTTCAAATGTTTTCCTTCACGCAGTTCTCCCAGAAAAAGGTGTTTGATACATTAGTATGTATTGACCCCAGAAAATCCACTGGAGCAGACCATTTAGATTCAGGGCTCCTAATGCTGGCTGCGCCTATTATAGCACAGCCATTAACTAATATTTTTAATTTGAGTATTACAACTGGGATTATTCCGGAAGTGTTTAAAGGGTAAGTTCGCTATTTTGGACCTTGGACCCTATTTGCGGTCCGTCTTCCATGAACCCGACCCATGAAGTCCATTTTTTTCGCTGATCGGCTCCAGTATTGAGTTCGGTACAGATTTCCTGTAGGCTCTCACTGGGGCTACAATGGAAGTGAACGGGGCAATCAGAAATGTTCGATAAATGTGCTTTCATGTACAATAAATGAGACGGGAAGCTCAGGGTGTATTGTTACCGGTCTCAGTATGCTCTCCTGTGAAATGTATCTCAATCCGAACATTTTTACGTGCTTGGCATGGCTTGGAAGTAAGAATTTCTCTGTTGCTTGTTTGCGCTGCACTCGCGGAGTACTATGTGTCGGGGGTAGGGGAGCGGGAAGGTGTGCCGGCCGTTTACGAAACTATCTAGCTGAGCAGTCTGCGTTTGTTTACCTGCAGCAACGTAGGCTACAATTTCCACAAAAAAACTTGGATGATGGATTACTATAATGATTACGAAGACGAAGAATTCGATTTTGACTTTGACGTTACTGGCTACAGATTTGAGCCAGAATACACGGACACGGAACTACAAGAGATGGATGATAAGAGAGCAAGAGAAGAGAGAGAGGCTGAAGTTGCGCAGGTAATGTTATCCGAAGTCGCTGCCGAGGCTAGACCAAGAATTTCGGGGGACTTTTAGTGTTCTTGCAAGAGGTGCAAGCAGATGCCCAGAGAGGAGGAAAGTTTGTGTTGTAGGGAGTGGGATCTGCTGCTACCGAATGCCATTTAAAACCTGGATGTATCCGTGGATGACACTGGATTATCTCCATTGATTACCATTACACTATGACTGCCAACAGATATGTGATAGATGAGAACTTTGGACAGGACACCATGCGTCAAGCATTTGTAAATAAAACATTATAGAATTGTAAAAAGTTATAGTTGATGAACGTTTTCGATAGTTTTGTTACAAGAAAACAACTTATGTCAAGCTCGGATTTTGTTAGTTGGTATTGAGTGCTGGGTCAGAGGACGCGCTCAAAAAAAATAAAAATGTTAGTAACGTTATAGCTAAATATAACTTACCTCCGCTCCGGTGCTTGATAGTGCTGCAGGTCCGACACGAGGAACAGCTGTGTTCTTTAGAAACCAGTGTTTTGCTTCTCATTTGCGGTTACAGAAATCAGTAGCGTCGAAATGCGCTCCACAAACTCGCGAGTCTGCCAAACGGAGTTGATTGACTGGAGTGTTTATGTCGATCCGTAAGACAACCAGCCAAAGTCTCAATCTTTCTGGGTCAGAGAACGGGAGCCTGTGAAAACTGGTATTTGAGCGTCCAGACATTTTATTCCCACAACCGGGGCCGGGGACTGCACATTCGCGCACCATTGCTGTGATGAATTATTACAAATGATGATTACAAAAACTGCGTTACAAATATTTCTGCTGTAGGCTACTAGCTAGTAAACTCCAACGGGAGGTCAGGATTTGTGATCAACTGCTTTTCAAGCGCCCCCCCCCCCCCCCCCCCCCCCCTCTCTCTACAACGTAGCTAGACTGCGGAAGTTTACAGTGCGAGGTAGTGCGGTCGGAGAAATAGTTCTGTTTCAAATGGAACTGTTGTTTCAACGTTCGGTTTGCGTTTGCGATAGCCTACATTTCACAGGAGAGCATACTGAGACCGTAAGAATACACACTGAGCTATAAAAGCACATTTATCGTTGTTTTTCCATAACATTTCTGATTGCCCCGTTCACTTCCATTGTAGCCCAGTGAGAGCCTACAGGAAATCTGTACCGAACTCAATACTGGACCGATCAGCGAAAAAATGGACTTCATGGGTCAGGTTCATGGAAGACGGACCGCAAATAGGGTCCAAGGTCCAAAATAGCGAACTTACCCTTTAAAGCAGCAGATGTGCTTCCACTACATAAAGGGGGTGACACGTGATATGAATAATTATCGCCCAATCTCAAAACTATCATGTTTAGATAAAGTTTTAGAGCAGCTTGTAAATGATCAATTACGCTCCTTTTTATCTCAACATTCTGTTTTAAACTTTTATCAATCCAGTTTTAGACCTGGTCATAGCACCATTTCGGCAGCCTGTAAGGTCGTGAATTACATAGCTTCATCTTTGGATAAGAAACAAAAATGTGTTGCATTGACTTATCTAAGGCATTTGATCATGCCCTACTTTTAAAAAGACTTGAGTCAATTGGGTTAAATGACCATGCATGTAAATGGTTCCGCAACTATCTTACCAGCAGGTCCCAAGCTATAGTAGCTGATGGTCACAAATCAAATTTCATTTCTGTCGGTAAGGGGGTACCGCAAGGATCAATTCTAGGCTCTCTTTTATTTACATTGTATATAAATAATATAGGTTTGGAGGTAAAAAAATAGTGCAATCCACTTTTATGCAGACGACACAGTAATTTATTCATCAGCTCCCTCGATAGACCAAGCTTCTAGAATTCTACAGGCAGATTTTATGTCCATACAAAAGGCTCGCATTGAACTTAAGATAGTCCTAAACCCAGATAAGACTAAATACATGATATTTTCAAGAACCCAAAGTCCAAACCCTTCTGATGTAACCATTAATACACTTAAATATTTAGGAATCTGGTTGGATGATAAATGATCTATTAAAATACATGTTGCTGAATTAACTAAGAAATTAAAAATCTAATTAGGATTATTTTATAGGCATAAAGTCTGCTTTACCTTCAATTGCAGAAAACAAGTTGTACAGGCAACATTTTTGTCTGTTTTAGACTATGGGGACCTTATTTACATGCACTCAGCTGTCTCTGTTCTTAAACCTCTGGATGCAGTTGTTGGATTTTAAGGTTTTTATAGTAATATCAGAGTTATAATCTGTTTAAATCCCCACACCCATCCTGATTCAGTCCAGGGGTTAAGTACCCTTTCAAATCCAAGCTCTCCCCCAAGACTAGGTGCCAAGAGTCATTGATAAGCAACCTTCAGTGAATAGAAATTATAATGTGTGAAGAGCCATTGATCTAGCCAGGAAATGGAACCAGGGAAGGAGTGAATTCTCACATGAAGCTTTCCTCCTGGCTAGCCCCCTTTTGTTTAGAGATTGTACTTAAGTTGTGCCATGTTACTGTGTACGTCATGTTGGACTAGAAGCTGACAGAAACACCATGCTAATAAAGAAGCTATAAGCTACTGTCTTTCATCACAGAACCGATTCAAGACCCTCTTATTCCTCGAACGTAATTGCAAGTACCGGCAACGAACAGAAGTGTAATTGAGAAATACGAAGAAATTCTTCACAGTCTACCATAGTGCCCTTCGGTTTATTACAGGAGATAAATTTAGAACACATCACTGTGTATACTATATCAGAAGGTAGGGTGGCCATCACTTACTATATGAAGAGAGCAACATTGCATACTGTTTGTTTACAAAGCACTCATAAATAAGTTACCTTTTTACCTTGCATCTCTTTTAAAAATCAAAACAACAAATTATTGTAGCTACATGCTCGCAGGACAGTTTACTTTGGAAATTCCACGTGTTAACCGTGAACTAGGAAAATCTGCTTTAGAATTTTATGGTCCATATAAGTGGACTGCTCTGCAAAGGTCACTGGAATTAGTGAAACTCATTTGTCTGGAGCAATTTAAGCTCTTGGTGAATAACTTGCTATCAGAAGAGTGTACTTGCTTTTCATAGTGTGATTGTTTCTATTATATGTCATTTTATTTTTGTTTTTGACTGTCTTGTTGTGTCTTATGAACACATGTACATCTGAAGTGGAACATTTTCCCTCTGTATAGTTATTGGTGCTTTTTCTCTGTACTCAGGGCACCATTGCAAAAGAGAGCTCTTCTCTCAATTGGCTTTCCCTGAATAAATAAAGGTTAAATAAAAATAAAATTAAAAAAATTATGGCTGCATTCCAATAGTCAAATTTGAGCAAGGAAGGATCCTTTAGATTGCATGAACCAGAAATATTTCCCGGACAGCGATGTTTAAGACCGTTCCAATTTATTATATTGTATTGATAAGGAAAGGAGCTTCACGATTCCTTTTATCCGTCCTTTCACCAAGGATGCTCTGGACTATCCTTTTCAGAAGGAAGGTAGTATTCGCGCCCCACAATGCAATGCCGCCAATGTTTACATAAGCATCGGAGTTTCCAAACAACAAGGAGAATATATTCTGAGAAATTCCAGAAAACTAAATGTGAATAGCTAGTATTGTTGGTTAGCATTGGCTTATAATAGAAAGTAAACAAACAAAATCAGACAATACACCAAATTAATTAAGAGGCTAAGTTTTGCCAAAATACCAATTCCGCCTTTTATTTACCACCTCACAATATACCATTTAACCATCTTTCTATACCATTTCCAGCAATTGATACCACTGAAAAGCAACCACACCTACAATTTCTTTAGGCATTGTTAATCTAGTTATTATTTATTTTATTTCATTTTTTACATTTGTCGCCCAACCCAGGGCTGCATATATCCAATTCCCACCCCAATCTGGAATGTTCAACTACCTCTAACCACAGCCGTGTTCCATGCGTGAACCACCGGGCCAATTCTGGAGAGCTGGGACATCTACGGTTCTCCTCCGTGACACGTGCGGTCCAACCGCTACTTCTTTTCGCGTTGCAGGCCGCAGCTAAGCTGGCACAGAGCGGCGTCGGGGGGAGGGACCTTTCATATGTGCCTTTAGCGTGCAGTCTCACAAGCGCACTTTCGGCTAGCAGGGATCGCCCAGGAGCGATGAGACTCAGAACCCTGCCATGCCCTGGGCCACGCAGGTGCACCCTGGGCCACCGGCCACAGTCGGCACTGGCTCGGCCCGGATCCGATCTGAGGCCATGAGGCTCATCCATCCATCCGGCGTGATGCCTTAACCATTCAGCCATTCAGCAGGCCCCAGCCTGCCTGGATGATGCCGTCTCATCGCGCTCGAGTGACCACTGTAGGTAAACCGGGTGCTTGCGGTCCGCCTGTAGACACGATGGGTCTTCCTCTGACTCGAGCCCGACTTGCCAACCGCGGTGTGAAAAGACGCATCGGCGACATCAGCTGCGTCGAGGCGGAGAACGTGCTCGTGTGCAACGAGGAGACCCTTCAGCAGCTCAGAGGACCGAAACCCGTGTGCAAAAACCCGCACAGTTCTTTGCAAAGGGCACTCTTTTTTTTACGACTGTATTACCACAAGAGAAATCCATCCGCCTTTTCAATTTAGGGGAGAGGTATATTTCAGGCCTTGAGCAGCGTCCTTTTTGACCTCTGTATGGAGCCGGCCAAGAGCCTCAGGGGACTCTGGGGCCCCCTGCAAGGCACAGATAAAGAGGGGGAAGAATATATGGCTTCATTAGCCCATCCTAGCAGATGGAGAAAACACACGCACACACACACACACACACACACACACACACACACACACACACACACACACACACACACACACACACACACACACACACACACACACACACACACACACACACACACACACACACACACACACAAAGGAGAGCCTATGAAGCTGTACCCCGCCACCCCAGCAAATCAAAGCTTGCTCCCAAGTTGTCATAGAGATGTTGTAAATCATCCCATCGCTTCTCCCTCTAACCCACCCCCCCTCCCCACCCCCTCAAGATCACTAATCGATATGCTTCATGACCAGATACGGAGCCGCCATCATTTCAAAGGGCCTGCAGACCAACACAAAAAAGGTATTTTATACCATAAGTACTTCAACAGCTCCCAGGGGAGAGGAAAAACAGCCACCATCAGGTCTCTCCCTCTCTCTCTCTCTCTCTCTCTCTCTCTCCCTCTCTGTAATTGTATTCACTGTCTGTCCTTTCTCTCCATGTCTTCTCTCTTTTTCTAACCCTGCCCCCTTCTTGCTCTGCTTGTGTGAAGGTACTGAAAATAATATCTGTAAATTGTGGTGCTGTCTAACTGTAAGAGCAATACCTGCAGGAAGATGTTACTGGGAGGGAGTGTGAGGCAGAGATGGTAACACATACGGAACATAAACAAGGAGACTATCCGTGGGAAAATTACATTTTTGCAGGGAGAAAAAACGGAAAATGTTCTACAGTTACAAGATATAACAGTTCACACATGCAGATATTTCATGCAAAGCCCATTTTTCTCAAGAACCTCACAGAGAGCCTGAGAATGGAAAGTGAGAACTTGCTCAGTTTTTTTCTGTCTTCTTTATTGAAAAAAAACAGCTGCATTATCAGAATGTCGGTGGCAGAAGTCCCGTGTTGCACACTCAGATCAAAGAGCACACTTTGTGTACAATACCACGTGCACGCTTAACTTCCAGCTTTCTTCTGTCTGAGAAATAAAATGCATTTTCAAGTCTTGCATTTCCGTACATCCCTTGAGAGGCTTAAGCACTTAAATAGAACATTAATTTATTTACACAGCCCTTGAAATGTTGTGAGATTCCTGCCTGGTCTTGAAAGTGAATTTAAAATATTAGACTTGCTGACAGCACTGCAGTGCTTTCATTTCAAAGTCAGTTAAGTGCCATGGGCCTTTTCTGTGGCTTAAACCAACCTGTAAACCTGGCTGTCACCTTGGTTCCACAATGAAAAAGTAGCACCTGACACCAATTTAAAAAAGCTTCCCCCACACTGGCTGTAATGACAGCACCTTGATCGCTGACTATCCGCTGTGCTGTACGGAAGATACAGCTTCACAGCAGCCAAAGCGCATTAAGGCTCATTTTTCTATAAGTGCTCCTGTCATTCTCCTTCCTTCTCTGAGTGTTCATTTCTCCATCACCCCCGTTTCCCGTTTTAAGCCCCTAACACATCAACGAGAGAAAGCCACGGGTCGAGACGAGCAGCCAGCTAGCCTATAGCCTTTTGCTGCAGTTTAGAAAACAAACAAAGAACCCATTCTGGGAGGCGGTTGGGCAGGGGGGGAGGTGACTGAGAACTGAGAACCGCAGTCGTGCTGTCACAGCACGTTGTAATCGTAGACCGGATGATGCCGCGACCACCGTTTCTCTTTAACTTCAGAAAACAAACAAACACATGCACGCACGCACGCACGCACGCACACGCTCTCTCTCTCACACACACACACACACACACACACACACACACACACACACACACACACACACACGCCAAGGCCAGCTGTTCTCACCCCCCGATTAATGTCTGATCCTATTAGAGTGGAGGAAGGTGTGGCATTTTGACTTAATGAGGGCACTGCTGAGGGTCCCCAAGTCACGGATTTCACAGCGATCTTATCCGAAATTTTCCGGAACGGAGAGGAGGAAGGAAAACTCAGAATTATCCACGCCTGCGCACCAGGCGATGGCTGTGTGGGGGGTGGTGGGGGGGGGGGGGGCAGAGGACACCTGGTACAGTGTCTCCCCACATAAATCTCACGGTAATGAAAATGACTCAAACGCTAATGTGGATGGCACTACAAGCCCCGCCCCTTCCCCCTGGCACAGAGAGACACATCTCACCCGCTGAAGTTTTCATGAGCCATATGGTCTAAAATCACTCCTGTGCAGGGAAAAGCCCAAAACGACACTCGACTTAATTTGGGTAAAACAGGAACGTGAAGGCGGCAGACATCACACAGTCACAGCTCCACGGCTCTGTGCGTTTTAAATTCGGCTCTGTAGTTCGCAGCCCAGGCAGCGAACGCCGGCGGAAAAGCTCTGTGCATTCACAGCGAATGAGCTTTGTTAACCTTCTGAAAGCTGACGATGTCAGCGTGCGATGACTTGAGGCACGAGAGCTAAAATCATCCTAACTGACACTCTATTTGCAATGTAAATGTATTCGTCTGAGCCCAGGAGAATCCACACTAATAAATTCATGGAATCACAAATGCTGTTTTTGCCACATTACTTTATCAGGGGCGCTATCCAAACCTGGTCACCCGAGAGAGGTCTTGCAAGTGTAAACCTCAGCAAACCCTTATAGAAATTGAATAGACTGTGTTGAAATAAATGTGTCAAGAGCAAAATAAGATATATATATATATTTCAAAATATGTGAGCAAATATACAAATGTTTTTTTTTCATTACTATAGCATAGTATATATGTTACTGTGAAATACACTTATATTTGACCTTAACCTTATATTTTCCAAAGAAATCCTCACGTATACAATATACTGAAGCATACTTAACGGAATTCTTTAACGGAAGACACCAGAAGCTACTTAAGAATTTCTTAAATCTTAAATCCATGCACAGAGGTATGCCAGAGTTTGGCTAACCCTGGTCATAGGACATGTTCTGCTGACTCCCTAAATGAAAAGTTAAGACAACCCCTGCAGGGTGAAAATTTAAACATGATATAGCTGAGTCCACTTTGACCAATTTTGATAAACTTGACATCTTTGTTTCTTTTGAGTTTTTTGTGTGAAAAATTACGTTTTAATACTTAAATTCCTAATAATAATAGTTTAAAAGTAAAACTGTTAATATCTAACCATTTATCAGAAAAATACCAGAGTGGGTTTTCGAAAAAAAACTCTTCAGTTGTGGTGTGTGTGTGTGTGTGTGTGTGTGTGTGTGTGTGTGTGTGTGTGTGTGTGTGTGTGTGTGTGTGTGTGTGTGTGTCCCGACGTGCTTCAAGCTACAGAAATAGGTTCTCAGGTGTGGGAGAGACTCCTTCCTTGTCACATGACTACAGAAAGGCCTCCACTCCACTTCATTCTAATAATTAACTTTCAAATGTCAAGTAGGCCTAAATCAAAAAAAATAAAATAATAAAATAACACATCAATGAACATTGAAAATTACAGGATGTCTTCTTACCATGATGATGCTATATTTAGTAAGTTGAAGTGGGCACCTGTTTGGAATAGAATATTGCACCATACACAGTATGCAACTCGATTTGGCATTACCTTAACTACAAGGACTGCTTATAACTCATCAGTAATACCCTACACATATTAAACCCCTTTATAATGCAGAGCCATGACTTCAGTTATCACAGGATTCTGTGATCAATGTATATATTTTGTATACTCCCGTATTAGCCATTTACACAGCTGGACGCATGTAGAAACCATTCAGGTTTATTACATGAAGGTATAAGGGCATAATTAAGGGTACAACAAAAGTTACACCACCCAAAATCTGAACCACAAACTCCTCAATCCATAACCACAAAAATCCTTAACCACAAACTCCTCAATACCAGCCAGGAGATAAAGAGGTAAAAGGGTAAACCAGAAAACAAACATCAATGGTTAGAGGTCTATTTCACTATTCTCTAGTAGGAAGGATGAACACAATGCATTAAGACTTCTGCCAATAACTGACTGTGGCAATACAGGGAATGCTGCAATTGCGTGAGTTCAGTATGTCGCGATTGGCTGACGGCTTTGATTGAAAGGAGGGTTACAATGGCATTCTGAACTTTCCACACAACTGACAGACTAGAGCAGCTTGGCTATATATAGATGTCAACTCCACATCAAACGTACAAAAGTAATAGAGTGGACATTTGTTCCTCTACTTTACAAATCAACAACGACAACAAAAGTGAAGACACTGTACATTTCATTTTTTATTCACAAATTATATTCAAGGTCTTGACATATGAGCACAAAATAATGCATAAATGATTCAGCAAGAATGAAGCTGTTTCAAAAAGGGAAAAAATGCAGACATCCTATAAAGCAGCAGGCTGATGAGCTCCACACACCACAGCAAAGCTTGAGGGGGAAATAAACAGCTTGAGGGGGAAATAAACACGTTTATTACCTGAAACTCAATCCCATAGTTCTCCCGACAGAAGTCCCTTAATTTTGGATACACGTGTTCCTTCAGAGCGTTCCTCTCCGCCTCCGTGTCTACAGTGAAAAACATGAGGTCACACCTGTCATAAACTGGACATACCTGGAGTAACAGCACCTCTGTTAGCCTTTATGCTAACGCCACAGTGGCTCATGTAAGCAGAATAAGTCACTTATTATTGTTAATGACCACAGGAGTTACAAAGTAAGTCAGGAATACAGGGTTCTTCTTATACTGTATATCCCAGAATATAAACACACACACACACACACACACACACATTCATGCACACATGGACACAGACACACATTCATACACACACACACACACACACACACACACACACACACACACACACACACACACACAGACTGACATGCACACACACAGACATACACACACACACACACACACACACACACACACTAAACTAACTAAACTGCAGCAACACATTAACATTAAAATCACAGGCAAACTGCACATATGTTATGGCAACACTACAGCAAACAACCTTGGAAACAGGGGTCACAGAGTATAATTGTGAGGGTGAATACAATACAACGAATACAAAATGAGGTAACGCGAAGAAAATACATAGGCATTTTGCCTTTATGCTCACTGTGGTTGTTGCTTTTGAGTGTTTTAAAATGTTCTTAGACCGGCGTATTTAGTCTGCTGGTGTAACCTGCTGTTGATTTACAGTGAAATATGTGAAATACAGTTCCCTGAACACACTGTTGCAGCCATGAAACATGGAAAGTCATTGATGTTGTCCCAGGAAAACATACAGGAAACATACAGCTCAGTGGCGCATGAAATTATTTTCAATACAGTGTCCTGAATGAACATACACATATACCACAGCAGTATCTATCAATGAGTTCAACCCAATTGCAGCTAAAATGACTGTTATTTATACCAAATATAGGGGTGGCCTTGTAGTATAATTATTAGGGAACTGTGTCTGTAATTCGGAGATTGTAGATTTTATTCCCTGGTAATAGCACTGCAGTATACTCCATTTCTGTAAGGGAGTCCAGTCTTTTAAACCTGTGCACTTTCAGTAACACATTTACGAAAAGCATAATTAATCATTCTTGCACATCTTCATAGGTTTTATGTTTATCTAAAATATTGAGAAAATTTATTCCATGCAGTATCACATATGGGCTGCAGGGAAAAGTATGTCTGTGTTTATTCAAATATTTTGCTGAAAGGTAAGTGTAAAATTTGCACTATGCTTAGATTCCTTCTGTCCTTCTGTCAGGCTCATTGGGTTCATATCCAGTCTCAGAGCCTCTCTCACTTGGACAGGGTCACTGAGGGTTTACCGCCATGGTTTCACCTGACGATGCCGCAAATAAAATCACACATCGGCGCTGATATTGCGAGTATCAAAATTCGCATTCACGTCATTCCCCCTTCCCTCTCCTGTTCAAAATGACCATTGTACACAGCGTGTCCTCCCGGCCAATGAGCTGGGCCGACGGCAACGCAAGGAATCCCGCTGTCGTCTGGCTGCGCTGCCCCAGGAAAGAGGCGAGCGGGATTTGGGTCAGCCGGGCGGCAGACCCGCATGCGGGCGATGGAATGAGCACTGCCTTTTTTTTCCAGACCCACACAGAATGCGTCAGGCATTTATTACTCTCACCCTGTGCAATTAGCTCTGTGCAAATGTGTGGGAGGTGCTGAGAGGTTTAAAAACAATGGGCCTAGGAGGAAAGGATTACTGCTTTGGATGTGTCTCTGCTCTAACTCTGTAAAACAGTAATGTACTGAGTAGGGCCCAAAGATGTTAGGACTTTTATGTACTAATATCTTCTTTCCCTGTATAAAAAAAAAAAATAAAAAATAAATAAATAAATAACTGTGGCGTTGAGGGTTAAGATCTGTTTTGTTTTTTTTAATAGGTCCGAGATTTTTTCCCCTCTGTAAAGATGTGTCTGTGTTCTGCCTTGGGGATCTACTTTCGGTTTTTGTCAGCTTGTATATAACAAGCTCTGCTCTTTTGGGTATGTAGTCTAAAAAGGGGAAAAACAGAAATCTGTCCCCCCTCTCTTTCTCCCTCCCTCTAGCTGGCAATACCTCTCTCTCTCTCCCTAAATCCTTGCTCCTGTCTACCTCTTTCCCTGACCCAACTCTCTCGCTTTTTTCACCTCCCTCCTCATCTTTCCGAAGGTTACCATAATGGCTAAGGATGACTGTGGCACTAGGGACAGTTAAAAATGGATCCTGCCTAGATGAAGGCAGAGGGTCCGTCCACAGAGTGCGTCATTGAGCTCTGACAGGGGTCCCCTCACTCCCTCGGATGTCAGCGATCCGTTAAACGGATGAGAGTCTGACTCACAGCCGTCTGCACATGCTCTCTCCACTGTGCCGTAAGGTGGCTTGACAGTGTCTCACCAAGCCCTGCCCTTTATTTAACAGCATGCTGCTGTTTCTACCGGACCTAATCGGTGTCTTCCTTCTGCTCTGTGCACTTAATTTAATCCCCTTCCTGCTTTAATACACAGCCTGCTGCTGAACCCTGGGACATGTAGTCTTGAATCACATCTGCTCACCCCCCCCCCCCCAATCTCCTCCTTGCACGAATTGTGACGCTGATTCCACGTGCGACACGACCTACAGCTGGTTTTGGAGGAACGGGTCCGACGGGAGAATACCTGCTGCTGCAATGATCAGCGTGGCAGCTGGAAACGAAGGCTTGCTTTTACACATGTCTCTGATGTACAGAAATAAGACCAAGCTTTCAGAATGTTCTAGAGTGGTGGTGCCTTTATAGGGCCCAAGGCTTCCATAAACACCAATAGGCAGGACAGAGTGAGATGTACACCAACACGACATACAGAAAGCTGGTAACACACCAGAGAGAAGCTCACTAGGCAGGACTAGGGTTACAAAATTCTGGGAATATTCAAAGGTGGAAACTTTCCATGGGAATTATATGGCAATATATGGGAATTAATGGGAAACGGGAATAAATGGGAATAAACTGGAAATGTTGGTTTTATTTGTACTAGCTGTATTTACCTCGTCATATGCAGACATAAATATAAACATTTTGTCTTGTCATAAGCAGACATCCATGCAAACATTTGTGAGTGGAACTTTAATGGATCTTTTCATTGAACAAAAAAACATGAATGTTGAATAAAATAAATGTATTTCCTAACCCCCGACCCCAAAAAAAAAAAAGAAATAATGGATTCAAAATGGATGTAGTCCTTGGGCTCAAATGCAGTAGTGTGGCCTCAATAGCCTTGCTGTAGTGTGCAGGATGCTGGGAATTATTTCTGCATGTGATGGAAGAATGCACTGCACATGTGATGGAAGACTGCACAGTGCATGCAGAGGGCCCTGTAGTAGTGTGCAGGATGCTAGGAATTATCTGTGCATGTGATAAAAGAATGCACTGCACATGTAATAGAGTACTCAAGTGAGTACGTCAGACGTGGGCGGAGTTTGGTTTCGGAAATAAATTCCCTATGACAGATAGAACGGACTTCGGAGACTATCGACAATTTCTTGAAATCTGATTTATAGAATGAGCTGAAATGTTCCTGGATTAGCCTGTGTGGTATAAGGATATAGAGCATACAATTTTTATTTTTTAAAGTAATGATTAATGATTTGTAGTCCAGTTTGTAGTCCACTTTAACGGACTACATATCCATTACTGCAACGCACAGGCGGTTCTCGTACATACCACGTGCTAATTCGGCAGTGGTGGTATGCATTTTTGGCAGTGCATACCACCTTGTTAATTCAGCCATTTTACTTAATTGAACCGTCTGGAGGGAATTATGGGACGTCAAGTTTTTAAACAGTGCTAGCGCTGGTATATTCACAAATAAATACTAAAATGTAAAATATACTCGAAGCTGATCCAGAAAAACAACATATTTTATTATATTGAACAATCCAAGAAATTGATGGTAAGATATAGGATAATTTCTGTTAGAATAGTGTGGGATTCTGTAATGAGTATATATAATATATATATAGGGAATTGGTGCATAAGCAGGTTTATATGAATGTGTGTCTGAAGGAGACAGCCAGGCACCGGATGAACTGACCTGTGGAATTAAAGGTCAAGGGAGTGTCTTGGTGGGCAGTTGGTAATAAATATGAGAAAACAAATCATGTAATGATCTGTGTGACAGAAGGGAATTCCTTAAGTAAGCAGTTAAGGGTAGGACTGAGAAGATACCCAGTTAAGGATAACCAGATGTGCACATCAATATGCTATAGACGTTTATACGATTGGTAAGTTAGAAAACCTTAAGTAATGCATATATTAAGGAGGTCTCAATGTATGCAGCAGGCGATTGGCCATCGGACCAATAGGAGGGCCTATGCATGTTTTAACTGTATAAAACTTGTGGAATAAGGCTGAAAGGGTGTGACTTCATGAACTCACCCGGCTTTGTTAATCACTAATAAAGTCGTTCAAAAATGGCAAGCTCCTGTCTCTGAGAGAATGATTCTGAGAGAAAAAAGACACGACATAGCTTTGGCGTAGTCGGCAGGATTGGAATAACAGAGGCTGGAAATTCGGAACCGTCTGCTGCTGTGGGCCGGGAGCCGGATGGGTCACACAAGCCAAGGTGATCACCAAAAAAAAAGGTAAAAGCGAATGTTCTTCGTACTAGTTTAACGGGTTGTGTGACTTGTTCCGGGTGCCGCCCCGGCAGTGGACTGTCGAGTAAGTCTCTCCAAAATAAGAACCAAAAAAGTAAATAACTGAGACTGAGCTTGTGATTTTTGAAAAGAATGCATGTGTAATGTGTGTGATTGGGCCTCGAGGGAACTTGTACATATGACAAAAATCTCCTTAGTGGAGTCACGTGATTTGTCCTGCAGTAAAAGCCTCAGCGGAGCGGAAAGGTGCCCGCAGAGAGCCGGGAAGTCAGGCAAATAAAATCCTGTATAATAACGGATTTCTCTGTATGTTGTATAGACAATAGAAAAAAGAGCCTAATTAACAGACAATAGTCGTGTATAATTATAGGTTTTCTATATGTTGAAAGGCTAGTAGAGAAAAGACCGAATTAACAGGTCACTCAAGAAGTGAGTGTTGGAACGAATGAAGTAAGATTGAGAGACAGAGTGAAAGTCTCTGTTACAGGTGGAGAGGGGGTGTGAAGCGCTCCTGTTAAGTCTCCATTTAAAAAAGTGTGAACGAGAGTGAGTTTGGGAGAGTCCTGCACGGTGTAATTTGATTGGGTGTTGTTTGAGAGACATTCAACAATCGAGCCGCTGATTGGGCTCTCTAGTACGAGAAGCTGTGTGTGTGTGGCTGTTTGATTCTGGTTTGCCTGCGTTAAGTGTGTTCTTGTGAGTATGGGAGCTTGAAGTATATAGAGTAAGTGAGTGTGTGAGAGAAATCTGCCAGAAGGACAGATTGGTGTAATAGGGTTATAAACCGTATACCTAGACGGAATAATAGTGGAATAGTAGTCAATAATAAAGTGTAATTAAGCATACTCACAAAATAGAAAAATATTTAACAAGTTTTTTAAAGGTACCTTTTAATGCTGTGTGATAATAAATGTATAAATATATGTGAAAGATTCAGCTTTTTTCTATGAAGCAATAGGGAAGATACGCTAAGAGATAGAATCCCCTTGGGAGATTGGAGGTTAGTTTTGAAGTTGGCTTGGCTGTGTTGTGCATTATCTCACTGATTATTGTTGTAGCAATCCTTTTATTAGTCCCATAAACGCGATAATTGTTGTGTTTTGAGACGTATGTTGGAAAATATAGGGTTGTGGAAATTGATCAGTTGTGATAAAACATATGCAAAGTATATGATTTGGTATATTGTGGTTGGAATTTAGTTGACATTGCAGAAAATACTTGTAATATTGAGTGAAGAGGTGTGGAACGTGTATAAATACTCAGAGGCAAAATAGGGAGTAGAAAGACGGTTCGACCAAATACCTACAGAATAGGAGGAAACAAGAGATCTAGAGTTGTAGAAAATAAAACTTTAGTAATAATAGGTAAATAAACGGATTGAACTAAAAAAGAGTCAGTTATTAAAGTATAAAACGGTATTTGGCATTGCGATAACCAATATTGAATTGCTGTTTTCTATAGAAAAATTAAAACTCCACAAATCATAAAGATAAATAAAAGGGTGACTAAAACGGGAGGTTGTGTATAAACTGCAGCAATGAATAAAACGGCAGTAGAAATGTTGAGTGCCAAAAACCCAGTAAATAAAGAGGAAATAAAGAAAATCTCTCAGAAATGGGAGAAGCGAACTAAAAACATGAATACAAATTGGCCGAAGGAAGGGACTTTCGATTTAAATCTGTGCAAAGAAATGGAAATATTAATAAAAAGTTATAAAGTTAAGCAAAAGGGAAAAAAGAGACAGGAAAAAAGAGAGAGAGAGAAAGAAATAATAAAACTGTTTAAAAAAGAAGGAGAGGAATACTTAAAAAATCTGAGAAAAGCGAGAAAAATCTCGGCAAAGCAAAGTACAAATGTAATTGAAACGCCTCCGCCATATGGGCAATATCCAGTAGTCTCAGGAATCGTGCAGTTAAAGGGAGAAGTGAATGTAGAAGAGGGGGGGGGGAAACTCTGGAGAACTCCTGGGGCCAGCATAGGAGAAAAAGGCAGGAGAGCAGACCCCGGGGAGTCTCTGGGGGATTCCTCTCAGAGCAGACAGAAAGGATTAAGTAAGTTAAATTGTTATAGGGATTTGCAGGTAGCAATGGAAGAGTTACAGGGAAAGGATGCATGCAGTACCCCCAGAGAGAGCGCGCGCTCTCTGGAGGGACAGAAGTGTGATCTTCCCCTGTCCTATGTTGAACAGGACAAAATACCTGATTTAGATAATTGGAGTGAGGAAGAGATTGAGGAAAGTAAGGCAAACAGGACAATAAGTGAAAAGGAGTTGAGAGATAGACGGAAAATAAAGAAACCAGCTAAATATAGCCAGTACCCCCATCCTGATAAAAGGAACGACAGGGCATTACGTGCCGTGGGGATCACAAGATATGCTGGGCATAGTAGAGCGCCTCCCAGACATACATGAGGGGGCAGGAAAGTGGATAAGGGCTATAGAGGAGGAGACAATGGGGAAATTACTGGCGGTGGGGGACCTTAAGGCTCTGTTGGCGAGGTTGCTAGGGATGGCTCGAATGGAGGAAGTGCTGATGAAAAGTGGGCTACAGGCAGCGGTAAACACCCCGTGCCTTGACGGTGCCAGCTTTGATCAATTCCGTCCCGCGATGTGGCGAACTTTGCGAGAGGATTACCCTACCAAGAGTGACCCTAAATCACTTAAAAGGGAAGAGGTGGGAGACACCGTAAATCCAGCCAACTATCTGCATAGACAGTTAAAACGCTGGAAGTTGGAAACAGGGCGGAATCCTGAGGGAGATGAACTGATGACAACCCTCTTCCGGACTTCCATAGTGGAAGCGATGCCCCCGCCGGTGAGAAGCAGGCTGGAGGATGTAGTTGGGCTAAACTCTAAAACGCACAGAGAGTTTTGTGATCATGTGATACATGCAGTAGAAAAATATCGTAAAGAGGAACAGAAGCTTAAAGACCAAGAGAAAGAGACACAGCGGAAGCTGACACAGCTCAGCTGGAAGAATTGACAAAAAAGCAGTGGTAAAAGCCGGAGGGCCATCGCGGCTGCCTAACCCTCAGGGCCAAGAGCAACCCACTGTACCAATAATAAATGTGTATGCACAGCCCCAACAGTGGAAAAATAAAACCCCAAATAATAGAATATGCTGGGGATGTAATCAGCTAGGCCATAATAAGCGTGACTGTCCAACATTTTAAACAAATTTTAAAACTTATTACGGCTATAATGCAGCCAGCAAAATTAGCCATAATAAAGTGTCAAGCGCAAAAAAGACATTGTAGCGCCCACAGTGTTGCTAAACATACTAATAACAGATGCGCATGGGTTTGACCATTGCGCAAGGGGGGAAGTTATTAGAAAAATAAAATAACAAGGTTACTGGTCTCCTTATTTACAAAATATGGTAGACGATGCGTTGGCAAAATGCAAAGTGTGTGCGCAAAATAATGTACGCAAAGGCCCCTCTCTGGAACAGCTCCAGATGGAACTCAAAGCATATATGAGACAACTAACTGCGATATATAAAGTTATTTATTACAGGAAAAGAGCCGAGAGCCTGAGTCAGAGCCAGAGGTCACAGGAGGGATCAGGACCGAGAGCAGTGTAACACCCACTACTACAGAACCAAACAGTCCTCCAACTTAACACACCCAGGCTAAAGTTGGGAAGTTGGGGGGCCATGTTCACTAGAGCAGGAATTATAATAACAGTAGTAGTTGTTATAGTGGGATTAATGTTCTGTTGTGTGATACCTCTGCTGAGATCTTTCCTGATACAGGCAACTGTTAAGCAGATGAATCCAGTTATGAGGTACCACGTGAATGCTGAAGGAGTGGTCCTCCAGGCTGTCAACATGAGGCATGGACTGCGTGATGATGAAGGCTGGCCTGATCTGAATCCAGTACCAGACTGGATCCCACAAGAGCCACACCCAGATACCTCATCTGAGAACAGCACAGACAGTGAGAAAGAGGTGGTATAAGAAATACAATGGACTGTATAAGGAGCAGAAGAGGACAGCAGGTTAGCCCGGCTAGCATCCGAGACGGCTAGTTGGTCCACCTACTACGAGGGAGCTCCTCAAGATAGCCAGAAGACTGATTTCTTATTATATAATTACACTACACATAATATAATCGAAAATTGTATTCTTGTGTATCATTTTATGTTTTTTTATTGTTTATTGTATAACCACAATAATATTTGTTTTTTATTATTTTAATAGTAACTACATAATGCAAGGCTGCCTATGTTACATACATATTGAATAAAAATGTGGCTGGAGTGGTGAGTCTTTTACTCCTCCCTCGTCAAGAGTGGGGGGAGAGTTTTGGCTCTAAAACTCCCTGGAATGGATGACGACGAGAAGCACAAGTTGATAAGAAAAAGGGGTTTATTTAACCCGATAAGATTTGGGAAGGTTGCTTTTCCTCATTGTTCATTTTCAGATCTAAATTATTCTGTTGGAACTAAGTAAGTCCCAATGGGGGGATTATATAGGATAATTTCTGTTAGAATAGTGTGGGATTCTGTAATGAGTATATATAATATATATATAGGGAATTGGTGCATAAGCAGGTTTATATGAATGTGTGTCTGAAGGAGACAGCCAGGCACCGGATGAACTGACCTGTGGAATTAAAGGTCAAGGGAGTGTCTTGGTGGGCAGTTGGTAATAAATATGAGAAAACAAATCATGTAATGATCTGTGTGACAGAAGGGAATTCCTTAAGTAAGCAGTTAAGGGTAGGACTGAGAAGATACCCAGTTAAGGATAACCAGATGTGCACATCAATATGCTATAGACGTTTATACGATTGGTAAGTTAGAAAACCTTAAGTAATGCATATATTAAGGAGGTCTCAATGTATGCAGCAGGCGATTGGCCATCGGACCAATAGGAGGGCCTATGCATGTTTTAACTGTATAAAACTTGTGGAATAAGGCTGAAAGGGTGTGACTTCATGAACTCACCCGGCTTTGTTAATC
Source organism: Synaphobranchus kaupii (assembly GCA_029718625.1). NCBI lineage: Eukaryota > Metazoa > Chordata > Actinopteri > Anguilliformes > Synaphobranchidae > Synaphobranchus > Synaphobranchus kaupii. The sequence goes on along the minus strand of CM056376.1, from coordinate 110,034,257 downwards.
ACTAATAAAGTCGTTCAAAAATGGCAAGCTCCTGTCTCTGAGAGAATGATTCTGAGAGAAAAAAGACACGACAAAGACAATCACTAGAAATTGTTTAAAAGTAAGTTTTCGTTAATGTCTATGGTCTAAATGACTGGGGAAGTCACTTCCGAAACCAGTGTGACGTAGTCACTTGAGTACTCTATGGAAGAATGCACAGTGCAGGGTTGAAATTCAACTCAATTTGTATTAAATTGGGTTGTTTTAACCAAAGCATGCTGCAAGATCTAGAACTGCAGTTGCAATTTTCCAACTAAATTTAAGTTCCATGTTATAGGCTAATTTTAGCAAAATTTTTTTTTTAAATGTCAAAATTTAAAAATTCCCAAATTTCCAGAGCTTAACTTCCCATGGTAAATTTCTGGAAAGTTTCTGGAAATTTACCGGAAATGTTCCACGCCTTTGCAACCGTAGGCAGGACAGAGTGAGATGCACACCAACACGACACACAGAAAGCCAGTAACACACTCTGACACCATGCAGAGTATTTTCATAACAAGCCACACATGAAGTCTCACACAAAGAAAGTCTCTGATCGCCACAAGCAGAAAGCTGACAAGCCAATGAGAAAGCTTAAATATGCCACACAGAGAAAGCCTCTGATGAGCCACAGAGAACGTCTCTGCAGTTTAGCAAAGTAATGATTAAGGAACTGGCCTTGTAATCGAAAGGATGCAGGTTCAATTCCCAGGTAGGACACTGCCATTGTGCCCTTGACCAAGTTACTTAACCCAAATTGCTTCAGTATATATCCAGCTGTATAAATAGACAATATTTAAAATGCAAAAGTTTAGTAAGTTGCTCTGGATAAGAGCATCTGCTAAATGCCTGTAATGTAATCGCTAACATGGTACCCAGGAAGACCCAGGTACCCAGGTACCACAACACAGGGATAATGTCTTCGTACGCCTCATACAAAAAGTTGATAACAAGCCAATGTGAAAGATTCTGAACACACTACAAAGATAAACTCTCTATTGAACCATGTACTGGGAATGTAATGTAGAATCCAACAGGGTTCAGATCGAAAGTCTCAATTTATTATTACTTATATTGTAGCATTGAAACGATCTCCAACATTACATTACAGGCATTTAGCAGACGCTCTTATACAGAGCGATTTACAGATTACACAATCCATTTTTAAAAAGATGCATATTTTACTGAAGCAATTCAGGTACAGCACCTTGCTCACAGGAGTATCAGCGCCCTAGCTGAGAATGCACCCCACAACCTCTAATCTACAAGCCCAGTTCTCTAAGCATTATGGGCCTGATTCCAGCAGAAGACAGAAGCAGGTGTCAGCCCTCTGTTATGTGCAAGAGCCAGGTCCCAGAGCAGAGGCCACGGAGGAGAACAGCAGGCATAACCACCCTCACAGCAGAAACAGAACCCCCATCTGACTCAATCACTTCCACCCAAAACAAATCAATTAAATTATGGCTACCGGTATTACCCTAGACCCACCTCCCCCACCCCCCGAGACTAATCCCGAAACGGCCAAGGCCAGGCCATTGTCTTCACTTTTATGGATTTCATGGTTAAACGTCCAATGTGACTGATGATGATGATCCAAAAACCCAGCCGAGGCACACTGCCACAGACCGGCCGACTGAGAATCTCCTCACTGCCCTAATCAAAAATCCATTCATGCTTCCACATTCAAAGGCCTACACACCTGATTCATTTACAAGGACCTATATTCATTTTTGATTTTGTTTTTTTATTTATCGATTTATTTTTTGTTTTTTTGCATTAACTTCAGATGGGCTTGTGATCGAATCAGAGCAGGCTCAAGCGCTTTCGGTATAAAACCAGACGAAGCCTGGGGCGATCTGCTGGATTATTGGTTGGTGGCGGATGAGGTCAGTTGCTGTACATAGTTGCTGTAATGGGCTTTTCTGGTCCTTGACTGAACGGCACTCTAAAAACACAGGCCTCTGTCAACGTGGTTTGTCTTCATTACACTTTCTTTACATCCAATCTGCAGTGGCCAACATGCATTCAAGAGACTGGGATCTCACCCAGAAGAGAATAACAGCCTGCATAGCACCAATAGATATGCCAAATGATAATTCACCCTTTCCTTTTTCTTGTGCCAATTGAATGTGCAGCAACTGACAGAATGAGATGTCTGTTTTTTAACTGACGGAGGAACCAGCCGTGGCGACACTGTAATTGCGGATGGTCGAATGTGATCTCACTGTGAGGCTAGGAATTTAAACTGTCTGAATTCAGCCTGTGTCAGGACAGTTTATTAATGCAATCTCTTATTGTCTTACTTAATTTTGCCTCCTGATCTTGCAGTGGCAAGAGCGTTTTCGATTCATACCGTCTGATTAAGGTCTCACAAATTTGTGAAATATGCATTTGCCCCATATTTCATTGTATAAACATATGTTCTGCTTGTGCATTTCTCACCCATAATTATTAAATGTGAAGACTGCACGGTTCCAGGCAGGCTCGCTAATTATTTTCCTGCACAATTGACTTTTCCCCCCTTATTACCACAGCCAGAACCACAACTGAAACTAGGAAACTAGATGTGGAGAAATATACATCACAATGTTAGTCCCTTGGTTCATTTGTCTAGGGTTTTAAGATGTCACACCAGGTAAAAAAAAACAAAACACTAAAAAACACCATGATAAACATCTATATCCAAATGTACGCTGTGTCCAACTATGCCCTCTATGTCCAACTATGCCCTCTAGTGCCCACTCATACACAGTATTGCAGTAGCAATACAGAATGTAGTGCTTGTTTAAAACACATGAAAAGTCCAGTGGATAACACACACTCAGTTGATACCTATAAAAGTCTCCGGTAATGACTGACCTGACTAAAACAGAGAGACCAATGACTGTCAATTGCTGTGCTCTAAATTAAGCGTGACACTTTTCTGACTGTGAGTGAAAAATAGAGAAAAAAAATCCTCCTCTTTTTACCCAGCCTCCTCCTCTTCTGCCTGTACTCAGCTTCTATTTATCCTCTCTCAGGCACAGCAATTTCTCTAAAAATGCACCCAGTTTGAAGAGCAGGGGATAACAACGAAGCCGAACAGGGAAACAATTGAGATGGGAAAGCTAAGCAAGGCACATGCTGTTTGAATGGCTTTGTGACTGGCTGGCATACAGGGCAGGCATAGGCTTATGTATGATGTCATAGTTAATGAGGCATAGGCTTCCCCATGAAGCCATTCCTGATTGCTGATCGAGGATGAGTTTTCACTTTTAGCTTATAATGGACAAGGTTAGCATGTGGGCAACCACAAATCAAATTCACCAAACCCCATTACAAATCTTACCCAGGAGTTATATGTGTGTAACTGCATACGCTGTTTGTGTGCACAGTGTGCGAGTGTGTGTATCAGGCAGCAGAGTCACTTTGGAGGAGTGATTCAGCCAAACACAAAATTAGAAAGGAACAGACTGACACTTGAGTGATGGAAGTACACAGTAAATAGGTGGATTTTTTTTAACTTCTTACAGCTGAGCTGAGATAATTTAGCGTGTTTACTCAATTGGCGTGAAGCCTTCTCTCTCCCTCCATCCCTCTCCCTCCACATCCCTTAGCTTTTCATTCCCAGTTTAGAAAGCCTATTTTTAAAGACCTCCCCAAGGCTGGGGCACTTCACTGTGTGGATGTGTTTAATGACCTGAAGCATCATGCGTGACATTTGCTGAAAGTCAGTGTAAAACACAAACCTAAGAGGCTGATGACTCTACAGTGGACGCATCGGTTCCACTCGCAAAATTAGGGTTAATCGAACTGAACTGATGTTCACCACCCAAATCCTAAATTTGGTTGAAATATAGCTACGCTACAATGGACTGGCACCCTGTCCAGGGATTGCTCCTGCCTTGCTCCCAATGCATGCTGGGATAGGCTCCAGCGGGTATAGATAATGGATGGATGGATGGATATAGCCTACGAGAGCGTCCATACAAACAAGATCGCTTTGCCCCATTGACAGTTTTGAGATATTCAGCAATATAGAAAAAAATTACATCAAGCCAAAAAACCTTGCAGAAACTAACCAGTCACCATAGCCGGTCGAGAAGACTGAAAACTCACTAGGACTGCAGATGCTACAACACACCTTTCCCCATTCTAGATAAATCCCAGTGAACAACAGTCGTCCTTGGATGGCTAAATTGTTTTGCAATCGTGTTTCCAACACAATTTAGCCGTCCATGGACGACTGTTGTTCACTGGGATGGACTTTACACACGCTGCTGTTTCGCCAAGTAATTTAATTTAGCCACGCCATTAAGTGATTGCTTTGCAGGCCACCATGCAGTCACAGCTTCCTCCTCTGTGTATCTAGCAGTACACATAATTGCCTCCGTTTTTGGAATGACTATAGCGCTACTTGTTCAACATCCTGCTTATTCGTCAAGCCTTTTGTCATCACCGTCTGTATGATCTTATATGTAGGCCTACAATGTTAAGAAAAGCACAAATAAACATGTTTCAATGGAACTGCCGTGAATCCTTAGGTCACACTGTATATTAGCTCATTCCAATAGCGACCTAAACTAATTTTAAACGACACAGAATTACTGCATTGCGCGCGTTAACAGGTGTTGCCGAATCTGTAACGGAAACTTGCTTTAAAAAGTGTCACCAATATGTACTTTACTGCGATAGGGTTAGGAAGTTCTGGCGTATTAGAATAGTTCAAAGAGTATTCTCTGCATCGGCTGCAGTGCTTGTTTGTCATGATGGTCTTACCGTCGGGGTTGGCGCAGATGAAGACCCGAACGCTCCTGCCAGTGGGTACATGGTACGGAGGGAGCGCAAGTACGTTTCCACTGAGGGCCGCCCTGCGGAGCGCGGATTCCCGGGGACAAGGCAGCCTGTTACCCACTCCGGACGGCCACATGGGCGGTGATTTCCAGCGCAGCTACATACACAAACGTCCGCAATTATTTATTTATTACATTTTTAGCATACAGATCTATAAACACTGACACACACACACACACACACACACACACACACACACACACACACACACACACACACACACAAGCATCAAGTTAGGATAACTGATCAAACAACTACAGAGACCGCAAGAGCCACGCGCTATACTGACACTGCGGGAACGTTTGTTTTCAGTCATTGCCGTTTTGTGTGGCATCTCTGCATAATATTTTCATACGATTAATACATATTTAAAAAATATTCAGGTGTTTTAGCCATGTTGTAAATATGAACTAATACTACTACTAGTACTACTACTAATAATAATAGCCTAATAGGTGCACAGATTACTGCCATAATTCCCGCCCAGAGAGGATGCACAGATGCCTGTAGGGTGCAGGAGAAAACAATGGGTTAATTTAAGAACATCTCAACCGGGGATGTTTTCGTTTCGTTGTTTTTGTATTCGATATATCCTGACACGTCTGGAGAAGACGGAACACACATGAAAACAGATGAAGCGAAAAAAAGTCCAATATTCTTCTACCGTTCGCTGCAAACTCCCTTCCCCTTCAACACGCATTTCAGCACACTGGCTTCGGGCAAGAGTAAGCTATTAACACTTAAATAAGACACTTCTATGAATGCTCACGTTTATCCTCTTCATTTAGGGTTTCTGGAAAAATCCGGGTAAGAATCCAAATTTAAAAAAACAATAGAATAAACGCCCATCAGAGCGCCGAACAAAAATCAGCCTCGAGAGAATAAAACAGAAAATGTCTTGCGAGCCGCGGAAGCCAGCATCTCCGGCCGCGCGAGCGCTGGAGTGGGGACTCCGAACGTTCTCCTTGTGGTTGAAATAGCGGTCTTGCAGACAAGCGGGGTAATGAAAATTGCAATGAACCGTTCAATGAGTGACGCTCCGCTCATTCGGCTGTTATCGACGGAGGGTCCTCTATTCCACATCGCAAGTTGCCTCTTATTGCAGTGGGAAGCCAAGATGGGAGCGTTTTAGAGGAGGAGGGGCTGAATTCATTATCTTATCAATAAATGCACGTCTTATGCAGCACTATGTTATAGTAAGTGCTCGGAATTTAAGTGCATTGGATTTATAATAAAAGTAATTGATTATATTGTTCTACTGTTAGGGGAGAAATGTTGAACGTTTTTTTCCCTCGAAAGTTTAATATTGCTTGAGATAAACAAATGCAAGATGCCGAATTCGATTAAAATACAACTAGACTAATACAGACAGTATTGCATACAGTAACATGTTTACAAATGAGTGGGTCAAAATTAAGGAAAATAATACATAATAATAAAATGGCACAAACAACCAAACCAAATGGAAAATAGGCTACACTATTTCATTGATCCATAAACACAGTCAACGGTAAGTAAAAGTTGATACATAGCCTATAATATGTTGTTTCAGAGTCACATATTTTAAATTTCCATAGTGTTCATTAAGGACTAATTAAATATCGATTTACAAATGAATAGATATTTTTCCAACTTACAGATGTGACGATTGAGGTGGCAGCTGGGCTTTTAGCACCGTGCCATCAGCGCGCAAAGTATAAATGCCCTAGGCTGTCGATGCTGGCGCATGTGAACCCAGCGTGTACCCAGCGTGTTGGCGGAAGCTGCCATTGAGATTATGTGTGCCTCCAACGGGGGGGGGGGGGGGGGGCTAACCTTTATTTTCACTCTGCGGTGAGATTCGTAATCCCTCTGTATATGAATCATACATAAACCTGCGCGCGCGTGCTTAATGGTTTGGGTATTATTATTTTGCCAGGAGACCCCCCCAGCACGTGACGCCGGCGGTGCTGGAACGGAACGCAGCTGTTATGAATGTCTCCTGTCAAATTGGCTGAGCACGCGCTCTCCACAGCTTACTGTACAGCATGTGTTCCTGCCAAACATATAAAAATATTGTGGCAAAAAAGGAAGAAAAAAGTGTAGATATACACTTTTTTATTATAGATACAGATATCAATGGTGTACCACACACACACACACACACCACTTATCACCTTAGTGTGTCTCCATAGGAACATAGGCGCTAGGTGGGTATTATGTGCACCATTACCTGTGCGATGATGCATACACGATTGGTTTATAACTCTTTGGAGAAAAAGGCAAAGAGCCATTACGTGCTGATCAGAGGTCACAGGATCAAACTGAGGTGCTTGCTTTTCATCCAGACGCTATATGGACTGTGAGACTCACGAGGATCACAAAAATGAAAATAAATAGCTAAATGGCAGCCTGCTGACACTCTGACCTCCCCTTTCAGAAGAACAAACAGGGCTGCACTATTGAAAAAGCAAAGCCATAGTTTGAAATTTCCACCAAAAAAGACAAAAAAAAAAAGCTATAAAGTAAACGTATGCCGGTTCATGAAAGACGAAGCACATACCAGCATATGACACTATTGGCTTTGCAGATCTGAAGACTGTTGCTCTATCCTCATAGGACCTGACAATTCATTTTTGGTCCCCTATAGGGGACATTTGTCTCTGGTCTTAATCTCTAGAACCATATATTGTACAAAGCCCAATTCCAAAAAAGTTGGGACAGTATGCAAAATGCACATAAAAGCAGAAAGCAGTGATTTGTAAATTCTCTTTTACGTATATTTAATTGAAAACAGTACAAAGAACATATATTTAATGTTTTACCTTATCAACTTTATTGATTTTTGTAAATATACATTAAATCCAAATTTTATGCTTGCAACATGTTGGGACCGGGGCAAAAAAGTTGGGACCGGGGCAAAAAAAAATACTGGGAAGTTCAAAAAACACCTGTTTGGAACATTCCACAGGTAAACAGTTGATGCTATCATGACTGGGTATAAAAGGATATCAAAAGCCTCTTGATATCTTATTTTCAGGTACTCTTAGAAGCAATACTATAACCTCTTTGAATTTGAATGGATCTCTATGGGAATTGGGGGGTGGGACTAGATTAAGCTGTAGATTACACTGGAATAGTATAGAACCCATGGTTGGCTAAATGGCTGTAAGTCATCAAGGGTCTGAGGTATCAAACGAGCCTCAAACCATCACTCTGCTGCCAGATATGCAGTAGATATGGATGGATAACTTTAAGGGTTGTTTCTCCTGATTCATTTTCCTATTGAACTCTATGGAAAAATAAGTCAGGAGAAACAACCCTGCAAGTGATCCATCCATATCTACTGCATATCTGGCAGCAGAGTGATGGTTTGAGGCTTGTTTCATACCTCAGACCCTTGATGACTTACAGCCATTTAGCCAACCATGTGTTCCATACTGTTCCAGTGTAATTTACATCTTAACCTAGTCCCTCCCCACAATTCCCATAGCGATCCATTCAAATGCAGAGAGGTTATAGTATCGTATTGTTCTGTTTTCAATTAAATGTATGTAAAAGATAATTTACGAATCACTGCTTTCTGCTTTTATGTGCATTTTACATACTGTCCCAACTTTTAGAAAATATTTTCACTGCAACATGTTTTTGTCATCCAAATACTGGTATGTCAAATTTTGTCAAACAAATTAAAATATATCAAGGTTTTTTTGCCGGGTCTCGGGAGCCTATAGACTAGTAAGCGCAAGTTTTGTATGGCCATACTCATTCACCCCTATATCTAACCACAGTAAAACATAAATAAATAAAAGATATACAACCTGTAGCCATATCTGATGCTTAAAAATACAAGATTGAAATATGATTAATAATTTATTATTAGTGACCTAATTAAATAAATAATAGCTGAGGTTGGCACTAGGTGTCCTTGATTTGGTTGTCACTCCACATCTGGATATAATCTATTTGACCACTGTTGTGACAGGCGAGCGAGAAGAACTGTCGACGGACGCAATTCTTTCGGAAATAAACGTTTTATTCTCGTTTAATTGTCGCCGCTAAAATGGAGAAACTTGCTGACATTAAAAAACGAACGTCCTCGATGCCCCGGTCCCCCTGCTGGCATCAAATCCCTGAGGCTTTGCATCCTCAGTCAGCCCCATATCGGGCAGCTTTTGTTACCCATAATTAAATTGCATTTAATTCATATCCCACAGAAGGGTATAAGGAATGCTGAAGTGCCTTACTGTGAGGGTGTTGTTGAAGGGTTAGGACCGGGTTACGATTCCATGGGCCCTGACAAAAAATATTACAACAGGATTTTATGGGATGCTGGGTCCCGCTGTGAGATATTTTCATGGTTTGCAAAATCCCTGGTGGCACCCCTGCTTACCACAACTGCTATGTAGTACCTATCTGGGAGAGCTGTGACTCCCTATGCATCATTTGAGCTGTTGGTCATTTAGCTGGTCTATTAAATTGGAGAAATCATTAGATTAACAGAGCCATACTGGGAATTTGTGCTCTTTTTTATACATGCCATGGGATCTTTGTTGCATCCAGAAGACTTGGACCTTGGTGTATCGTTTCATCTGTGAGGCTGCGGTGATGTGACGTAGTCTCCAAACTAGTTTACTCAAACCAGGGTTTGGGGTCAGTACTGTTTCAATTCAGTCAGCTCAAGAAATGGCTTGAAATACAATTATTATTTTTTTAAAATCATATAGCAGTTTTTTTTTTCAATTCATTAACAGAATTTCAATAAATGTTGAGTTGACTGATCTGAAATGGAATTGACCCCAAGCCTGACTCAAACACTGTGTCCAGATGAATTTATGGCAATCTGTACTTTTGAACAATTGTTTGATTATTAACTCCAATATAATTTTTTGCAATGACTATCTTTTTTGTCAATTTTAGTTCCTGATGAGGGAATAACTGTGTTTGCAAGCATAAAGGTCATTTAGTTTTTATTGTGTGTGAATGTTCGAAAGGGTGTGTCCCCCCTTTGCACAGACAGCATTGGACCAGAAAGTAAAGCCTTTCCACAATCACCAGACTACAGACCTAATCTAGCTATTAGTCATGACAAGCCCCTAATCAATGCTCCGACAAAACACCCCCCCCCGTCCTTCAGCAAATTGATCGAGTGGACGCATTACCCCTCAGTCGGGCCTATGCGGACGACGGTATGTCACCGCATCAACAAGCTTGTGCCAGCGGCTGACTCACTCTGCCAAACCCACGCATTTTCCAAACTAGTGAGGAGTTAAAGCAAGCGACGTGAATGAATAATCCTCGCTGTCAATCTCAAATTTTAAGCTGAGCATTCAAACAAGCTTACAGACGATGATAATGGGATAGAATTAGTAAGAAATGCTCTGAAGAGTCAGGGAACTATGCATCCCAATGACGGGTAATCGTTGGTGAAAGTGACCTTTTTGAGCATAATTGCTTGTGCCTGTATAGAGTATATACTCAATCAGGACAGCAGAGTCCCTCCCTACCTTCCTGCGAAACCTGAAGATGCATCTATTTAGGAAATACCTCTCTTCCCCTTCTCCACCCTGATTCCCATTGCCCTCTTGAAAATCTTCTATCTATGCAATTCAAAAACTCTCTACCTTCCCTTCTATATGAATTTCTATATGAATTATTTTGACAAATGATTACATACTGCAGGTGTGTTAAGGCCTGACCCTTACACTCTCATTGATTTCTGCTTGAAATGTTGGTGATTTACGAATCTAGGCCTTTTTCTTTGTGCACTAATTGTAAATTGCTCTGGACAAGAGCATCAGCTAAGCGCCTAAAATGTACACGTCAATATACTGTCTATATATATATATATATATATATATATATATATATATATATATATATTTATATATCCAAAGCATTTAATTGTGAATACCTTATGAATGTGCGTATTAAATGTTAGAAATAGGACATTTTTGTGGAAGGTTATGAGGGGTTTTGGGGCATATATGTTCGCATATGTTCTTCAATACCGTCCTTATCTTTATATTTATGAAAAACATTACATTACACATTACATTATAGGCATTTAGCAGACGCTCTTATCCAGAGCGACTTACACAACTTCTTATTACATTTATCCATTTATACAGCTGGATATATACTGAAGCAATTCAGGTTAAGTACCTTGCTCAAGGGTACAACGGCAGTGTCCTACCTGGGAATCGAACCTGCAACCTTTCGGTTACAAGTCCAGTTCCTTAACCATTATACTACACTGCCGTCCAAACTACAAAACCTCTCAGAGTAGATAGTAAAACCTTTTTATTTTTGCTTATTACATGGTTAGAAAAAAAAATCTGCGTGTAATCTAGTATGCAGCAAAATGCTCATTGTAAAATTGACTCTGATAGAGTACAGTTTACACTGATGGAGTACCATTGTCCCCCTTGTGGACTCATGTAATTTAACACTCAAGTTAAGCTCTGTTTAAGTTGAACTAACACTAAAGATTTTACGGTTTTACAAAATTTCCAAAATCAGCAACTTTGAGTCAAACAGAGATGCTGAAGTTTAAGGCATGTCCTTGCTTGTTTTTTTGTTAGTTATTTTTGACAGGATCAGTGTTACAGAGGACGGTCCCACTGCCCCTCGGCAACGTCGCTCCTTGACCTCTCCGATCACAGCTGGTCGGGGCGAGGCCTTTTTTCATCGGGAGTGGGCCCCATCCGGGCGTGGCTCTGAGTCATGCAGGAGCGCACAGTGGCCCAAGAAGGGCCTGGAGGCGTTCTGGCAGGACCTCACTTTACCGCCGGGGTCCAGTGTCACGCCAAACAGCGCTCCCGTTCCAAGGAGGAGCTAAAACGAGCTGCTCCGAAAAGTCGCTCATCTTTCTCCCTGTCTCATCCCCCACTGAGCCCAGAGAGGAAAGATAAGCCAAGAATAGCCTCTTTTGTACTTTTTATTTATAAATTCGATTCATTATGGAAACCGATAGCTTGTATTTACTGGCAGCTGGCTGTACTTTCCAATGACCTTATGTAATTCACCCCTGCAATATGCTTACATTGAAAAAATAAAAATAAATAAGAAAGAAAGAAATCCCGTAGACCTGATTGGGCGACATAAAATATGGATAATGTTCAGGTCTAATTATGTGGAGATTGTTGTTGGATCATGAATATTGGTTAATTTGACTGCATTATTTCCCTTTGCAAGGGATAAATGTCTTTTTTTTGCATAGACATAGCTCATCAGAGCACTGTGATGGCCTTGCCTTCGACCACCTATCAGCGTCTCGATTTATGTAGTGAGCTAAGGTTTATGTGCAGTGTGTTATTACATGCATGCGTGCATTGATTTGTGCAATGTTTATACAGAGGTTTTTTGCAGGCAGTATCCATATCACGAGACCTAACTTATTTATATCCTGCTGCTTGCTACCTTTGTCATATTTTTTTCGGAACGTTTCTCTTCCACATTTTCCTGAAGTTAGGTAAATGCTTTTCCACCTTTTCTCCTCAGTTGGCCCAGTTTAATTTTATCATTCTTACCCTGGCTTAATTAATAAACCAATCCCCGTTCTGTAGTGGTTCAGAAGCTAAGCTTGATTGGGGATGGCCTGGACACCGACAAAAATTCTTCATAATGAAACAAGAGTGCTGCTTGACGTGAAGTCAGCGGTCATGCAGATGACCCATTTTGCGTGATTATCACAGTATGTTAAGTAGGTACTCAGCGAGGGGAGAGGTGATGAGCTCTCCCATGAGCCTCTGAGCCAATGTGTCGGCATACCGAGGTCTTTAAGAAGCTCAACCGTATGACCAGCAGTACAGACCTGGCTCGCATAATTATCTGAAATACTTTAACATTTTTGACACCGCCACTGGTAAAAATCCCTGAAGATTAAACAAATTTACAGAAACCTTAGAGGCATGATTTCAGAGGCAAACTTTGATTAGAGGCATGGGTTTTAATCAACACTGAACAAAATTATTCTTTCACACAGTTTTGGTCAGTAAAATATATTGTTGAACATTATTAGGGATCTGCAGAAATGTTTTTGTTCAAATGTTATATTTCATCTAGGAGTAAAAAAAATACTTCAAATAGGCTACATATTTGACAAGGGTCAGCAGTGGTGTTGTCTCAACTGAATTTTGATCTGGTAATTTAAATCTAGATCTGAAGACAATATTATCACCAGAGTAATGTGGCTTCAAAATGGCTGTCTCCACTCCTTGCGTGACATGTTGAGCGGTGACAGGCTGGCCACCCGTATCACCCAGATGAAAGCTTAGGGTCGGCTATGCAGTGGCAATTCCATGTCACTGTGAAATGCTTTGAGTTCAGTGAGGTGGAAGAGATGGGGAAAGCCATTGAAATTGTGGACAGGTAACCTGGGGACTGACCTGACATTTCCACACTCAACCCTTGAGAACTGGGTGACATTCAAATGGCAATGTCTTTGCTCTCAAAAGTCAATGCTGAAATGGAATATCAGATGATGTTGCCTTTGTAGCAAGGCTTGATCTCCTAGAAATGAGAAACCGTTGGTGCAAATTTTTGACAATCCTTTTTATGTATTGCGGGAAAGGGACAACTGTGTCAAGAAATTAAATGGATGACAGTGTGATAAGATAGTTGCAGTGTATTAAATAATCAGAATATTTTATTTATTTATATCAAAATATTGCATGTAAGTAAATGTACATTGAATTTACAAATGATGCATTTATTGAGAAAAAATGGGCCTCATTTATGAAATGTTCCTAAATATGTGCATACATTTACGTACGAGCGTGTTTTGCATGAAAATGTTACTCCTGATTCATCAAACCGTGCGGAAAGGGAGATTTGATCGTATTCAGGTGTGTATGTTCATACATTCCGATTCATCACAAATGACAGGCGTGTGCACATTTTTTCGTGATTAGCATATTTCCACGCCCCTGAATTGCCATATATGGAAGATGCTAATTGCACTTACAAATTCAAAATGGCCCAGAAAAAACAAAGGAAATATTTATTCCCACATTGAAATCTAAGTTTTATTAGCAAAGGTTCAGTAATAAAAAAAATTGTATTGTCAGTACCGGTGTCATAGGAACTGGTAAAGTGAAAAGGCCTGGCAGGAGATAACGTGCCATCAATGCAGGATCACCTGTCACACAAACTGTTAAGGTAGTAAAAAAATGGATCGATATTAAACTGGAGTCGAAGAAACGCAAAGCTGCTCACAAAAGCACCATAGCTACAGGAGGTTGCAAAGGATGAGCGATTTCAATATATTCTTAATAAGTCAGCCGTCTCTGCCCCACATAATGAAGCTGTCGTGGGTCCAGGCCACCAAGCCACAACGTTGACCAACACACAATTAGTATCACATAGCTGCACATTGATGGAGTGATAGGTTGGCAATTTCATAGAAACCCATGTTATTCCTCCTGGCTTTGCAGAACTGGATGCATACTGGCATTAGCTGGATTATGCCGTTGATCATAATTGCAATAATAATAATTACAGACCTGTAAGCCACTTTAAAGCAAATTTTGTTCATTAGTTAAATGTGTGGTTTAATGAGCAACATCATATAGCATTTCAGTTTTTATCAATTTATCAAGTTTTGGTATAATTAAACAGCTTCATAGCCTACAATTGATTAATAGCCGTAATCTAAAGTGTTTGTTTTTTACAATCATAATTTATTACGTTTGCATTGTCCATTTCAAAAGCTACATTTAGTCTTGTGAATTTAACAGAAAATAATTACATATTGTAATTAACATTCAGAAGCTACATTTAGCGGAATTCTGAATTTACACAGTGGCACGCTTGGTCCTGAGCAGTTGTACAATTTGTTTGTACGTACAAACAACTCTAAGGTATGAAAACTTTGATGAACAGCAAAATATGGGCAAAATTGCTAATACGAACGATTTACGCACAAATTAGTTCTGCTCACATTTCATGAATGAGGGAAGTTTAGGTATCTTTCTCAAAGGCAAACACTGCGAGTGTTGAATTAACCCTGAAAGTTTTACTATGCGTTTACTATGTGTAATGTTAAGCTGCTAAGGTTAGGCAGCTTGGTCAGGGGAGTATTAAGCTGCTATGATTAGGTAGCTTGTTCAGAGCTAGTGTTAAGATGCTATGGTTAGGTAGCTTATTCAGGGGTAGTGGAAGCTGCTATGTTTAAAGGGAAATTCCACCAAAAAACAACATTAACCTTATTTAACAGATCAAGGCGCAATTGATTAAGTCTCTCTTTATGGCTGGCCAAAACCATCTCTGAGCAGAAATATTGGCAGCAAAAAAATATTGGTACAGGTACAGTATGTGTGAATGACGTATACCTCTACCCTTCCTCATTTTCAACTACAGTGGTATCAGTGGGTGGGTATGTGGAGATACCTCCCAGGATGTGTTGACCAAACTCAGAGAGAGATGCTGGGAACCTGCTATTACAACTGTAAACAGTATTAGTTTGTGAGCTAGCTCATAGATTTCTTAACTAATGCTTTTCACTACATATGAGAGATGGTAACTAAGAGCTTCTAACTTGGAAATACCGTTCATGTCAGCTTTAAGGTCGTAAATACTACTTGTGAATCTACTACTTTTGTACTACGATTTATCCCATTTGATGTCACCATCTCTCACATACGACGTGAACGCAGCATACGACGACCTACCAAGCATGGTGGCGAATTCTGTGGTCAAACGCAAGAAAGAAGCACATTTTCAACAAATAATATGGAAAATATTCTTATCGGATTTAATGGATTACCTGATGGCATGTCAAAAGTCCAAAATGGCGATAGTTCACAAAAACAAAAGTTTCCAGCAAACCTCCATCTTTTCAGTGATCTCAGTCCTTCCCCAAATATCTGGTGATCTTGGCTTTAAACAGGTTAATCCGTAGTTAATGCGTGTACACTTCCAAGTTGTTGTTACAAGCAAGCAAGTCGTTCAAACTGTAATTCCCATACGTGGTGAACGCAACATAAATGACCAATTATTCCAGTACAATGGCTTCCAATGATTTTGTGGACTATACACTGGATGACGACACCTTTCAAGAAATCTTACTTGAATTGGAGGTGGAAGGCTACTGTTTTGACCCCGAATACACGGCAGAGGAGATTTGCTGAAGGTGTGAGCCAGCACCTTCTCATGCTGTAGCCGGAGCTGAACACAATGCCGACCCGGGACTGCCTCGGGTAAAGGATGACTGGTGGTAACTGCCACAATGCCAACTGAAATGGAAATATTTGCTGTAATGAGTGGGACCGGACAGTTTCACTTGTCATCTGTGGAGCAAGAAACCAATGAAGAGGGAAGAATCTGTCTGACTACACATTGATTTTTAACACAACATGCATAAGGATGTTTTAGAGACATTCTTCTGGATCCCCAAAAATGAGCTTGTGTAAGAGACCCAGACCCCAGGAGTTAAAATGAGTAAGTGTCAAAGACATCTGGCTAGGCTAGCTCATATGTTTTCACTATACCAAAAGTAGATAAATTAAGGGTTGTGTTTTCCGAAATGAATGACTGTTTTTTCCCCGTTTTTCTCTAGAGACTCCAGCTAATGGTGGTAACATTTTTTTCTGTAGAACTGTAGTGGCTAGCTTGTTCGCGAGTAACGTTAGCCTCTTTTGAAGAACCGCTTCCAGGACTAGTAGTAACGCCCATCCCCTCCGGTTGTATTCAGTGGGAGTGGCAACCTGTGACTGGCGTTGTCTAACGCCGCCCATAAACTGTAAGTGCCCGGCCGTTGTAGTTCATAGTAAAGCAGTTACCTCATACATGCAGTTTGGGGGCTATATCTCTGTTCTCACTACAGGCTGAGAGCTAATTTTTATCAGGAGGACAGCTACTCTTCTAGAAATCAAATTAGATTTTTTGGTGGAATTCCCCTTTAAGAAGCTGGTTCATAGGTAGTTATAAGCAGGTATGGTTCTATAACTTAACCCACGGGTTTATTGAGTCTGCAATCCTGTGGTTGCGAGTCCATTTCCTTTACTGCTATGGCAGACTCTTTCTCTTTCTCTTACTCATTCCTCTTTTTCAATATTCCTTCATTATTGCCTGCTGATTTCTCTTGAGGCTGGTTCTCTGAACAGGTCTGGTTATATCCCCCTGTGTATGTGTGGATTTATATTCTGCTTTTCACCCTCTGAAATGAATCACGTCTACAAGCACTAATGATGAATTATTTTGCTGGAACAGTGAAAAAAAGGCTGAAAGTCAAAAGCTGCTCAGTCATTGATGGCTACAGGCCACATCAGCACCTGTACCACAGATTCACTAGCCCAGTAATTAAAAGCCAACAGAACTGTCCTTGAAATTAACCTTTTCTGGTAGATCAATTTATCTGCTGATATTTGTAAAACTCCCCTCTTGATTTCTAGCTAATATTTTACTGTACTAAAAGTAGATAAATTAAGGGCTGTGTTTTCCTAAATGAATATCTGCTTTTCCCCTGTTTTTCTCTGGAGACTACAGCTAATGGTGGTGACATTTTCTTCAGTAAAACTGTAGTGGCTAGCTTCCCAGCGAGTAACGTTAGCCTCTCTCGAAGAACCGCTTCCAGGACATGTTTCTAGGGAAATCAAGAACCAAGGTGCTCAAAACCAATTTGATGCATTTGGCCATAAATCTCAGTAGGTAGGTATGGTTGACACTCCGAAAAGAAAGAAATCTATGTTCTGTAGTTTCTTCATCCATTTATGTATTTATTGATATCAGTGTGAAGCCAAAAACAAGCTAGCTTGGCTTCACACTGGTATCAGATGAATTCAATTTTGTTTGCATATCATTTTTTGCAGAGACACTGTCATGAAGACACTTTATAGGAAAACAGGAAATAGGAGAATTGTGAAAGACCAAGCATGAACCACAATAAACCACAAAGTAGAAAAAAACCCAGAAGAAAAAACACTCAAATGTAGCGAAAAGAAAAATTCTAGGGAAAAACTATAGAGGGGAGCACATCCACTGCAGGCCGGCCTGGCATTAATATTTAAAGTTTGTCTGAATGACAACAAGGAGGTAAATTATAATATCAATACATATATCAATGAAGAAACCAAAGAGTGTGTGTTTTGTTTGATGTTTAGGGGGAAATTGAACATATGAAGAGTACAGACGCAAAAACCAATAAACGCCATTCCTGACCAAACTAAACTAAACATGCCGTGATTGAGGTCACAGTGCCTTTGTAATTTCCAAATAGTTTTGCAACAAAACACAACATCTCATTCTGTATGTAGGCTACAGTTATTTAACGTTTTACTACGAAGAAGGATTATGGAGTTAACTGCATTGAGTAACAGCTCTTTTTACTTCAGTCCATGTTTCAGATTTGGGAGGGTTCTGTTTTTACTCAATGCAGTTAGCACTGTCCTGCTTCGTAGTTTGGGTTTGTCTCAACACCAATGGGTCACCATTTTTGGGATTGATAAGTAAGTTACAAAGAAAGCACATAAAAAAAATCTTGATTTACTGAAAATGAGAAAATTAGATTTATCTGCATTTTCATCCGAATTCTTCATATTAAAGAGTTTTAGCTGTGCTTTTTAAAACAGCTTCATACAGTAGCTCTTCCTGAGGACCACACGCACCATGCACCCATCCCTCCTTGAATGATTCATCGGTTTGCATGGTCTTACGGTACGCATCAACGCATTGGCCCCATGCATCATCTACATTGCGTGTGAAGAACTGAGGGAGCTCCAATGCTTAAGAGTCACATGGTTACCGGATATCGCACATTACACACTCTCTCAGATCCTTGCTGCATGTACAAGGATTACTCTCTCATTAGCCTGGCTGATTCTTTGATGCCAGCTCCTCCATCGCACTGATCAATGTTAGGAACTGTGCGTTTTGTGTGAGGAAATAGTGTTCTTTCATCTTATTCTTTCTTTCCCCATCAATAAGCGTGAAGAAAAAAAAAAGCCTTCTTCATTCATGTTGCTTGAGTAAGAAATTATTGCCACATCCTTTCAAATCTCCCAAGCCACGTGGGTTAAAAATAATAAAACAAGTAGCCAATGAAAGAGTTTTCAGCAGCTCCTGTAGAAGAAATTAAGAAAGCTTTCATTTTTAAAAACAGACCAATACGTTTCTGCATCAGCTGTCTGTGTCCATGCAAGGATTCATTTAAATAAGACCATGTAAATCAAAAGACCATGAAGTGGAGCTGAATCAAAAAGCATTAACTATTTATTTTTCTCCTTCCCAGCTTCACTTTTATCTTTTGAAAGGGAGAGATTGGGGTAAGGAGCAGGAGGACAGAATGAATTTGTTCCTGTAGCAAGTCAAGAGATAAATGTTAACCAGTCTCTATTGCATGTGGAACAAGGGAAGTCACTCAGTCACTCTTCCTCCTTTCTCTAACACTGGAAAAAAATAAAGTTTGCCTCTTTTACACTGAACAAGACTAACTGTGCCTCCCAAACCCATGAGAAGAGTAACTCTGCCTCTCTAGCACCGAACAAGACTAACTGTGCCTCTCTAGCACTGGAGAAGAGTAACTATGCCTCTCTAGCATTGAACAAGACTAACTCTGCCTCTCTAGCACTGGAGAAGAGTAACTCTGCCTCTCTAGCACTGGAGAAGAGTAACTATGCCTCTCTAGCACTGAACAAGACTAACTCTGCCTCTCTAGCACTGGATAAGAGTAACTCCACCTCTCTAACACTGGAGAAGAGTAACTGCCTCTTTTACACTGGATAAGAGTAACTCCGCCTCTCTAACACTGGAGAAGAGTAACTGCCTCTTTTACACTGGATAAGAGTAACTCCGCCTCTCTAACACTGGAGAAGAGTAACTCTGCCTCTTTTACACTGGAGAAGAGTAACTCTGCCTCTTTTACACTGGACAAGAGTAACTTTGCCTCTCTAACACTGGACAAGAGTAACTGTTTTTTCTCGAACACTGGAGAATGATGTCCTTTGGAATACTTTAACAGTTATTCTTCTCCAGAATTCAAGAGTCACAGTGTTACAAAGTTACTCTGCCTCTCTAACACTGGAAACTCTAACTCTGTGACTCTTGATTTCAGGAGAAGAATAACTGCTATAGGATTCCATGGGACATAATAATGGGACTGAGAGTGCTGAGCAGACAGCTGCGAGAGGTGAGATGACCAACGTTCAGAGAAACACGTCCTTACTCTCTGAGGTATGGAGACTGTGAAAATGCATAATGGCTGAATGTGTTGAATCCCAATGCGCTGTGAATCTCACACCATCTGAAGGCTGAAGAGAAAAGCCTGGTCCCTTCTGACAACGTTTAACAGGAAATAAAAACCCTCCTCAAAAGAATATTATAACGCTGCATCGTTGGGCGAAGCTCCACATCCTGTTTAGCTCTAGCATCGTGCATGTGGAGATTACCAGTATACATATTCAGCACACATTTAGTCTTTGGAATAACAGCTTATTGTGTGCACTGTCTGGGCGGTCCTGGATGAAAGATGGACACGTTTGCATATGAATGATTGTCCATGATGACCAACCTCACTGCTGGGAAACTGTGTCCTGCTTTGAGTCAGTGATTTGAGTGAGTCACCCTCATTTCCCCCTGGATTCTTGCTCATTATTGTTCATTAAATTGAGGGCCTGCTTATCTATACTGAAATAAAAAAAACTAAGGGCCAATTATTTTTTTTTTCTATTTGCAGTTGGCTAGGCAGTATACACCTTATCATCCACAGTGGCAGTAATTTAATTTTGGGCATTTTATTCCCATCCTCTTTTTCATGTGTACCCTGGCCCCTTAACCCTATGTGTACACACACATTTTTACACACACACGCACACGTGCATTTTTATATATATACACACACACACAATAACTGTCTGATGGTGCCTCCAAGAAACCTCAAAGAACACAGAGATATTAAACCCAGAGAAGTGTTCATGGCAACTCTCTCCCATGTCTGAAGGGACTACTCAAAGGGACAACAAAATGATACACTACAGTGATTATTAATAATGAATTGTATACCCAGTTATGTGTATGGGAAGATAGTAAGTACATTTTGAGCCATGTGGAGTGTGCTACACTTGACACTGCGATTAAATATTTACGTGTGTGCTTTGCTTCCTGGCCTTGCTACAGAAGTGACAAAGACAGCTGATGCATCAGGCGTTTGACAGTCGTGCTGTGAATCTTTTGTGGATTGAGTTGAAGAGAGAGTTAGAAGTCCACTTGTCACATGTCACGTGAGAAAAGGGGGTAGGAGAGAAAAAAATTCTGCAGTTTCCTCGGTTCATTTCTTTGGTTCGCCTTCCTCAGTCAACGTGGAAGGGTGCCGCTTACAGCGCTCGTCACTTTATCGTCCTTTGAAATAATTAAAATAGAGGTCATTGTTTTCAGTGGTGCCGTTTGTCTGTCTTTCCAGGAGAACACAGCAAAATGATTGTGTTGAATCAACTATAACAGTGCGGGTGCAAAAGGGACCATACGGGCTCTATCAGAGTTACAACAATTCTATCAGTGTTGATTTTACACTGAACGTGTAGGTAGCAGCGGCAGATCCGCTGTACCATTTTAATCTGACTGTCCGCTTGACTCCATGTGTCACTTTCCCTTTTCACTTGAGAGCCCAGGGCACAGCTTTTGCAGTGTATTATTATTTTCTTCAACATGTATTGATCCCCCCTCCCTTTTGTATTGAGGCATTTTAGCCATTATGAAAACAGCCGAATGTGAGATAGTCAGCAGACAAATGGATTTCTTTGTTGCGGAGTGCTTCTGGGAGTCGGCCTCTGGGAGATTCCTGTCAGTCATAGGTCAGTGGGCTGTGATTGGAGGGCTTCTCAAGTTGAGGCCCCACTATACCATGGTGTGTGTGTGTGTGTGTGTGTGTGTGTGTATGTACTGTGTATATCCATATATATACACGCATACACAAATATACGTAAATATGTATACATACACACTTTCAGAAAAAAGGGTTATTTTTCTCCATAGGTGTTATGTTTTATAACATAGTTTATGCTGGGAGTTCGCTCCCGACAGTTCCCTCCACATTTAAGAGATCCAGTTACTGCTGACGTTTGCTGTACGTTACGTTACGCATGCGTTTTGTGTCGCTACGGGGGTCAGATGAATAAAGCACTCAGTGGTGTTTGAAACTGAACCGTGTGTACGCGTCTCAGTGATTCCACATACAACAATAGGGAACCGTTTTTTAGTTGTTTATGGAACCCTCTATGGTAGGCATTATAAGTGTGAAAGCTTCCAGATTGAACCACTTTGCCCAACAAAGAATGCTTGCACTGGATAGGGTTCCTCTACGGAGACACAGAGGAGCCTTTTGGAACCCATATGTTTGCCACAAACTGCTTCACAGCATTTTCTGGCCTAAACTGTCAACAAAAGCAAGCCTTAGGTGGTATTAGCCAGCCCCCTGGGAAGAACCAGACCAGAAAAAGGAAGGCCGGGCTTCTGAGTCCTGGCTCAGGGTACAGGTTTTTGGTGACCAGTACATGAGGGTCGATCAGTGCATTTCACAAAACAGAGTAAACAGACGATTCTCAGCCACACTGACTGAGTTCTGTCACCAGTCTGGTGAAGGGAGCCTGTTTGATAAAAACGTAAGTTTCCTTCCGTGACCATCACATCTCTAACTCCCCACCCGAGTAGCCTGATAGGCCGTCCTCCCCGCTTCCATAATTTCACTGAAGCAGCAACTAATTTCCTAGACAAGGTATCTCTTGCATGTTGTTTTCACCCGCTTGTGCTGTATAGATCAGGTGAGGGAAGGGCAGATGCCACCAGGGTTTGTGTACGGAACCAAAGGTGGCTTTAGTGCCATTAATTACTGCCCAAACGTGAAGTGATTAACACTGACCGCCATCGATTACCACCGTTTGCGCGTCTCCCATTGTCGTTCTACTGACATGCACAATCTGTGAGCTGTGCCGCGTCGCCGTGGAAACGTGCAGAGGACATTGGCCATTGATAAGCATCACAACCTGCTCTCGACGTCAACGCCCACACCATTGATCTCGCTCTAATCAATCTCATTGCATCTTTATAGAGTGAGAAGCATAAAAGATTCCACTTCCCCTTGGGTACAAAGTAATCAGAGCACTGATACTTTATCATTTTCCTCACAGTCTGAAACCCAGACCATTCAAATTATACCATGGCTATATCCTTCTTCACTGTGTCATATTATGAGGTACGTAAACACAAC
This sequence comes from Synaphobranchus kaupii, assembly GCA_029718625.1. Lineage (NCBI taxonomy): Eukaryota > Metazoa > Chordata > Actinopteri > Anguilliformes > Synaphobranchidae > Synaphobranchus > Synaphobranchus kaupii. Next base: position 110,011,228 of record CM056376.1, on the reverse strand, counting down.
AAAAGCCTTTTTTCATTAAAATGTTCTCTAATAACCACGTTATTTATGGCTATTAAGGTATGTAAGTGTGAGGTGGTAAATAAAAGGTGGAAATGGTATGAAGTGGTAATGTGGTATAAAGGGATCTAAAGAAGGTGAAAGTGTTAAAATATGGTGGTGTATTTTGTGGTAAGTAGTCTAAAGAACCTGGAAGTGATACAAAGAAGTAATGAATTATGATGAAACACAAAAAGGAAATGTCAAATCATCTGGGATAATATTATTGGGTCATAAGCAGTGTAATATGTTACAGCATCCACATTCTATTGCATCAAAATGTATTTTCTAAATGTGCCCATTGACCCCCATTAATTGTTTTGGCGATAAAAGGTCAATTATCTCAAAAGGTGTATATGGTATACAGTAATGGAGGGTGTATAAAGGTATAGTATGAGGTATGAACTCATTTAACTTATCCAAAGTGACTTAGAAAAGCTTTAGCATTTTTACATACTAGCCATTTATACAGCGGGATACATACTGAAGCGATTCAGGTTAAGTACCATGCGGAGGGGTACAGAGGCCAACCTGGGATTCAAGCCTGTGACCTTCGGGTTACGAGCTCAGTCGCCTAGCTATTATACTACACTGCCGCCCATCTTATGTGAGAAGAGGAGGACTAGGGAATGACTCTGCGTTGGAACCATAATCCCGCTGTGCCCACACCCAGTCCTGTCACCTTGGAGCCTGAAATTTGCACATTTATTCTGCATTTTAAGACGTCTGCCTCCAAGGACACCCTTTTTTTTAGGAGGACTCGCATATTGTTCTTAGGTGCTCGACCAATGCCGTACAGCACAAAAGAGAACAGCCACTTGAATAAAGATATTGTTTGATTGAAAAGTGTCAGTGTGGTTTCTAACTGAAACATTTGGAGTGTGAGAAGAATGTTGATGAAATTAACAGAAATGGACAATCAGGTCCAAGTTGGTTCTAACTAAAAAAGACCTGGCTATAAATAACTATAATACCAGCTCATGTCTATTTCAACACAACAATGGTATAGCATCATTTCCTGTTCTGGGAAATATATGAAAGGCAGGTTAGAAGTCTCATTACTTTGATCACATGCAAATTTGTCATCTGGGGTCTTTTGTAATAAAATTCTGGTAATAAATTTCCACATCTGTGAATTGCGCCCTGATGAAAGGGCGACCTTCCTTTCCAAACATTAGAATGTAGACACTGGTTTGCTGCATTAATATAATGCGTCATATAAATTTAACTAAAAAACTACCTGGGCTATTCATTTTTTCATTTTAATGCTTTATGGTGTGCTAAACTCCCAGGCCTCCAATAAAACACACAGACTACCACCCCAGGAATGTCCAGAATGTAATTTTCAGGATTTATCATGCTGTAATTTCCAAGTAAACATAGTAGCCAATGAGCAATATCCAGCACAGAAGAATGTGCAGCCTATATCAGATTAGAACCAATAAATGCTTCTCTTTTTAACATAAGGCACAACTATACATAATATGACACTAAGAAACATATAATGCTGTGTGTAAAATGAAAAAGTAAGTAGCACAGTTGTTTGACATCAGGAAGGTTGTCACATGTAAAAGTCGCTAACCGTTATAGTAAAAGAACATAATGAATAGAGAATGAGTGGAGAAACACAGCATAGTGCGATTGTTCATTCAATTACCGGGACATAGAGTATGTTGCTCACAGGAGCACAGACAATCTATAAATAGCTGCTGTTTGACAATAAGTATTGATGTCAGTGCCGAGGCACATTCCATACACGATACACAGCACCGTTTCCCATAATGCATCTGTCACTGCTCCCAACCCCACATAGAAATTACTTACACTTTCAAATAAAACCCTCAAGGAGGGCTGCATTCTTCTAAAATATCAGCATTGTTCTAATAAAGCTTGAACATATCATACCTTGGTGCTCATATTATAGTGATATTTTATTACCTGGTAACTCACATATAAACTACACTCAGGACGACATGGGGAAAATAGTTTTTCTATCTCTAAATTTAGTTCTTCAATCAGTATGCTTTGTTGGCTCTGTTAGTACTGCCAGACTACTTTATACATAGGAATAGCATACAAAGGAGTACACATATTTACCAGGGCACATAGAGTATACACAAGTGACACATTACTGTTAAAATCATTATAACAATAAGGCCAAGTAGCAGACATCATTTAAATAATTGATTTTTTTTATCTCTAACGATTTACTAATCATTATGTTACGAGAGGGGCTACTTCACTGCTGTCTAACCTAATATCAAACAAAGCTCTTTCCTAACAAAGGCTGTTTGTGTGTCTAATGTAGGCATGTAAGTGGAAACAAAACAGAGAAGAAAGATGCTGGCTGGAGATGAGTGGTCGGTACAGTTCTCACCACTCTGGTTGAGGGCCTACTAAAGCATGTGCTTCCTCCTTAAGCGACCAGCTCCAGCTTCCCTCATAGGAGGAGTCTTCAGAGGTTCAGAAGTTGTTTTTCTTTGGTTGGAATGATCAAAACAAAACAACACAAAACAAAATTAACTTAGCCAGGCAACACCGGGGGGGAATACTACGAAGCAGGATTACTTAGCTGGATAACTGCACTGAGTAAAACCGGGAACAGCTCTTTTTACTTCAGTCCGTGTTCCAGATTTGGGATCAAAAATCTTATAAATGAGAGATATCTATACTAACTATCTCTGAAGGGATTACTTCCAGAAAGATCAACCTCAGACAATTGGTAGGGGAAAATCTTGTGAGCAAACACAAAACCAAGGACATGTATATGTTGGTCTGGCTGGAAAAGCCAACACCAGGATTATCGCATGCATTCCACCACCCCGATGAACAGCTATAACCATGTTTACTGGGATATCCCGAACCTACTGTCATTGAGAATTTAAATTTAAAAAAGACACAGATTTAGCCTTGTTAGAATAGAATAGAATAACTTTTATTTTCCCATTAGGGAACTTCATTTGTAGCCACCAGCAAAAACAAAACAAACATAGACAGTGGGGCAGACCCACAACACACAAACAAACATATCAAATAAAGACATTCAATAGAATCATTACATTAATCAAACTAATTAAGTGAATTAAAGTAGAATACAGCCCAACGTCATGATTAAAAATAGCCCCCGCTGTCCCGAGATGTCCAGTGTCATCAAGCAGTCCAACACACAAACTCCGCCTCCACAAGTTTCCTCCCTACATGCAGTGTTGCGGTCTCTGTCCATTGTCAAAGTGGAGCACCGAACTGCGTCAGCCTTTCCAGTCATGGCCACACTCCTCCCCTGCATTATCTTCTCCTTCCCTTCCATGGTGGCCTTTTGAAGATTGCCTGCAGTCCTGGATCAGTCCCAACATCTTCAACTCCAGTTAAGAGCAATGGTAAACTTTGTAGCTGCAGATCCAACGGACATTCCAGAGCATATGTTGCGAATGTGTCTCTATGGTGACAACCATAACAAACAAAATTATCCCGACTAGACAATTCGTCAATATTATCAAAACGAGCAACAGGAGTGCCCTGAAAAATCTCCAGCCCGCTTCCCTGTCCCACAATAGACACACAGCGCATGACAAAAACAAAAGACAAAAGCCTGACACAACAAAACACATTCAAATTAACAAACATGAACACGAGAGACAGCTGGACTACATGTCGCCATTACAGTGCCACATCACATAACAAATATAACATTACTCTGTAAACCAATGCCTCAGATATGCCTACATAATGGCTGCTATATAATAGAGGTAAGAGGTCACTGTGCTCCTTAAATGGTTTGTATGCAATGAAATCCAGTTGGACTGGACCACATTTTCTCACTACTGTTTTTAAAGAGCAACATTTACAATACATCTACCGCTAATGATAAACGTTCACCACTAAGTCATATAATGTGAGTCATTCTGTATTCTCCAGCTGAATCAATTATTTCCTCTCTTAAAATATCATGACATTGTTTCCAGTAAACAGCCTGTTTGTGTGCTTTTTAGTGTTATTTTTAATGGAAATGCCCTGTGAGTGCAATATGCCTGGGGCTATTAAAATGGCCTTAGGATGACAGCTGTAACATACATACATCACTTTCACAAGTCCCCTAGCAGCTCTATACAAAATAGTGTATGAATATGGATTAATAGGCATAGGCATCCCCTCTTAAAATGGATAGTGTGTACAATCGTGAAATTGCATGTATTTTCTGAGAATATAAATGAAAAGTAATGATCTTCCTCTGTCTTATTCTATCCCCCTTTCTCTCATTCCTCTCTCAGCTGATAAGAACAGCACTCTTTCCGCCACATCCCCCTTTCTCTCATTCCTCTCGCAGTTGATGAGAAATGTCCCAAACCCATCTTAGAATAATAAATGCAGGCAAAGGAGCAAGGTTTTGGCAATTGTTTTGACAGAGATTGCCAGTGCTCCATAGATATGACTGAGTATGGTTATTTTATCATATTTTCTAGGTAAAAACCCTGCACATTGCAAATTTCATGCACTGCTGTAGTGTATGGATAGATTCTATGGTCTGGTATCTGTTAAGACACTGCTGTAGTGTATAGATAGACTATATGGTCTGGTATCTGTTAAGGCACTGCTCGAGTGTATAAATAGACTATATGGTCTGGTATCTGTTAAGGCACTGCTGTAGTGTATAGATAGACTATATGGTCTGGTATCTGTTAAGGCACTGCTGTAGTGTATAGATAGACTATATGGTCTGGTATCTGTTAAGGCACTGCTGTAGTGTATAGATAGACTATATGGTCTGGTATCTGTTAAGGCACGGCTCGAGTGTATGTATGGACTCTATGGTCTGGTATCTGTTAAGACACTGCTGTAGTGTATAGATAGACTATATGGTCTGGTATCTGTTAAGGCACTGCTGTAGTGTATAGATAGACTATATGGTCTGGTATCTGTTAAGGCACTGCTGTAGTGTATAGATAGACTATACGGTCTGGTATCTGTTAAGACACTGCTGTAGTGTATAGATAGACTATATGGTCTGGTATCTGTTAAGGCACTGCTGTAGTGTATAGATAGACTATATGGTCTGGTATCTGTTAAGGCACTGCTCGAGTGTATGTATGGACTCTATGGTCTGGTATCTGTTAAGGCACTGCTCGAGTGTATGTATGGACTCTATGGTCTGGTATCTGTTAAGGCACTGCTCGAGTGTATGTATGGACTCTATGGTCTGGTATCTGTTAAGGCACTGCTCGAGTGTATGTATGGACTCTATGGTCTGGTATCTGTTAAGACACTGCTGTAGTGTATAGATAGACTATATGGTCTGGTATCTGTTAAGGCACTGCTCGAGTGTATAAATAGACTATATGGTCTGGTATCTGTTAAGGCACTGCTGTAGTGTATAGATAGACTATATGGTCTGGTATCTGTTAAGGCACTGCTGTAGTGTATAGATAGACTATATGGTCTGGTATCTGTTAAGGCACTGCTGTAGTGTATAGATAGACTATATGGTCTGGTATCTGTTAAGGCACGGCTCGAGTGTATGTATGGACTCTATGGTCTGGTATCTGTTAAGACACTGCTGTAGTGTATAGATAGACTATATGGTCTGGTATCTGTTAAGGCACTGCTCGAGTGTATGTATGGACTCTATGGTCTGGTATCTGTTAAGGCACTGCTCGAGTGTATGTATGGACTCTATGGTCTGGTATCTGTTAAGGCACTGCTCGAGTGTATGTATGGACTCTATGGTCTGGTATCTGTTAAGGCACTGCTCGAGTGTATGTATGGACTCTATGGTCTGGTATCTGTTAAGACACTGCTGTAGTGTATAGATAGACTCTATGGTCTGGTATCTGTTAAGACACTGCTGTAGTGTATAGATAGACTATATGGTCTGGTATCTGTTAAGGCACTGCTCGAGTGTATAAATAGACTATATGGTCTGGTATCTGTTAAGGCACTGCTGTAGTGTATAGATAGACTATATGGTCTGGTATCTGTTAAGGCACTGCTGTAGTGTATAGATAGACTATATGGTCTGGTATCTGTTAAGGCACTGCTGTAGTGTATAGATAGACTATATGGTCTGGTATCTGTTAAGGCACGGCTCGAGTGTATGTATGGACTCTATGGTCTGGTATCTGTTAAGACACTGCTGTAGTGTATAGATAGACTATATGGTCTGGTATCTGTTAAGGCACTGCTGTAGTGTATAGATAGACTATATGGTCTGGTATCTGTTAAGGCACTGCTGTAGTGTATAGATAGACTATACGGTCTGGTATCTGTTAAGACACTGCTGTAGTGTATAGATAGACTATATGGTCTGGTATCTGTTAAGGCACTGCTGTAGTGTATAGATAGACTATATGGTCTGGTATCTGTTAAGGCACTGCTCGAGTGTATGTATGGACTCTATGGTCTGGTATCTGTTAAGGCACTGCTCGAGTGTATGTATGGACTCTATGGTCTGGTATCTGTTAAGGCACTGCTCGAGTGTATGTATGGACTCTATGGTCTGGTATCTGTTAAGGCACTGCTCGAGTGTATGTATGGACTCTATGGTCTGGTATCTGTTAAGACACTGCTGTAGTGTATAGATAGACTATATGGTCTGGTATCTGTTAAGGCACTGCTGTAGTGTATAGATAGACTATATGGTCTGGTATCTGTTAAGGCACTGCTGTAGTGTATAGATAGACTATATGGTCTGGTATCTGTTAAGGCACTGCTGTAGTGTATAGATAGACTATATGGTCTGGTATCTGTTAAGGCACTGCTGTAGTGTATAGATAGACTATATGGTCTGGTATCTGTTAAGGCACTGCTGTAGTGTATAGATAGACTATATGGTCTGGTATCTGTTAAGGCACTGCTCGAGTGTATGTATGGACTCTATGGTCTGGTATCTGTTAAGGCACTGCTCGAGTGTATGGATGGGCCCCACAAGCGCATCACATGTCTGCCTATTGAGCTGATCATGAAGCATCTTCCTCCGACTCATGCCTGTAAGAGCTCAGCTTATAGGCTGCAGTGTGATGACATCACATGCTTCAGAGGAGAGCACATGGAGGTTGTGGAGGTTGTGACCACTAATAAAAGTATTACTGGTAATTCTAGATTTGGGAGAAAAAACATCTATTTGATAACGTCCCGATCCTGTATTAAATTTTTTTTAAGAGAAACAGGCGCTTTAAATTTAAGATCAAGCAGCCGTACGTACAGTGCCCTCCCCAATTATTGCCATCCCTGGTAAAGATGAGTAAAAAGGGTTATTAAAAAATTCACCTTTTGGCCGTTGCGGTAGTACATCGGTAAAAAGCGAGGCAAAAAAAATCCCCAAGGATCACTGTTTCCACTATTACAAAGGAAAGTAGCATCTTGGGGTCATCAAGTCTCCAAAACTACCATTAGACATCACCTCCATGCCAACAAATTATTTGGAAGGCATGCCAGAAAAAAGCCTTTCCTGTCATTTCACCACAAACATAAACAACTGGAGTTTGCTAAACACTAAAACTTTGACTGGAATCGTGTTCTATGGTCAGATGAAACTAAAATTGAGCTTTTCGGCAACCAACACTCAAGGTGGGTTTGGTGTAAAAAGAAGAATGGCTATACTGAAAATAATCTGATCCCTACTGTTAATAATAATAATAATAATAATAATACCTTGCATTTATATAGCGCCTTTCTCGATACTCAAAGCGCTTACAGTGATGAGGGGGAAACTCGCCTCTACCACCACCAAGTGTTAAGTATGGTGGAGGTTCCGTGATGTTGTGGGGCTGTTTTTCCTCCAAAGGTTAGGGTACATGACATCATGAACTCCATGAAATACCAGGAAATTTTAAATCTGACTCTGGCTGCCTCTGCCAGGAAACTAAAACTGGGTCGTCGTTGGATCTTCCACCAGGACAATGATCCAAAACATTGTAAGGGTAATTTTCTGATTGACAATGTTTGTGTGTTAACATGAAGACAATCACGTGATTAAAATTAACTTTTAATATAATCCTTATTACCAATAAGAATATGTATGCAGAATTAAGTGCTTAAGAAATATGCTCTATAATACATATGGATTCAGACAAAATATCTTTCTCTCTCTCTTTTGGAAACAGACAGCCTAAGAGATTAATGTCTCTGTTATTGCTAGTAGAAGTTTGCTTGGACATTTCGATCTTATGGCAAGGTCAGAGTTTATCTTGAGACTAAATACTGTTAAGCCTAGGTTGTCAGCTGCATGTCCTTGTTATTTATACATAGAATCCGCCCTGGTGGAGAGATACCAAGATTGTGTATAAATTCTCTACTGTATGTATGTTTCATCAGAGCACTGGTAAGGAGCTCTCATTCTGGTCTATTTGCAAATAAACAGAAGTCTTATTCTAAATCAAGATACTGTTTTGCTGTGGATCTGTTTCATCAGACGATGCTCACTGTGGTGTAGGAAGGGAATTTAAAGCAGATTTCCCGCACAGTTTTTGGCGACGAGTATGGGATTGCTAACTTGGTTTTTTCCCCGCACAGGCCAGTCTCAGGTCGGAAAGGCATAGACAAGTGCACTTGCCGGGAGTCTGGGACCCCGAGACCGCAACCCACCTCCAACACAAAGGTGAAACTGTAAGCAGTCACTCGGAAGAAGGAAGGCGGCGACCGGACTGGCGAGGAGACGAGATCTGTCTGGGATGACTAATACGCAATCTTAGGAAAAAAGAACACCACCAGGTGAGGCCGCGGCAAACAATAAAAAACTTAGAGAACAGGGACCAGGTTTGACTAGGGGACCGACGGGTCCATCACTCTGAGAGTGATTCAAACAAAGAGGCTTAAGAGCCTACCACTCTGGGACTAAGTCCCCAGTGAAAAGAGTGATTAATATTAGTACAAATAAATAAATAGGGCCAGAGACATAAAAATTATAATACAGAGCTCCAAGGTAAATTTACCGAGGGTAATGTGGTATCATTTGTTGACCATGAGCGCGCAGGTTGAGACGGGTTTTCAGTTGTAGTTCTAACTAGAGGCGATTGGCAAAAATAACGGGAAAAAGCAATAGTAGAAAATAGTCTACATATTCATCCCGAGAGTGAGGAGAATTATCCAGAAGATAGTCAGGAATCCGAAACTGACTCTGATTAGATTTTGTGCACCTAAAGTTCAAAATAGAAAATTATTTTTGCGCATTCAAATTAAATTAATAAGTAAATGAATAATAATAAAGTACAGGCTGGTGGTCGGGTAAACGAACAACCATGGGCTCAAAGAGTTCTAAGGGAGAGGACCCAGAATTTACGGGACCTATGAAAATAATGCATGAGAAATATGGATCGGTAGCCACGCACCAGTGGATTAAATGGGAGAAATTAGGCTTCCCTATAAGAAGTCATTTTAGCCAAAATCAGATTGACAACATAAGAAAGAGGTTGTTAGAGCATGAGGTTAGACACAGAAAAAATTAAAGTAAATGGAAACCTGACTGGGGCACAGTAGAGTTGTGGGAAAAAGAAACAAAATGAAGACAGGAAAAGCAGGAAAAAGGGGCAGAAGGGGATAAATCCGCGGTAGTAAAGCCGCCTGTTATGCATTCCAGCAGCTCTTTGTATCCGAATTTAGCACAGCTCGCCAGCATACACAAAATTGACTTGGACCTGGATTGCCCTGCGTGTCCGCCAGCCTATCATCAGCAGCCCCCGGCACATCAAGGAGCTGCCTCCGCACCCCCCCCCCTTCACAGAGAAGCAGATTCCAGCTCTGCCTGCTCAACCCCCACCATCCAGCAGTGGGATGACGGCTAGCGCGAGTCAACCAGCAGCTTCGGCAAGCCCAGATTCCATGGGAAAGGTAACCTCCGACAGGGGCGAACTGCACAATATACGCCTGTCTAGCCCGTTGCATACCAAAAGCGGCGCCACGTACGGCCTGCCTGCACCGAGGACGGTATCTGTACCGGGGGCCGAAGAGCTGTTCCCGGACTCACCCGGAACAATGGGCGTGTACCCCATGCTGGAGTGCCCGAACCCAAGGGCGGGTCAGGTCGACCAGGCTCCGACGGTCCTGGTATATCGTCCCTGGAAACTGACGGAGTTGCAGGCCATGTGTGAGGACTTGCCAAATCCAACTCAGGTGGGTGGAGAAATGTTTATGGAAGCTTTGAGAAGTCTTGTTAGCACTTGTCGCCCAACTGCGGGTGAATTACAGACAGTACTGACAAAGAAGTTAAAACTAAGATGGGGTAACGTGCGGGGAGAGTAGAATGTCAACCATCAATACAGTGCTGATGCTGCTGAAGAATATGTAAAGCAGATAGATGCCTTAGCTGAAAAAATGAAAAACTATAACTATGAGGTGACACAGAGGCCATATTCCCTTATTCATACATTAACATGGGAAAGATAAGAGAACACCCAAATCAAATGAGGGAAAAGTGTGTTGAGCTTCATAAGTCAGGGAATGACTATAAAAAAAATAGCTACTCACCTGAAAATGCCCATATCTACCGTTAGGGCAATACTTAAAAAGTACAGCGCCCCCACGCACAGTGAGGAGGATGGTAAGAGAGGCAAAAAAAATCCCCACGGATCACTGTTGGAGAATTACAGAGGAAAGTAGCATCTTGGGGTCATCAAGTCTCCAAAATACCATTAGACGTCACTTCCATGCCAACAAATTATTTGGAAGGCATGCCAGAAAAAAACCTTTCCTGTCATTTCACCACAAACATAAACAACTGGAGTTTGCTAAATGTTAAAACTTTGACTGGAACCGTGTTCTATGGTCAGATTAAACTAAAATTGAGCTTTTCGGCAACCAACACTCAAGGTGGGTTTGGCTTAAAAAGAAGAATGGCTATACCGAAAATAATCTGATCCCTACTGTTACGTATGGTGGAGGTTCTGTGATGTTGTGGGGCTGTTTTTCCTCCAAAGGTTAGGGTACATGGCATCATGAACTCCATGAAATACCAGGACATTTTTAATCTGACTCTGGCTGCCTCTGCCAGGAAACTAAAACTGGGTCGTCGTTGGATCTTCCAGCAGGACAATGATCCAAAACATACGTCCAAATCAACACAAAAATGGTTAACTGAACTCAAAATCAAGCTTCTGCCATGGTCATCTCAGTCCCCTGACTTAAACCCTATTGAAAACCTGTGGGCTGAGCTGAAGAGGAGAGTGCACAAGAGAGGACCTAGGACTCTGGATGATTAATTTTTTTATAACCCTTTTAACTCATCTTTACCAGGGGCGCCAATAATTGTGGAGGGCACTGTATATTCTTCCCTTTATCCTTTTTGAGTTTTTACATCTAAAAAGGTACAGTAGCTCTACTGTTGTGCACTTTACACAAAATATTATTTATAAAATAGTTATTAAAAAAAAAGCAATGCAAAAATGTCGATCATACAATCCACTGAGTGTCACACACCTGTACAACTGCAGTCATCACCTCTCCCACTGACAGCCATTGAGTGGCATTCATCCATTTTAAAATGGCTGTTTAGTAATATAAATGCTATTCAGTATTTTTTCTGTTGCTTCAAGGAAATAAATACTATGTTCTTACTTGAAAACAGCGAAAAAAGAAAAAAAAAAGCATTGGATCACGTGACAGTTCTAGTAGCATTAGATTGATTTTTGACAACGATAATAAAGCTCGCAGTGAGGAACAGCTATAAGGAGGCTATCTATCTGAGGTCTGGCCGAGCCCTGTTTTTATTTGGGGGGCCTTCAGTTCACACCCTATGAGCTCATACAGAATGACACATCTCAGCTGTTGAATGAGGCCCCTCTCCTGTGGGAAGGTGTGAAAGATCTGTTTTTATTTATTGAGATTTGCTTTAGTAAGGACAGAGTGAATTTCACTCAGGTTCACACTCTTCCATAACACATAGAGGCCCAGTGATACATAATTATTTTGTCTATCACAGTTTTGTACATATAATAACCTGTGAAAGTACTGTGTATAATAGGGTTGTATATCACAGGTTTGGGTATCACAGTATTACGTGTCATATTGTTCTGGGGCAAAGGGTTCTATAGCACAGTTTTGTGTGTCATAGGGTTGTGCATCACATTATTATAAATCAAAGGGTTTCATTTGTTTGTGTGATTATGGTGCTTAAGCCCTCTGAAGCCAGTGTGGAAATTCCCTCACCTAAGCTAAAGCTTACGCTGTGGGTTGCGTGCTCTTGACCAGGCCCCTTCACCTGTCTGAAGGCGTCAGCTGAAAAAGTAGTAGTTAAAACAGCGGCGTAGGCATCAGTGGGCCATAGCCACCTAAAAAATATTATCCTGGCCCCACCCATTTTATCATGACTGAACCAGCACACCCAATTGTGAATCTTTTTGACAAGCAATTTATCCACGGGTCGAAATATTGTGGAGAAACCACACCCAACTCACTGATCACAAACCAAAACCCCCCTCCCCCTGCTCCAAAATGGCAACCCCCCTACCCTACCCTCCCGTTCCTCGATCGCAATACCCTCCCAACTAACCCCCCCCAGTCCGCCCACCAAGTTCTATGAAGACCCTACTATAAGAATATTTCTGGCTACTCTACTGAGTTAAACTGAACTGCTTTTTTGAATGTGGGCCAACAGGAAGTGATGTCTTCTCACGGATTGGGTCAAATCCCAGCAGCCTCTTGGGATCCCCCTCTCTGCCTGAGTTTCTTGCTGAAGACTTTAGAATCAATTCCCAGGTTCAACAGCCTGACAAATAGACTATATGTTTTTTTCTTTTTTTCGCTTCCAGCTAAACTAAAGCAAGCCAAGGCTGATCGCCACAAAACTGCAGTCACCTTGACGCCTTTCATGAAGCCTGTTGGAAACTGCTGGAAGTGTGCTGGGAATGTTCTGCTAAACACATATCCTGCAATTATTGTGTTGAAAAATAATGATTTGTGATTAATTCATATAGAGTGCACAGTTTTTTAAAATTATTATTCATAATAATTGTTTCTAGAAAAAGGTATGGCTTTAAACATAGATGTTGTTTTTTTTCTTTTTTTTTCTTAGTGTAATGATGTTGTCTATTGTAAGAACAAACTAATCACGGCTGTCTGTGAGAATGTTCCCCACTGCTCCCTACCCATCCTGCCAGCAGTCACACGGAGACATCATTCCACAGCTCATTAATCCCTGATACCTAAAACTGGGAGGAACATGTGAACACAACATTTTCTGTTCTATTTAGTCTACTCCATCACCTCATATACCCTTTGTAGTGTTCTTTATTTTTCTTTTCCTCCTTAAGAACATTCAGTTTTTTAAAAATGTCTAACATCACTAATATTTTTTGGATTTGATGGCATTGTACAGCTTGGCTTACTCATGGATGATTTAGAGGTACTGAATTGTACATTTAATATTATTTTTAAGTGCTATTAGTTAGTGTATTGCCATCGTAGTGATTGTACTGTATTTAGAAATAGGTTAGGTTAAATATCTAGGTTACCTAAATGCTGAGTAATTTATAAAATTGACCTTGGTGCTTCAAAGTTCATAGTTTTAAAGATGATTAAAGTGTCTCCTGGATTTTTCTTTTGTCTTTGACATTCACAGCACAAAAGGTGATCTTTACATTCTTTGGATGGATGACTAGCAAACACTGATGTTGAAATCATCCATATTGTAATCACATTTGTGGCATCCAGATAAATGCAGATGGCTGTAATTAACAGGACTAATCATTAACATGACGGCTCAGGGTTTTATTTTGTGCTTTTCCCCTCTATTCACCGGCTGTGCTCAGTGCTGCAGGCGCCATCATCAACTCAGGAGCACACAGGCAAGCGCAGACTCTCTTCTGAACAGGGGCGGCTCAAGCGATTGCAAACTGGGGTGGGGGTTGGGGGGAGGTAGCGATTGCGGACTGGGGGGTAGTGATTGCGAATCGGCGCGGGGGAGTGGGGGATGGTGGTGCGTTTCACCGACTATCATCAACACAATGCCTTCCCCTTAATTTTCCGAACCCTCCCTCAAATGGATGGTTGTGGTACACAACCCTTTGCCCCACAACAGTATAATCCGTAATGCTGTGATACACACAGCTGAGATATACTGGACGCGGGCCTGTCTCTGAAACACATGATTTCAAGCTGCTGCCCCTTCTTACTCCACGGCCCGCAAGTCAAGTCTGCACAGCATGAGCAAGCATACTGCAGGTGCCCCATTGAACAGTAGGGGTCACTGGTGTGAAATCTGATGTGTTCAGCCTAACACACTGTATCCAACCAACTAACTATTTGGGGCCCTGAGAGGCATGCCAGACACAGTCGGTGCTGGGACAGTTTAGACCACACACACTGGACCAGTGCCTTAACAGGATGAGCCACCCACCAGTCCAGGCCTGCTGAAATATTTCATCATGTTGTAACGTTAAGTTAGTGACACATATGTGCGTGTTAAATGCTTTATAAACCCCAAGTGCAAAATCATCACATAAACTTTATTTTCACATAAACTTGCACTCTTTCTTGGCGTCACCACACCCGTTGTCGCTAAATGTAGCATTTTATTTTGCTCCTTGAGCTATCAATCCATGGCTGTTGCTGACACTGTGTACAATGCATACATCATATGAAATCAGCGGTTCAGGGCTACTGCTGACAAAGCTATAGCTGTCTTGAGACTGTTGCTGTCAGTTCACTTACTCCTAACCATCAGAGTGCTTCTGAATTACAGCTAAAGGTACATTATATGGCCAAAAGTATGTGTACACCCCTTGGTCTGGGGCTGGTTTTCATGGTTCAGGCTAGGCTCCTTAGTTCCAGTGAAGGCAAATCTTAACACTACAGCATACAATGACATTCTAGACGATTCTGGGTTTCCAACTTTGTGGCAACAGTTTGGGGAAGGCCCTTTCCTGTTTCAGAATGACAATTCCCTTGTGCACAAATAGAGGTCCATACAGAAATGGTTTGTCGAGATCAGTATGGAAGAACTTGACTGGACTGCATAGAGCCCTGACCACAACCCCCATCAAACACCATTGGAATCAATTGGAAAGGCGACTGCGAGCCAGGCCTAATAGCCCCACATCAATGCCCGACCTCACTAATGCTCTTCTGACGGGCAATGTTCCAACATCTAGTGGAAAGCCCAGGAGAGTGGAGGCTGTTATAGCAGCAAATGGGGACTAACGCCATATTAATGGCCATGGTTTTGGAATGAGATGTTGGATGAGCAGGTGTGCATATACTACTGGCCATGCAGTGTATGACACTGTAGCCTATCTGCACTGCACTGTTTACAAAAAAACTACATTCGACACATAAAACAACATGATATAACCAAACACCACCACCATCCCTTTCTTGATGATTAAAATGATATAGAATAAGGATGTCACACTGAATATCAACAGAATCCATGGCTAATTATGATGTCATAATTATTCTCTGTTAGACTAAACCACGCCCCTTTGTTGCATTTACATTTGTTTGATATTGTGATGTCATTGTCTCCTCTAAAGCAGTGTTCTGCCTGCTGCACAGTCACTATGTGACTATTGTCAATGTGGAACTGGGGCAGGCAGTCTAGAGGTGCTGTTCTTGCGTGATGAGAACTAAAACGCTCCCGTCGTGGGCAGTGCTACATCCAATTACATGTCACTCTGTGGGTTTGCTGCGTACCCTTAGAACTGCCACTGTCAGAATCAGATACCACACTTTTTGAACACAATTCCAGGGAAAAATGTGTAGGCTATACCTACCTTCCAGATCCCTGAGAATTTGCAAGAAAATGTGCTACTGATCCAAATGCATCATATGAACGAAAACATTTGTTATGAATATTGTTGAAGATAGATGACACCTTTAAAAATGTCCCTAGCCAGTAATCTGTAAGACTTTTACGAGCGTCGAAAAGGATTAAATGATTCCAAATAATTATTAGACCCATGTGTGGTAGCTATGCTACATGATGCTTCATTATTGGTCCATTAAGACTTGGAATAGCACGTCTCAGAAACAGGTGTGCTGTTTTTCAGGTAAGGTAGGAGCACCTGTTGGAGACTGGTAAAAAGCCTAATCATGCAGCTAGAAACGAAGCGACTATACACCATGGCCTAATGATAAAAATACCAAAGTTTTATTCAGTAATTAGTGCACCATTCATTTTAAAGCACTGATTTGTGGGATATCCATGAGAGGGGCGATGTCAATCGTACATCAGTTTGGAATATAACTGCAAATGAAGTGTCGTAATCTACTACTGAAACTGAGGCAACATACAGCAGGTTTAAAATGAACACAGGCGTAATTATTCCAGGTAAGGCACTCCATTTTGAATCCAGTGATCCGACAGCACTCCGCTCACCTCCTGCACGATTCCCATTTAAAGATGCCCTGGAGATGATTGATAGAGTTAACGTGGTCTAATGGACCTCACGCATGCTTCCGTGCTTAAAAGGAACACCGGTACTTCCCACACGTTCGCGGGCATTAGTCAAGCAGTACACATTCTCCAGCTGTGCATCAGTTGAACCCTTACTGAGGTGAAGGTGCTGATTTGCATCTCACGCTTTAATGCACTGTTTGAGCTCTATTAAAAGCGCAGTGAGCCAACCACAAGGTTTCATTCCTAATAAATGACAAACCCACAATGCACCATGGTGTTGTGTATCGCAATAAAGGCCAATTCATAGTCGGCAAAAAAAGTTGGTGTCCGGACACAGGTCCGTGTGGACGCACAAAACTTCTGCGTAGACTGCCTAGATGGATGTCCGCTCTGGGTCCGCTTTTGGCTCACTGTGATGCCGTCAGGGTCCGTGCGGACCCTGTGGACATCCGTCCGCATATTGTTTTGCCGACAATGAAATGGCTCTTAGTGTATCACATGGCTGCATGTCATAGCTTTGTGTATGACAGTTTGTGTATCACATGGTTACATGTCGTAATACTGTGCATCACATGGTTTGTATATCACATGCTTGTATGTCATAAGATTGTGTATCACATGGTTTTTGTATTATACAGTGCCTCCCACTATAATTGGCACCCCTGGTAAAGATGAGTAAAAAGGGTTTTAAAAAATTCACCGTTTGGTCAATTAGCTTAATGTCACACTGAAAAAATGAGAAAAATCCAACCTTTAATTGAAGTAAATTTATGATGAGAAAATAAAATAGTACCTGAAAATAAGATATCAAGAGTCTATTGATGTTGTTGGGTCACAAACATCAGGAAATCATGGCATGCAAATGATATGCAACCAAATATTAAAAATGATTACTTTATTCTATATATAAATGCAGGGGTGCCAATAATTGTGGCACACGTGGTTTTGTTAAAAATGATTATTTCTTGATGAGGGATTTATTTTTTTCATAATACATTTACTTCGATTAAAGGTTGGATTTTTCTCATTTTTTCAGTGTGACATTAAGCTAATTGACCAAACGGTGAATTTTTTAAAACCCTTTTTCTCATCTTTACCCGGGGTGCCAATAATTGTGGGTGGTACTGTATGTGACAGATGTGACAGTGGATGTGACAGAGTTTGTATATCACATGGTTGTATGTCAAAGCATGTTCCGTCATATGGTTGTGTCACGGATTTTGTATGAAAAGTGTTGTATTACAGATTGTTATGCAGTTCCGCAACATTGTGTATCACAGAATTGTACTGTATGTCCCTGGGTTTATGGTTAATATACTTTATGGTGTTGTAATGCTCACTACTACACCCAGATGGCGTGGGAAAAGAGCGTGCACATATTTACGGTTATAACCCCGAATGGGAGGATTCAAACCTTAAAATGTGTGTTCTCTTATACCTTTATGGTCATCTCTCGAATTGAATTGATCTGAATATTCTCGGTTCATTTTTGAGTTTTCATTGTGTACTGTAATAATTCAATAATTTTTTGCCTGACGTAGATTTTTTTTTGGGCTGTGGAGTGACTAAATGAGAATGAAGTGACAAATATCCAAACAAATATTTTGAATGGTAGACTTGCTGCCTTGTGCTGATGTAAGCAATGTATATTAATAGCATGGCGTCGAGACTCAAGATTATGACACTGTGGCCCTGGGGAAAGATTAGCTTTTACAATCTGAATTGCTGTTATGCAGCTGAAATACCATAATTTATTCATTTTAGTCATTAATTTTTTTCACAGTGAGAGCAGTGTCTGCAATTGGAACTTTGCTTATCTTTCACCTTGGAATTTATTAATCTGCAACGATTGGGGTGTACGTTTACAGAATTAGAAATTAGTCAGCACAAAAGCCCAAAATATCACTCATCAGTTTGTGAGTTAATGTTGTAAAGAATTTCTATCTTGAATGAATGTCTTTCAAGGGGCATTGCTGTTTTTTTTGTTCTTTTTTGTTTATTTATTTATTATGGAGAAAGGTCACCTGGCAACAAGCTTAAATTGGATGTGCATGGATTGATTCAGTTGAATACTTGATGACTGACTTCTACTGTAGATAAGCGGATTTAAAAAAAATGAAGATTGCGATGGCAGAGCAATATTAGGCCCTCTAATAACCCCTTATCTTTCAAATCAGTAATGAAGGTGATATTGGGAGATAGAATGCAATTATAGTGCTGCTTGAGCAGTTTTTTATATTGTTGGCTCAAAGGAATAAATCAAATATATTTGTTTTCGTTTTCAATCTATAGTTGTTTGCTGAAAAAAGTGGCCTTGGTCAACTGCTTTTCAAGTCAGCCGTGTGTGTGTGAACATGAGAGTCATGCTGGCATTAGAGCGGAAGTCACCCCAGAAAGTGCGCCAAGGTCGTTCAGCAGGGAAGAATGGGAATGAACAGCACAGGCGTCTTTGGAAAGTGCAGTCTTGCCCCTCGCCCTCCTCTTGTGAGAGAGAAAGGCGCTATCGTTCAAGGGTTTCGGAGTCTGATCGCAATGTCTGCTCATTTTAGGCACTCTCACTCTGTACTTAATTGGTTAATGTTAGTTGATGATTGGCTAAAGAGTTTTCCGAGGCCTAAACAGGCTACTGGTTGAAGAGAAGCCACAAAAACATGCAGCCCCTCTGGGTATTGAATTTGACACCCCTGGTATAGCAATACGTATCATGCTAACGCTGTAAATAACTTTATAAATAGACCAACCAACAAATAGGCCTAAGTAAATATATAAATAAATACATGTAATACGTGAAATTACCAGTTATGGGCACAGGGCAAATCTCAGAGCAATTGACATTGCTGGCCCTTCATATTCAGTGGGTAAAATGTTAATTCCATCATGGTGTAATTACACATTAAGCTGTTTTTGTAATTACATATTACCCCCTCTGACTCCCACATATCCTCAATGGGTAGACCACCATACCCACTTATTCGATAATGTCATTACATAAGTATGCACTTATAAAACACATCATCCATAGAGTGTAGTTTTTCATCCATTTGTAGTTTTACTGTGTTCTGAATAAATCATTTATTTCAAGATAACAGTGCCCCTGTCCACATTGTGCCAGCAGTTACCCAGTTACCCATATGCCGTGGCCTTCTCACGGCAGTCACCACACCTAAACCCAATCAAACACATTTATGGAATATTCTGGAACAATGCTGATTTTCTCCTGGATTCGCATGGGTGAAGTCCTCCTGCAGTACCCCAGATGCTGGCAGGCTATGCCACGCTACAAACAGGCTGTCCCGGCTCAACCTTACACATCTTTATATTGGAGTTCCCATTTTTGGTTCACTACTGGCATATTTCCGTTTCATACCAGATTTCCCGCATGAAAGATTAAGGGAATCGCGCAGATCCCCGTCTCTCCGCCTTTCACTCTGTGTCAGGGGCACCTGTACAATTTACCTACAATGCATCCGCCAACAGAGTTAAGCATTACATCTGTTCTATTCACACCATGACATTTCTCCTCAGTTTCAAGAAATGCTGAGCTCATCTAAACACTGAGGCTTGCTTCAATCTGTTAGAATGAAAGACAAATCAGTCCGTGGTTAGTCAGAACAGAGGGCTCATGGTTGTAAACAGAACGGTTGAAAAAGTATATATAAAAAGACAGCTGAACAGTAAATTGGCTGAGACAGACTGAAGCCTCCTCCTGTTCTTTGCTTCCAGAGAGTAGCTTTGATTTTAACAGACCTTCTTAATGTCAAAATAGAGAGTGGGTGATTTGCTTTGCAGTCACAGCTCATGGGCATGACAGCTGAGTTGGGGCTGGGAAATGCTGCAGAAAGAGGCCAAGCGTGTAACTGCGCAGCACTGACAACAATCTTCTCTCCCCGCAGGGCCAACAGAGCCCAGAGCTAAAATAAGCTCTCCTCCCTCTCTCTCTCCCTCCCTCCCCCCCTCTCTCTCTCTCTCTCTCTCTCTCTCTCTCTCTCTCTCACATACTCAAACACACATTCACATGTACACACACACGCACACACTGTGTGTTCTGTTCTCGCTAGCAGCTAACTAGCTGCTCCAGGCCTTGTTTGAGTAAAGGGTTTCTGACAGCTTTGGACATCAGCAGTGGTGAATCTCCACCATGCCCTTGGTTACTACAGCTCCATTTTTCCTGGAGGGAATTTTGCCAAGCTGGCTTTGACAACGTCCTTCCGCCACTCACATTACAGAAGCAATCTGCAAGCAAGGATATGTCGACTTGTTTCTTTCTACTGTAAAAAAGGGATCTATACACTCCAGCCATCTGGCTTTTTACGTTAATGATTCATGTCAAGATCTCTAAATGAACCATCTCCTTGGAGATTAGTCTCACTCTGTTCTGTCTTTGTAGGAAGATCTTTTAATCTATTTCTCTTTTTTTCAATTATCACTTATCCATTCGAAGCCAACAATTAACTATAGGTACATTTCAATGTAAGCAGTTACAGTTAAAATATGCACACATAAATATTGTTTGAGCTGTAATATAGACAAAACACATTTCTGCTTCAGCTTGCCAAGCTGATTAATATATTTATTATATTAATAATTTTGATATTCTTAATGGCACAATTCATTAAGCTTGCCATACTGTAAATGAAGAGTTTTTTTTTTTTTGCTAGAGAATGTTTGAGAAGAACTAAAGCACTTGAGCTAAGGCAAACAGCCAGAGGAAATTTTAAAGGCTCTTTAACAATCATTCATCATTACAAGCTCAGCTACCGTGCGCAATGTTTTAATTAAAAACACAGACTATTTTCAGCTCAGTGGATCTTCGCTGGGCCACATTCTCTGTTCTGCTTCACTGATAACATTTTGATCACGGGACAGAAATGCGGTTAAATGCAAGAGAAAAGGACCCAAGAATACTAATTTGTTTGATAACCCAGTGAAATGTTCAGTGTTAAAATAACTCTGATTTAATTTTACTCTGATAGAGTAAATTTGATCCCACTTAGACTTGCCTGATTGTTTCCAAGGATATAAATAAATGCCTATTTTCATATTTTGGGACAGTGAAGGTCACCATATGTGACACATTGTGTTTTCTCACAAAATAAATCAGAAGAGCATGGTTTGGAGAACGTTGCCGAGGAACTACATTACCCATAATTACCCATCATACCTACATATACTAATTATCAAATTGAAGGGAAGGTGGAACACTGCTGTTGTACACTTGAGCACAGTCCTTAATCTGCACATCTCTGGTAAATATTACACTGGGTAATGCATTATTTGTGTGAAGCTGTTTGGAAGTCTAGGATTACACCACAATTAAATAATAATAAAAAAAATAACCCACAGCCCTTCTTTATCTTTGTTTTGTAGATAGTGTTGCTTGCATCAGTGCATGGACACTGAATTGATTGTTGCTTTCCTGATCTTTAGCTTTAGCGGTGATTTTCTAGCCATGTCAGAAAAGTGTCACTCTTACTGGACGGTGCTTTGGATTAAAAGCTTCTGCTGAATGGCTAAATTGTAAAATTGAAATTGGATGCCTGCTAAACAGATAAATAATCAGGGTATTTGAATCCATGTGCATCCTATTATTCTACATTCCCTCATGGAAAATTAATATATTGCAATGTTTTATAAATATATACTGTACAAAATATCAGAAACACCTACAAAAACTGAATATCTAGTAACTAATAACGAGTAGGCCCACCCTTTGCCTTCAAAATAGTATAAAACCTTCTAGGAATGCTGTCATACAATTTCTGAACTGAGTGTAGTGGGATATTGGCCCATTGTTCAAGAAGGACAGTCTCCGGTTCTTTGAGGGATAAAGGAGGTGGAAATCTAGCTTGCACACTGCACTCCAGCACTTCAAGGTTCAATTATGTTTAGACCTGGTGATTGTGCAGGCCATGGAAGGCATTTGATGTCATCCTCGTGTTCTTGGAACCATTCTTTAATGTTTTTAGCAGTGTGTATGGGGACATTTTCATGTTGGAATATGGGGACATCATATGGGGAACAGTGTTTGCACCATAGGGTGCACCTGGTCTTGTTAAATGGTTTCATATTGTTTGCCCGTTACACATCCATGGAGAGCAATCATTGGACCCAATGAGTCCAATGAATGGCTGCCCATACCATTACAGAACCACCACCATAACTTAACAGTTGGCAACAGACATTCTTGATTGAATTCCTCCTTAGGCTTTCGCCAAACATAAACCCGTCCAGATGTATTAAAAAGAGTAAAAGATGACTCATCAGACCATATCACGTTTCTCCATTGCTCAGGGGTCCAGGTTTTTTCCAGATGTTCCTTACACCATTTTATATGTTTTTGTGCATTAGCCTTGGATACAAATGGTTTCCAAATGGCAGCCCTGCCATAAATACCAGCTTTGTGAAGCTCACAACATACTGTTTTTGTTGAGACTGGTTCAGATATTGATTGATTCAATTATGTGGTGATGTTTAGAGCTGTAGTGGTTATTAGCAACTATTCTACCAAGTCTGTCCCTGTCAGAGAACTTTGACTTGCAGCCACAGTTCTTTTTGATGATGCTGTTTTTTGGTGTTGGGCATAATTATGTTGTCATAATTTTTAACACTGTTCCCCTTGCCATCTTAAAAAATGTTGCTGGTTATGTGACCGATGCACCTGCAATTCGGGCACCAACTATTTGGCCCCTTTGGAACTCACCTTTGTTAGTATCCTCATCTTGCTTTGGAGACTTACCTAGCAAAGTGCTGCTGGTTAGACCTATTTTAAGCAGACACATGCTGCTAATTAGCATTCAAATTAATAGGAATCACCTGTGTAGATGCTTTTGTAATTGTGGTTTAGATGCTTCAAAGTTAAAGCCATTTTCAGGGGTGTTTCTGATATTTTGTCCACCGCCTGTATATTTTTTATACATATACTGATTAATATATTTCACATCAATGCATTTTTTTTCTTCAAAAATGATTTGACCTGAAGGTGTTAATTAATTATATATTTACCCATATATTATGATGTGTTGATAATAAAATGCTGTTGAATACAGCACGCCATTTTGCTGTACAGTGTCTTACTGTAGTTACAATGTAGATATACCAATCACATTTTTACTCCGTACAAATAATCAGCAGGATAGAATCCATTCATCAAAATCTTTACAACTGAGGAGTCTATTCGAGAACATTGTCTACTTCATGGAAGGAATGTGTTCCCATCCGATGGAATATGCTGCAATATTTTATAAATATATGGACAATATACATAAAATATAATAATGAATATATTTCACTGCAAATACATTTTTTAAAAATATGAAAATATGATGAATATGATATTTCATATTTCTTTTTTAAATATGTGAAAATACACACTAGGAGGAACTAAAACTGCTTGTTTCTAGTAATATAGTTTGATGGCAAAAAATGGCTTCTAGTTATAGCCAGTTACATGCTGCAGGCAAATAGACAGCCGTGGCATAATATCCAGGGGTAAAGCACATTTCCGTAAAACTTGTACAATCAGCCAACCATTCAGAGCATCCTTCTCCAGCAGTGTGCAGCCAGTGCGCAGATGAAAGGCAGCTCGGCTGTGTATTCTGAGCTGTTCTGATTGCTTTGACCGTAATTTTTTTTAAATGAAAGGAAAAAGAAACGAGTGTTCACATCAAAGGCCTTCTCCAGTCCCTGCCCAACACATAACGTACAGTGCGACAGATGAGGGGGAATTCAGATAAGACACAGAAGTCACTGAAGAGAAAAGTAATTAGCTTGTGCTTTATGGTACGCCTTGAATATGACTGTAGGACTGTATGACAGAGGCAATTAAAATTCTCTTCCGGAAAGTTCAAACTGAAATCAAGCTAGCTACACACTGCAGACATTAATGGGTTCCCTATTCATTAATTCATGTGAACGTGACTGCATGAGCTTTGTGTGTGAGTGGATACACTTTTTAAATATTCTGCTCACTGGCACATGTGCTAGTGTGTATGTACTACATCCACTGGGTGTTTTCTGTTTTTTTTCTTTTTTTGATAGTAAACCACAAGTTCTCCCAATGTTGGTAACCTGCGATGAATTCACCAAAGAATGGGTGACGATTGTTTTGTTCATCAGTAGATTGTTTGAATCCAAATTCTCTACCACAGACTTATAAATGTTCAACACCCACTTACTGAGGCATTGATATGAAGCACCGATATAGATTCTGTCCTACCTATCAATTGGATTTTAACTGTGCCTCCCTGTGGGCATTGAAGATCCCACGAGTTAAACCTGTCGGAAATCTCAATCTGGTCACCTAGGCACCTATGTGTGTGTGTGTGTGTGTGTGCATGTGCGTGTGCGTGTGTGTGAGCATGTGTGTGGGTGGGGGGAGTTGGGTTGGGGAGGTGAACAAACAAATTCATCAGTTTCATTCATCACATGACAATGTCCATTTTACAGCCAATCCAAAACGGTTCCTAATTCATTCATACACTCCAGTCTGACTGAACAAGGCCACGATTGGCCGATCAATTTTAATTCCATTTCAGTGTGACCCTCTCTCAGCTCTCCCTTTAACCTTTAGAAGGTGCGCTCGTCAGGCCCTGGGAATTAATTTGCCTACCTCTGATTTATGTAGCATTCTTGTTGATGCATAATTACAAATTGGGATTGTTTATGATTGCTTTCGAGGGGGAATAGCACAGGGGAAAAAGGGTGCTTCAAAAATGAGAGTGAGAGAGGGAGAGAAAGAGGGAGAAAGAGAGAGAGCATTGTGGGGGGTCATGATTGCTACCTTCAACCAAATTAGAGTGAGACTGAATAATGGGTGACAAATAGGATATTTATGATATTGTAAAATAAATAAATGTACAGTATATACATACACACACACACACACACACACACACACACACGCAAATACAAGTCAGAATGACACCTTCGCTGAATTCCTTTGACAAAGCAAAGCCCTGCTGGTTGGAGCTTGGACAAGGGATCGATTTTCATGGGCACAGACAGCAGCTACTCAGAGGAACAGCGGAGGGGTAATTAGGGCTAACAATCACACAGCCGGTACCAACAGACGGCAGTGCAAAAGAAACCGAACGAGACGTCCATCGGCTGAGGGCGGAAAATGGGGCAGAGGGCCATTCCAGAAAGGAGCGTCCATGCGGTCGTTTTCAGGCCGTTTGGTGTGTGTGGTTCGTTTTTCGTGAGCAGACATGATCCTTTGGAGGTCTGTTTCCACCTCAAAAGCGCCAATGCAATTCTAGCTTTTTTCACAGAAGGATTTGACAACAAAATTTTAAAATATCTTTGAGCCAAGATGGCTGCATCTGGTCTCCAGCATGCCAGTCGCATGCACATATACATCACCAGCATATAACTGTACACCCAGGCTCATAGGCTTAAATGCAAGGCTATAAACATGTAAAAATATATTACTCATAAACAAAAATAAGACTCTGTTCCCCATATGACGTCCCCATATTCCAACACCAAAAACTTTCAATAAACATAGATAGTGGGCCTAAGCATGTAATGAAAGTAAAATGTGAATTTTATAATACGTTTGCACATTTTTATTAGGGAGTGACTGCACTTTTTTTTAATCAAACTATAGCTATGGTTATCAAAGTTCAAACCTGAAATGAAGTCCAAAGACGTTTAAATATAATTATATCAAACTCTTAAATTTGGAAATATTTATCAATTTATTTACAACCACGAACGGCTCTTATTACAACGAGAGCCATTCTGGATATATTTTCTGAATTGTATGATGCCATATGGGTTGAATAATGCACTTAGTATCAAGCCATTTCTATGATCATGGACCTTATTTGTGTTTTTTCTAGCCTAGTGTTTTTTTTATTTATTTTGTCCTCACTAATCTTGATATTCTCTTATTTCATAGTGTTTATACAGCTATTGAAAGTACTATGTGTGCAACCTTCACAATTGGTGTTATTGTAACAAATGATGTATAAGCCATATCAGTTTATTTGGTGTTGTATTACATACTGCGTGTTTCTTCTATCTTCCTTTTGATATATTGTAACCATTACTTGACAACAGCCTTGTATTGGACCCACTTCTCCAGTCAACCATTTTCTATGCGCATGTGTATACAGTATATACTGGGTTGTTCACAGGTTTTCTTTGATACCTGAGGTAGACCTTCTGGTCAAAACGTTGTGTCTGTGTCTTTAATAAACACTGATTGGGAGCATTCTTCACTGTGCGGGTATTCCGGGTAATCTCTTTTTCTTATGTTTCTACTCATGTATTTACCCTGCACCTGTCTACACGTTTTAGATGTGTGTACATTCTATCCTTTTTATCAATATAATTAGGCCCACAATAGACCCATTTCTTGTTTGTAAACAAAAGAGGATGCGCGCGCAACCCTGGGGCAAAAAGTGTATCACCTTGGCAGGCTATCATAATGCGGTGGACTTGATCATCAACGATTTAACGGTCTAATTTTGTTTCTGGTTCTTTTATTTCACTTTCATCTTGGCACAGTGATACAAATTATAGCTAGCGTTAGTCTCATTACAACTTTTCTGTAACCTTTTTTTGTTGTAACGTTAACTTAAGATAGCATATTTAGCTATAGCTTATTTACCTTATAAATGAGTGCAAGTTAACCGTCTTTACTGTCAATGTTTGACACTGACAAGTTAACTTATTTTTTAACGTTAGTCCAATTCAATAACTCGGACATATAGGATAGCTACACCACATTTACAATTTTTAAAAATTAGTCTAACGTTAGTCTGTTTGAAATTTATATAGCCTAGTGTAGGCTCACTTCTGTTAATGCTGTTATTAACGTGTTTGGCCAGATAGGATGACTCTACATAGCCTGTCTAGCAGCTACGTTACTTAACACACACAAAGGTGGAGCAGCTGACAACTATTGTGTCAGTAAATTATCTGTGTGATGATGTGTTGATAACTTAATGTTCATCTATAGCCACAACAGTAAAGGCACCAGTACCACCAGCGTTTTCTTCTGTAACGGTGAGCAAGCTTGCGTAGGCTACAGAACCCTGTTATCGGGCGAAAAACTGAAACTTTTGTGAACAACAAGGCTAAGATACTGTTATTATTTGGGCACATAATGTTACTATTGAACATATTATATTTATTAGATTAAAAAAACAACAAGATAACTTTTAAGCCAATAAACATGCAAGTTAGACGTGACCGGTAGTTTTATTTATTTATTATTTCACCTCCCGGGCCCTCGAGTGGACATATAAAAAATGGCACTTCTTCATGAATTGATTACAATGAATTTGAATGTAAGAAAACAACAACAACACACATTTTGCTAATATTGTGAATGTGCTAACGTTATAGACATAGCTACTGGTTTTCTTTTTTTACCATTGGCAAATCAGCTCTCGAGGAAGTTCAAATATGGTTGAACGCGGGCGTGCCCGATAATGTGCGCTATCTAGCTACGTTTCTTAACGTTATCCATCTTATTTCTTTTATCCAAGTGTTCACTGGTGGAAACTTGCTTTTTCGGGAAATACGGTGGATATAAGCAGGTTACTTTTTTAGATTTTACTAAATTAACATTGGCAATCTAGCAGTTAGCAAATGTTAACAATCTAATGTTCCTGTGAGATACAGACAGTAACATTACAGTGGCTAGCTAACGCTAGTCTAGACACAAACAGACCACATGCCCTCGGTTCACAAATCACAGGGTATTCAAAAAAATAATTAAGGTGACCAAGACCCACCTCAGCTCATCGACGCTGGCAAACTAACATTACGGTTAGTCCACCCAATTACATAGCACGCTAAAGTAAATAATGCACAGCGCCTGTTGTTAAACCGGGTACAGGTAACTAGCAATAACAGCAGCTCGGTGATAAATATCGACCTGTCTTGATGACATGAACATATAACCATGCATGCAGTAAGACCTTTTACTTTTTATATCTCATGGCCAACTCGCTAAAATGGTAGGTGTACATTTCTACATTGTTAGCACATTCATTACCAAGCCATTATGCTAGGTTCGCTGTCACTTGCATAACTTAGTATTAAATTCTAACGTCATTTGATATTGGGTCAAAATAGTCTCACGTAATTTGATATTGGGTCAAAATAGTCTCACGTATGTTCTCCGTCATGGTTAGTCCACCTAACGTTACTCCATTTGCTTCAAAACCACAGCTATACTGTCAGTTGTTTTCATTCAATTGAGTGCCTAATTTATATGATGAGGTGGCAACATAACATAGCCTACTTCAGGACATTTACTAAATTGAATAAATATTACACATATTTACACCAAACTGCTTAGCTATCTCAGTGTTGATGTAACTAAGATATTCGATGTCAAACAAGTGTCTTTCATCATCCATTTCAGCTTCTACAATTACAAGTTGATGTTGATTTCTTTTGCAATATTGAATATTCTGCCCCAGTGTTGCGTGCGCACCTCTACTGTGACGTTGGTGAGAAACCGGTCTATTTAAACTGTGGCTATTCTTTTAACACTGCAGTAGACATTTGTCGATTCTGTTCAGCATAATATAGCTCATGACCTGTTTTGTTTATTTTATACTTTGCTTATCTTTTTCAAGGGTATGTAAGGAGCTGATGTCAGCATTCCTTACCTTTAGAGAGGTTTCCTTTTAGGCCCCGTGTGACCAAACGAGGATCCACTTGCTCCATCCTCCTCCATCCACCTGCTCAATCCTCCTCTTCCTTCCTCCAGCTCCATTCACCTGCTCAATCCTCCTCCTCCTCCATCCTCCAGCTCCATCCACCTGCTCAATCCTCCAGCTCCATCCACCTGCTCAATCCTCCTCCTCCATCCTCCAGCTCCATCCACCTGCTCAATCCTCCTCCATCCTCCTCCTCCATCCATCTGCTCAATCCTCCTCCTCCTCCATCCACCTGCTCAATCCTCCTCCTCCATCCTCCAGCTGCATCCACCTGCTCCATCCACCTGCTCAATCCTCCTTCTCCATCCTCCAGCTCCATCCACCAGCTCCATCCACTTGCTCCATCCTCCTCCATCCACCAGCTCCATCCACTTGCTCCATCCTCCTCCATCCACCTGTTCCATCCTCCTCCTTCATCATCCTCATCCATCCACCCGCTCCATCCTCCTCCTCCATCCACCTGCTCCATCCTCCTCCGTGACCGGCGCACGTATGCATTTGTCTCTGTACACGCGCATGGGCAGCGAAATGCTCATTCACATAATCCAGGTTCTTCTGCCTCAACGTCCCTTTAATTTTATGGTCATTGAATCAAATGGAGTCACAAATATGAAATTATAATAATCTGTCTGTTCGCTGTCATCTTATTTATTTGTCTTTTTTTACAATACAGTGGTGATCCTTAATTAGCCTTAGCTTCTGCCCTAACAATATCCGAAAAGGGCCGATGTGGGTGCAGGTTTTTGTTTTAGCCCAGCACTAAGACACCTGATTCAACTACTTAACTAACCATGGCCCTCAATGAAGAACTTGACAAGTAGAATGAAAAGGAAAGGTGTGGAACGGTGACAGAAGGAAGGCCAGAGAATGGCCGGGAGACTGAGGACTGTTAGAGGGCCATTCTCTAGTGCTAGCTACCTGCAGGTTCTGTCAGAAAGTGTCACGTTACTCATGGACTCCATAATTTCTGCCATCTCTTATTGATAAAAAACATTTTTTCTTGTTTTTTGTTTCCTCACCAACATAAAATATATATTTTTTCTACTTGAAAAGGTCCAGGTCAGCATATGTGAGCATCAAACTGCATTTCACTGCCATCTTTTTTCAAGCCGGATCGCTACTCCCTAATGAAGCCGCATAATGGGAACGGGCAGAAAGACGGAAGGCAGGCTGGAACGCTGCCGTGCTTTGCTCAGGATGTATTGATTGGCCTTTTGCTGTCTGAATTTCCCCAACCTGATGTAATCACTGGCAATTTGCTGAGAGCTTCTGATATTGGACTGAAGCCACTCAGTGAAGCCTCAGCCCTTAAGACTGACCTAGAGGGCTCTCTATGTTATTTTTCAACTATTACTAAACAGCCCCCTCCTATCCCCTATCCACCAGTGTTTGGTTTGGGGAAAGGGGTTGGGTGCGTGTGGGAGAGACAGTTTAGTAATCAGGAGACTGGGGAGATGGAGGAGATTGTTGGGAGGGGGGGTTGTTGTGATTAACTTTTGAGTACACTTCAGTCTCCCTTTAGTCTTCAAGCATAAGGCTAATTTTGATCATGGGCAACATTGCAATTGAAATATCGAGTTGGTCATTAGAAACACAGTTCTAAACATTAGCAGCAACCCTATCATTAAACAGCCTCAAGACACCAGCATATGTCTCCAGTTGGAAAAGGGGTGTATGTTGCACCACAACCACAGCAAAATGTTCATGGTTAAATGGTGGGTGTTAAATGGTTAAATGGTAATATGGAGTAGCCTATGTGTTCCTGTGATCGAGTGCATTTGATCCATAAAGGACTCGCATCAAGTCTGCTGGAGTTTAATTAACAGTGGACAGTTTATTGTTGCAAACTGTGAAGCAAGGTCACAGCCAGATATGGTCAGGTTGTATCAGGGGGCAATCAGCTGTTCAGCTGTGTAAATGGAAGCCGTGCATGCTGTCCTTGATAAATACTGTAAGAAATTTGTTAGGAAAATACCGTTCTGTCATTTAGTTTCAAATGTCTGGCAAATGAAAATATCATGGAGGCAAATATTTATACAGTACAGTCTGTAAGTATTTGGAGAGTGAGTGACACAATTTTATATTGTTTTGGCTCTGTACTCCAGCACATTGGATCTGAAATTGCAGAGTTTCAGCTTTAATTTGAAGTTACAGTCGTGTGCAATAATTTTGGCACCCCTGGTCAAAATGCCTTTTACAATTAATATCTAAGTGGACAGAAGCTAACCTGACCTCTAAATGGTACAAAGTTAAACATGACACATTTCTTCAAATTTTAAAGCACGATTACTTTTTATTTAAATTTTTTACATTTTCAAAATAATAAGAAAAGGAAAATGGCCCTGTGCAAAGGTTTGGGAAACCTGTCAGTTAGTACTTTGTAACTCCTCAGGCAACTATAACAGCTAGCAAATGCTCCCTGTAGATCTTGCCTTGACTTCAACTGTTCCATTTATCTTCAATTTTCTGACAGTGGAAATAGGCAGTTTGAAACATTGAGAGAGTTTTTTTTTAGCCTTCTCTTTATTGGTGGGAGTGAACTATCTTGATTCTGACATCCTTGGACAACTGTATAGAGCAACCCATGGTTAACACCAAACAGAACAGTCACTGCAGTCAGATGCTTTAGAAGGCATGGAGTTACTTCAGAATACATAGTTCAGCCCTGGAATTATATTCGCCTGACCCATTGAAGCCCCAACGAGTAAATCACCTGGGGCTGGACCTTAGTAATCATCTTTTTAAAAATTAAGAATAATCCAAAAGGGTTACAAAACTTTTGCACAGGGCCTTTTTTTACTATTTTGAAACTGTAAAGTAAAAGTAATCTTGCTTTAAAATTTGAAGTAATGTGTCATGCTTAACCATTTAGAGGTCAAGTTAGCTTCTATTCACTTAGATATTAATTGTAAAGGGCAATTTGACCAGTGCCACTGCATATAAATCCATATTGGGTGCTAGGTGTCAGATATACACCACTACATAAAATGAGTACTCAGATTTGATACTACAGGCTACTGTAGTACCACAGAAGACTTTATTTATTCAATTTGATTGATTTGAAGATTGTTTCCTATCTGTGTGGAACCAGTCGATGTTGCTTCATTCGCACAGAACATCTTTATCCGTGTGGGGTGTCACCCCTCAGGCCAAAAGCCCTAAACATGACCTTTACAACAAACAAAAAAGGGGGAAAAAATGGGGAGGGGGGTGGTGAGGGAGGGAGAGAGAGCCAAGGTCAAGACACACAACATCCATGGAGGAATAACAATGTGGTCTCTGCCTGGGAAAGCATCCTTCATTTATTTTTAATCTGTTTCCACCTCCCCGGGTGCCGGGGCTCACGGCTTCCCTCCGTGAGCCCTCACACGCAGAGCCTTGGGAGGGCGCTGAGCCCCGCTACGAGCAGGCGCCAACATTGCCTCTAATCACATAAAATACAGAGAGGAATTAATCACCTTCCGGAGGCCGAGGCCTTGTTTTCAAATGCACGCTGCTCCGGAAAGGCGGCCTGAATACCAATGCGCGTCAAACACGACACAACAAATACAATACATGCTTTGACTTTTTACACATTTCCAATGCACGTTTTAATATTTTGACAGGCAATTAATGCCGTTTCTCAGTTCCTTGATAGGTTTAGACGTAAAAGGTAATTCACACATCACTGTCAAATTTGTAAATAATTTAAGCTTTATAATGAATTAAAAGTAATTACTCATTAAAAATAATGGCATGAAAAAGGTTGTTAATACATCTTAAAGAATTCACGTCTAAATGGTCGAGTATATACAGTTTGTATTTATCAAAGTAAAGCACAGATTAATTATTTCTACCAAAGGCAATGTTCAGTTCACAGGTTTTAATTTATCCAGTGTGTGCTTGTCTAGAGGTAGCTGAATGGCAGTAAGCTCGGCCAATATTCTGTACGACTGGCTGCTTCCTACATAAGTCAGGCCCCTTAGACAGGCGCTAGTACCCCATAGCCCTATTACTTTAGCCAATATAAAATACAGGAATGGAGATGTACAGGATACAGGACCTATGGACTGACGGTGTGAGGCCAGACACTCTGACCACTAGAACATTGAGGTTCATATCAGGCTACAGCAAGAAAGAATGACATTGAACAGACTGATACCAGCCTACAGTAACAAAAAGGGATGCATAGCACATAGTATCTTTGATTCGTTCTCGCTCTAGTTCACAAATTATACACGGCCTGACCCCATTTCTGAATGGTGTGTGCATGACATCACAGGTATGTGATGTCATAGTTATCATAGACAGTAACGGCAGAAGACTCAATGGTTTTGCTATGCAATGGGACAACGCTGTTTGGTGTCATTCCACTGCTTTGTGAATCCTATATGAACCAGGTAAAATAAAATATGGATGGGCTGTTGCTCTGACACGATACCTGGAGTCAAACAAACAGTCAGCCCAGATCCAGCTGTGCAGTGGAAATTACGATAAGACTGACGACAGAGCATATGGAGCAATTATACCACAGAAGAAGAGCTTGCGTGCATGCAGCACAGATCAGATGCATTCTGCATTCTTTGTAATGGAGAAACCGGAGATTGGAGTATGCGTGTTATTTGGAAAATGAAAGCCATGGGTTTTCTAGGTGGCATGGAGACGTTAATACAGTCTTGTCCCCTGGAGAGGCTCGGCTGGCTTGCCCTCTGGATGCAGGAAAATGAATCATCTTGTTGGAAAATATATTTTATTTCTTCCTGTTTGGAAGCCTGGTGTTTTTAAAATAAATATGATCGATAGCTTAATGGTGTACGGCTTGAAATCTAAACAGTGCAATTAAATGTCTGTGTCCAACATATCGCATTTAACCAAATGGAGCAGCAAGACACCTGCCATAGCCTGCCTCTCAGTCCCACTGTCTCTCTCTTCTGCTCTCTTTCTCTCTCTCCTCCCCCTCTCTATATGTCATTCTCTCCCTTGCTCTCTCACTCTCTTTCTCTCTCTCTGTATTGCTCTTACTCTCCCTCCCCTCCTCGTTCTCTATTTCTCGTTCCCTCCGGAAAACTCTGGAGTTATAATTCAATAGGGCTTCCTGCGTCACTATTTGTGAATCAATTGAATGCTGATCAGTCATGACTGCTTGGCTTATTCCAAATATGCATGAATTCAAATCAGTAATGATGGGGGTGGTGGTGTTTTGTAGGGGAGAGACGGGCAAGATACACAGCCCTCATCATCTCTGAATCAGAACCATATTCAGCCCTCAAACACACAAGAGCCAGTGACTATTTACACCCTACAGGCCACAGATTACTACAGGAGAGCCAGTAACTATTTTACACCATACAGGCCACAGATTACTACATGAGAGCCAGTGACTATTTTACACCCTATAGGCCACACAGTACTGTAGGCCACACCTGTGACACCTGAAGTTTGAATGATCACATTCTCCTCAGATGGTAAGATGAAAAAACACAGGGCCAAGTTATATTAAATAATTTAGGAAACATTGGGTAGCATTGCTTTGGAATAGCGCTAATTTCATTTGTGTGAGCTTAGATAGCCAATTATTGTTTGTTGTAAGATTTAGCTAGTTTTATCATAGACAGTGCTTTGTATGCATGAGTAACTTGGCAATTTTATATGCTGAAAAGGTTTTTTGTTGAGATTACATATACAAACATGTGTATGTACATACCACACATTGACACCAATTGGTGTGTACAAGTATTATATTACATGTGATGCAGTTTAGAAATCTTCAATTCCATCATGACTGTAAATGCATGGTTTATTTATACGTAACAGAAGGTTAATCATTAAGAATGTGCAACAGAATTGAAGGGCACCGAATGCCTGTTTCCAAACCATGGCCTCCATCTCCTCTCTGATTGGTGGCCACTGTCCCTGTTATCAGATGAAGTCCCTAGCAGGGTTGTGGTTTCTGAAATCAAGAGGTCTTCTGCAGCAAGGAGATTAGGCTAATGGCATTCCCAGTTACCAGACTCCCCCAATGATTTTAACAACCAGTATTTATAGAATCCTCCCCCCACCGCCCATCCCCAAACACCCCCACTCCCTGAACGCACACAGACACATCTACATAACGCTCGAGAGCAGTGTGCAAATCAATCAGAAATGACATATGCTATAGCGGTGGTGGAGGTTGTGGGGATTCTAAAGAGATGTCAGTCATGTTGACGGCAGTGCTAAGCGGCGTGCCAGGAAAGACCACCAGCCAGCACGTCACACGCACCTGACAGCAATGCTAATGCCCCCCGTCACCTTGCCTGAATAATAAGGGAGGACAACACAGAGGTGGGATAAACCTGCCTGCCAGCGCTCAGCTGCGATGAGAAAAAGGGTTTTATTCATTTTCTTACTTATTCATATTTCATGAGTGTTGGGGTACGAATAGGCGGGTGGGTGTGTTTTTTCTCGCTGAGAAAATAGGTCAGAAAATAGGTGTGTGTGTGTGTGTGTGTGTGTGTGTGTGTGCGTTCGTACATGCTTGCATGAGTGTGTGTGTGTTTTCCTTACTGAGAAAATAGGTCAGAGTGTGGGTGGGTGTGGGTGTTTATGTGTGTGTGTGTGTGTGTGTGTTTATATGTTTTCCTTACAGAAAGAATAGCTGTGTGTGTGTTTTCCTTATTGAGAGAATAGGTGTGTGTGTGTGTGTTTTCCTTACTGAGATAATAGGTGTGTGTGTGTGTGTGTGTGTGTGTGTGTGTGTGTTTTCCTTACTGAGAGAATATGTGTATGTGTGAGTGTGTGTTTGTGTGTTTTCCTTACTGAGAGAATAGGCGTGTGCGCGCGCGCGCGCGCGTGTGTGTGTGTGTGTGTGGAGAGGTTAGGGGGCAGAAATTGTAGACAGTATCAGGGATTTGAACCTTGACTGTAGTCCACTAGACTGCTGAAGCCAATTAGAGCTGGGAATGGCTGCTTCTTGATCTTGCAGGGGACAGCTGTAACAATATACCAGATCATATCAGGTGGATAAAGACCAGATATGGCAGGGTATCTATTTGTCTGCTTCTGCATGGCCAGTGACCTGCCATTGGAACAAAAACCCCAGACTTTATCTCTGCTTCTGCTACATTAAACAGTTGTGTATATGAAGTGTACATTGCAAAATGTTCGGCGTTAAATCATTTTTGATAAAGCAGTTTTTATTTGCATTTCTGTTAGTAGGCCTACTTCTCTGATTCTAATGACTGTATAATACTTTGATGCTAATCATTGCACACTACTCCAATGCTAATCATTGCACACTACTCTGATGCTAATCACTACACACTACTCCGATGCTAATCACTACACACTACTCCGATGCTAATCACTGCACACTACTCTGATGCTAATCATTGCACACTACTCTGATGCTTGCTTTTCAGAGGATGAAGCCTTTTGGAAGCATTAGGACTGTAAAATCTCTCTCAGAGGTGCCTGCGATCTCTGCTAGCTACATAGCGTGGCTGCAGGCGCCCCGTGTCAGGAACGCTACTTGTAACCTATTACATAGAAACTACGATTCTAATAGATTCTAATCGAAGAACATAGATGCAACTGGCTAGCTATGCAGCACAATACTATTGAACAGAGTAATTTTTTAAAATAACTGCTGGATTTTGTTACTAGTAGTTAGTATTGGTGATGGTAGAATGGTTAGGCGTGGACAGTTTTAAAGCTGATCAGCCACATTCCTTAGCATTTCAACGAGCACACAGTATACAGTATGTGTGTATATGTCTGACTCATTAATGATGAGCTATTAACATTCAAACAATTTCCTTAAGGTGGTGCCTTCCTTACATAGCATTATGAAAAACCTTACCAAAGAATATGACAGTTTATTTCAGCGGTGCAACATGTGCTTAAAAAACTGAAACGTTTCTGTTGTTTTCGAAATAGAGTTAGAAATGACTAATTTGCGGCCTGTTTTTGTCTTTTTATTTGCCCATCTCCCTCTTCCCATGATGCAGTGATGCTCTCTCTGCTTTCTCTGCTTTGATGCAAGGGGAGGCAGGGTGGGGGGGGGGGGGTGACTGTTATCAAAGTAAGAGTGGCTGCACCAAGGCACAATGCCTTTGTTCACGGACTGTGCAAACGCACAGCCTTGTATCCTCATTTATTCATTCCTCTCCCATTCTTGTACAAATGCCACAAGCACACTTTTCCTTTGGTGGCATATCTCTGTGGAAGAGAAAGGGATCCAAATTGCACTCATTATGATATGAAATGGAACCTCTGTGGTTACATGTGACATTCCGGCTGTCAATCAAAATCAGCCAGCCCGTTTGATCTGCAGCGTTGGCTAAAGACTGTTCTGAAGACCTATTGGCGGCCATGAGAAGATGCGCTCGTGCTATATATTGTGAGACGATGCGCTAACGCTCTATTTTATGGAGAAAAGAAGACATTTTAGCACTGCAAAGGGAGGGCCCCAATGACACTAATTGATATTAACCTGGGATATTACAGGGAGAAACTGTTTGTTATTGCATCCTTCCGCATCAAAAACTGATTTATGAAGCAAATACCTCTCTGGGTCCCAAAGCACAGCTTGATATAATATTTCACTGTCCTCCCGGGGAACCTGAGTGCACTATCCAGCAGCGGACATTTATTGAGCTGGAAAAAAAAAAAATAAATAAAAAAAAAAATACATGACTGTTGTTATGGAGACGGAGAATACTGCTATTGGTGTTCTACTAATCCACACTGAACAGCTGGCAAGAAAGAAAAAAAAAGTCAATTGCCATGATCACAATTTAATCAACCCAAATTTTTTGGTT
Source organism: Synaphobranchus kaupii (assembly GCA_029718625.1). Taxonomy (NCBI): domain Eukaryota; kingdom Metazoa; phylum Chordata; class Actinopteri; order Anguilliformes; family Synaphobranchidae; genus Synaphobranchus; species Synaphobranchus kaupii. Next base: position 109,973,408 of record CM056376.1, on the reverse strand, counting down.
GCACTTCCTGATTTTTTGTAGGTATGGTTAATGGGATGTGCAGAAATGCCCGAAATGTAATGTTCAGTGAACCTGCGACTACAACTGCGTCTGCACAGCTCTGTGTGCTAAAACTCAGCAGGAGACGCGGCTCTGCTCGGAGGGACATGTCCTGTCCGCCGCGGATCTGTCGCCATCCGTTTCCTTTTTTTTTTGCGCCGTTCAGTTCCCTGCAAACGCTGGTGCCATGTCTCTGGTCTCACTACAGCGGCGAAGCATCATTACGCTGACAGCCCATGCAATGGAACAGCATTGCATGATGGGACAGAAAGAGAAGAGCACAGACAGAGGAATGCGATTTCTGTAAGGAACCCTTCTGGGAGCTTTATCCCAGGTCCCTCAGGGTTGTTGTCACTCCGTCTCTTTCTCTATCTGCCTCCATTTCTTTCCCTTTCCCATAGAGGTTGGCCCTTAATCATGTGGCCTGGATGGTAATGGTAGACACAGAAATGAGCCGGAGTGAAATCCACCAGTTACATTACATTGCATTACATTTATTTAGCAGACGCTTTTATCCAAAGCGACGTACAGTAAGTGCGTACAGAGACATCATCATCATTACAGAACAGACAAGGCAAGGCACATCCTTTGCATAATGTAGCAGCTATCCCTAGCAATGAACGTTGACTGTAGTTCACAGTAAGCTGTGGGCAAATCAGCAACACCACACTTTCATTCCAAATACTATTATAAACTATACTATTATAAACCATTCCAAATACTATTATAAACTATGCTATTATAAACCATTCCAAATACTATTATAAACTATACTATTATAAATCATTCCAAATACCATTATAAACTGCTATTATAAACCATTCCAAATACTATTATAAACTATAATAAACAGACAGGAAAACACAGGGAACAGGGAACTGATATTCCTAGGTGAGGATATCAGTCAAGGTGGAGTCTGAAGAGGTGTGTCTTCAGGCCTCGACGGAATGCAGGCAGGGTTGGAGTAGAACGTAGGGGAATGGGAAGTTCATTCCACCACTGAGGTGTTAATGTGGAAAAACTCCGCAGTCGGGACAAGCGAGAGCCTTTGACACGGAGGGGGGGAAGTGCCAGTCGCCCTGCTGTAGAAGAGCGAAGTGGTCGAGCAGGAACATAGTTCTGGATTAAGTCCTGCAGGTAGGCGGGGCCTGTCCTATTTGCTGCAGTGTAGGCCAGGGTCAGAACTTTGAACCTGATCCTGGCTGCAACTGGCAGCCAGTGGAGAGACCTCAGCAGGGGGGTTACGTGGGAAAATTTCGGGAGGTTGAACACAAGCCGGGCAGCTGCATTCTGGATGAGTTGAAGAGGCAGAATGGCGCAGGCCGGTAGGCTTGCGAGCAGGGAGTTGCAGTAGTCCAGGCGTGAGGTGACCATGGTCTGGACAAGAAGCTGGGTGGAGTAGGTGGTCAGGTACGGTCGAATCCTCCTGAAAAAATGCTAATAGAAATTATTTATCTAACGGAATCCCCAATGAGGAGGAGGAAGAGGGAGACTTTGAAACTTTGAAAGGATTCAATGAAATTAGTGTGTTAGGGCACATCAATTTGTATGAGCATTTTTTTTTCCATGACACTGTCTGTTGAGCATTTTCTGCTGATGAACACACAATGCATCTGCTGTTTTAAAAGGGATTTCTGTCAAGCTGCCATGCAAGCAGGGTCTTCAGGGAGCTCATTAGCCCGCGCCGTCTCTGTTGTTCTCTGCAGATTGATTGAAATCACAAAGTACAGCATTAATAGCAGGCCACCAAAATAGAACAGCAGGCACTTATTCTTTTCTGTTTTGATGCAGTATGGACTAATTTGGTTGTTTTAAATTGAGAACACATGAACACATATTAAATGGCTGGGCTTTGTCAACAAACCCAAGCGATTGTTTCTGGTGTCACAAGGGTGTCTGAAACTAATTGGAACAGATTAAAGAAGCCACTTCCGCTCTCTGTAAAGCTAGCTATCCTGAAAGGAATACATAATATTTAAAGTATCAGCAGAAAAAGATTGCATGCATACATGCTACAATGACAACGATGCTGTTAAGACTAATGTGTGCCAGCTTGTGTGTGTTCAAATAAAAATGCCTTTTCATACAGGGAAATCAGTCTATCCTTTTCTGGTACAGAACAGAACATGAATTAAGTAGGGAATAGACTTCAATTATAGGGTTGATATACAGTAGGATACATGTGGAGAACACTGAGAAAAGCATTTCTACCCAAGTGTAGTGTTTGTGAATTATCGACCAGCTGCAGTAATGAACCAATCGACATCTATTCCGGGCTGCCCAGTTCCATGCTCACTCACCAAGACCTGACTGGACAATTGCAACCAGCTTACCGTGTGAATCTAAACCTCAGGCTGAAACCCCTACACCACATAACTACATTAGGACTGGAACAGCTAGTCATGATCTGCAAAGGCCTGGAGCAGATATGCCACTTTTAATGCAGCTTTGCGTTTGCAGTTGCCCTGATACCTTTTTATTCATTGTTACCCAGCTACTTAAAAATAAATATCCCTACATACTATATATACATAACAGTTTGTCCAAATTAAGTGTCCTTGGAAGGGTAGAGTACAGATTGGGGATACTCAAATCTGGCCCTCGGGGCCAGTAGTATTGCTGGTTTTCATTCTTCCCCTCTAATGAGGACTAAACCTGGAACACCAGGTCAGTTAAATCTCTGGCCATTCAGTGACATTAATAGATCAAATAACTATCAGGGAGAAAAGAAAACCAGCAGTATTACTGGCCACAAGGGCCAGAGTAGAGTATCCCTTATATAGACTGTCCATCTACGGCGAGTTTTGAATTTGAGAAGGAAAAAGAGACGGGCCAAAGAGAAGATTACCTGAGCGATGTTCATGGATTATCCTGAGAGTGAAGCAATTTCTCCCTAAAAGCGTTCTGCAGAACACAGCCCAAGAGCTTCTCTCCGACGGCGTTAAATCATCTCGCTGAGAGATCACGCTGGATCACGGCTCTGACGTATAGATTTCAATGAGAGCATGGTTGCCTATGCTCAGGACTTGTCTTTCAGGTTTGTTCAAACATTACCAGGCCGCCGCCAAGGTGGGTAGGTGTGCTGTTTGGTTGGGGTCTTCAGAGCAGCAGCACTGTCAGTGAGGCTGGACTCATCTGTTACAGATTACAGCCAGTGTCCAAACCCCCACCCTCCACCTGCAGTCTCCCAAACGCCCACCCTCCACCTGCAGCCTCCCCACCCTTCACCTGAAGTCTCCCCACCCTCCACCTGCAGTCTCCCCACCCTCCACCTGCAGTCTCCCAAACGCCCACCCTCCACCTGCAGTCTCCCAAACGCCCACCCTCCACCTGCAGCCTCCCCACCCTTCACCTGAAGTCTCCCCACCCTCCACCTGCAGTCTCCCAAACGCCCACCCTCCACCTGCAGCCTCCCCACCCTTCACCTGAAGTCTCCCCACCCTCCACCTGCAGTATTCCAACCCCCACCCTCCACCTGCAGCCTCCCCACCCTTCACCTGAAGTCTCCCCTCCCCCACCTGCAGTATTCCTAACTCCACCTGAAGTCTTCCCACCCTCCACCTGCAGTATTCCAACCCCCACCCTCCACCTGCAGTCTCCCAAATCCCCACCCTCCACCTACAGTCTCCCAAACGCCCACCCTCCACCTGCAGCCTCCCCACCCTTCACCTGAAGTCTCCCCACCCTCCACCTGCAGTATTCCAACCCCCACCCTCCACCTGCAGCCTCCCCACCCTTCACCTGCAGTATCCCAACCCCCCACCTGCAGCCTACCCACCCCCCACCTGCAGTATCCCAAACCCCCACCCTCCACCTACAGCCCCCCCCCCACCCTCCACCTGCAGCCTCCCCAACTCCACCTGAAGTCTCCCCTCCCCCACCTGCAGCCTTCCTAACTCCACCTGAAGTCTTCCCACCCTCCACCTGCAGTATTCCAACCCCCACCCTCCACCTGCAGTCTCCCAAACCCCCACCCTCCACCTACAGTCTCCCAAACGCCCACCCTCCACCTGCAGCCTCCCCACCCTTCACCTGAAGTCTCCCCACCCTCCACCTGCAGTATTCCAAACCCCACCCTCCACTTGCAGCCTCCCAACCCCCACCCCCCACCCGCAGCCTCTCCACCCTCCACCTGCAGTCTCCCAAACCCCCACCCTCCACCTGCAGCCTCCCCACCCTCCACCTACAGTCTCCAAAACCCCCACCCTCCACTTGCAGTATCCCAACCCCCCACCCCCCACCTGCAGCCTACCCACCCTCCACCTGCAGTATCCCAACCCTCCACCTGCAGTCTCCCAAACCCCCACCCTCCACCTACAGCCCCCACCCCACCCTCCACTTGCTGGAGAAAGAGCTGTTCCCCCATCCCCCTGGAGCCAGCTCACCTCTATCCCTCATTGCAATGAGCTCTGGGCCATTTCCCTTTTTCTTAGGGGAAACTATCTGGCCAAAACCATTCCTTCTTAATCACGGAAGTCTTCGATCATGAACAAAAAATCAATACGCAAGACAGGCTAGTTTCGTTTCTCTTTTCTGCCATATGTCACAGCGCATCTGCGCTCACAACAAGAGCAGTGTCCTTTTCTTTCTTTCTCTGCTCTGAGTTAACTTGTTATTAATTGGATGTGTTTTATTTGCATTCAGACAGCATGCTGCTATTTAAGTGGGGGTGGGGGGGAGGGGGGTGTAATAATTTCAGCCTGGTTGAAGAGCGCTTATTAAAATAGCAAGGCCGCATAATGATGCGCAGCGCTGAAATTGTTGTCCTGAGGGGGGGGGGGGGGGGTGCCTCCTTTGATTGGCAGGAATAACTGCCAGGAGACTGTGACATTACACAGGGTCCATCTGCTGTGTTCCCACCACATGTAACACGGCGGTACATAACCCTCAGCGTGACGTCTTACACGGTGTACATTTACACATACATATTCAACATACATGTATGTCTATTCCCTCTACAGAGCTGGATTTGCACTGCCACTGTATGGATTTGAGCTTGCAAACCTCAGCGTATTAGCTCATATCCCCAAAGATGGACACTGCTGAACAGCTTCCCTTTGCATAGACTGATGCTCATGTTACCATTATTATAGGGGGCTGAGGGAGGGCATGGTAATGACACACACATCTGCTGGTACATACATTCCAGTACCACTGGAATGTGAGTACCAGTACCCAAACACACACACACGCACGCACGCACGCGCACACACACACACACACACACACACACACACACACACACACACACACACACACACACACACACACACACACACACAGGCGCTCAGCAGCAGAATGACTCTGGAGTGCTTTTGAGCGCCCTCAGATGAAAGTATAGCCCAGAGGTGAGGCTCTTTTGAAGCGCCTGCACATGAAAGCCGCCTCTTGAGCGGCCCAACGCCCTCCTCCAAGCTCATCCGCCGCACCATCTGCCTGCCACCCCCGTGTCCTTTCAGCAGGTAAATGGCATCCCGTCAGCCACTGATTGGCTGGACCATCATGCCCATGGGTATGAGTCCCCCGGGGTCCACAGGCTCATATCTGAGTCTGTTAGCATATCCCAGCCAGGCATGGGCAGTATTGTATTTCAAGAACATGCATTTGAAATATGTATTTGCATTGCTGCCTTTCATATATTATCTAGGTTGGTTGCATCTTGTTTTTGTCCAGCTTATACCGCCTGCAAAGCAACCTACACATACAGCATTTTGATTGGAGCTTTTGGACACATTTATTTGAGAGTGCTTTGTGTAGAGCAGTGGTCCCCAACCCTGTTCCCAGAGATATATCGTCTTGTAGGTTTTCACTTCAGCCCTAAAAAACCACACCTCATTCGACAGCTAGAGATCTAATCGAGCTACTAATTAGTAGAATCAGGTGTGCCAAATTAGGGTTGAAATGAAAACCTACAGGACGGTAGATCTCCATGAACAGGGTTGAGGACGACTGGTGAAGGGTGAGCTGCTTAAACAGAGTGTATTGAAAAGGTCCATTTTTAAGTTTACACATTGTGAAGTTTTCAGACATTTCTCCCCCTCCAGTGGGAATCCATTCGCATCCTCATCCAGCAGACGAAGGGAATAGGAGGTTATCAGGTCTGGCTTGTGCTTTGAGGTCAATGCACTTCCAGAATGTCTTACAAAGTATCTCATTTCCTCAGAGGAGGAACGAAGAAAGTTTTTGTTCTTGTTTTTTTTCTTGGGAACTTCTTCCCAAAACATTTTTATTACTTCTTTATGTAGGTTTCTAACTTTATATTATAATACGGACAACATTATTAGGGTGCCAGAGGGACGCCTTTTGTGAGTGAAAATGTGTGATATCCTCTCTGGGCATCCCAAGTGGTCCATCTAACAAAGGCAGGAACGCTGTAATACCCACTGTGATGTCATTCATATGTAACCTGCCACAATGCAGCTCATGTCAGTCATGTACATTCTTGGTTGTCAAGGTGATGATTATGCTATTGTTCTGGAAGCTGACATGTCCCCTCCCTCCCTTGGCAATCTTTGCATCATATTTTTGTGTGTTTGTTTGTATGTATGTGTGTGTGTTTGTGTCAGGGCCATGCACAGACTTTTTGGGGCTATATGCTCAAAAAAGGGGGCACCTGTGTGTCTTCCAATGTATTTTACTTGAATCTAAGGAAAGAGCCCTTGACTTTATTTGAATTGCACACATAAAATAGACTGTATGCAACAGCTCACCGCAAGTTTGTGTGGCAAGTGACAGCAACCTGTAAAAGTATTTTGAGTGTGACCTGTAACCATGGAAACTCACAGGAGGGAATGAACGAGGCAACCAAGAGCTTACCCAATCGAACAGTTACCTGTAACAACCTTGTGAAAGAAAAAAGTATAATCGATTAATCTAATTTGCTGTTTCCATCCTTGGTTGACTTGACTATAGGCATATACAAAACAACATTGCCCAAGAAAGGCAATGTTATGAGATTAGCACAATACCATTACTCTCTAATTCCCTAGACAGAAGACATACATCAATAAATAATAAGCAAAAACGAATTTTTACAGTACATGCTCATATATGCTATATCAAGTAGTATGCTATATAATAATTAATGCATGCAAACTCTTTTTTCTTGAACAAAAGCCAAAAAAAAAATAATCGAAAAAGTAAGACACTACTATAATAGGCTTTCATTTAGTACACAATGCATACGAAATTGTATTTTTGGTATGATTGTGAACCCAGGGTTGTTTTACAGTTTTCTCATCCGCCCTGCTGTTGGTGACAATGACCTGACAGTCAGAACACTGGATTGAAGATTCTAATCTCAGATGAGGTGCTAGTCATGAGAAAGATCTTTAATATTACTTGATCCAGTAACCAGTGAATTTGAAATAGAAAAACTAAACAAAACAACAACTAAAATATTGCCCCACCCCCATTCAAATTGAACATAGCCACACACCCAATAGAAAATGTTATTGTAATTTGCGGGTGAGTAAAAAGCACATTACAACAAAACAATTACATTTTTTACAGTAAAGTTATTTTTCTTAAAGAATTCCAAATAATCGTTTCACTGGTACTTTATTCTCATTATATCTGCTTTCTATTAATACTCACAGGAATGAATGAAAGCTTCCCAATTTCCATTATATTATTTTAGTCTCAGCATTCATTTAATTCCCTCATGGATGAAGTAATATCCTGGCTAGCACAAGCATGTCATTAATGCCTTACTCTCTGTGATAGATAAGGGAATACACAAAGCATGTTATTAATGCCTTACTCTCTGTGATAGATAAGGGAAACCACAAAGCATGTCATTAATGCCTTACTCTCTGTGATAGATAAGGGAATACACAAAGCATGTAATTAATGCCTTACTCTCTGTGATAGATAAGGGAATACACAAAGCATGTTATTAATGCCTTACTCTCTGTGATAGATACGGGAATACACAAAGCATGTTATTAATGCCTTACTCTCTGTGATAGATAAGGGAATACACAAAGCATGTCATTAATGCCTTACTCTCTGTGATAGATAAGGGAATACACAAAGCATGTCATTAATGCCTTACTCTCTGTGATAGATAAGGGAATACACAAAGCATGTCATTAATGCCTTACTCTCTGTGATAGATAAGGGAATACACAAAGCATGTCATTAATGCCTTACTCTCTGTGATAGATAAGGGAATACACAAAGCATGTCATTAATGCCTTACTCTCTGTGATAGATAAGGGAATACACAAAGAACTGTGATTAATGCCTTACTCTCTGTGATAGATAAGGGAATACACAAAGAACTGTGATTAAATGAACAAACAGACTTTCTTACCATTTTCTAGAAAAAAAAAGTAAACGTAAAGTCGCTCTAAAGGTTTCAAACTGAATATTGAGTCAATATGCCTTTCCCAACAATCATGTTTTCTGCTCCATGTGCAAAAGATATAAAGACTACTAATACACCATTCACAAATATGATTGCTTGGCCCTTTTTTCTTTCTTATCTTTTTCCTTTTTGTTCCTACTTTCTTGAATTTGATGTAATAACTGTGTCTTACCTGTGTTCTGCCAACCACCACATTGTCTGACCCTACCAGCTGAGACTCATGTATCCTTCAGCAGAATTCATTGAATTCATTCACTGTTTGAAAATGAAGTGAACGCAGTCATATTGCCTCATTTGTGCATATATACAGCAAATTCTTTACTTTTTAAATTGAAATACAATAATTGAAAGGCAAATAAAATGGCATCTGCATGATATCCACCCAATAAACCTGCTGACTGTAACACCTCCCACCTTTTGCACATCAGCTCTGACAGCCCCCATTCGGACCAGAGCCATAGAAAGAGAGAGAGTTGTGTCAATGGAGGGTCAAAACACGATCATGTAGGCTTGAAATAGTTCCAAACAGCTCTTGGTGGCCAATTTGAATGCATCTTTTCTATATTAAGAACATGGAGACCAAACAGCGATTTATGGTAACTAGTAAACAATATATGCATCGATTTACTATATGATTGAATGCCAACATATATTGGGATGTGTAGTTACATGAATATTTGAGGATTAACGTTAGTATAAACAGCTAGCTGGCTGTTGTCATATCTAATCTGATCAAAAACATCTTCGACGTAAGAAAAAAGCCAAGTTACTCACACATAGCCTACAGAGCACTGTCTATAAGTCCTTAATTCCAACTTGCAAAAACTAGGCTTGCCTTTAAAAGTATTGATATCAAAATGTGGCCAAGTTGCAACTAACAATATTGCCTATCGTAGCTCACACTAAATAAACTAGCTCTATTCCAAAGCAATGCTATCCAAACTTTCCTAAATTATTTAATGCAACTTGGCCCTGTGTTTCTTCATCTTACCATCTCAAGAGAATGTGATCAATTAAACTGTATGTTCTACATCAAACTGCAAAATGAGAATTTTTTAATGTGGAAATACTCTGATTCAGATATGTTGAACAGAAAAATTACTACGCTATAGGGCATATTTGAACAACTGTCTGCATCCACTGCTTTGTGTCTATGAAAAGCACAGAATGAATAAAATGTATTATTATTATAATATATTTATTGATTTATTTATTTGGAATATTTGGATTTCTATCATAGATATCCTTGTGTTCACAAAATTATGTTCGCAAATATCAACTAGTATTATGTTAAGAAAATTAGTACTATTACTTATTTGCCATCATCTGACCCACAAACATGTCTGGATACGTTTGTAAAAATGCTATATGTACGTTATTTTCTAGGTAAAAATATTATGAATTTGTATCTGCATTTATTTATTCATCCCCCCTTTCTCTATTGTACATGATGTTTTTTGATATAAATGTCTGTTTGTGAATTGTAAATAAATCTGTAGCAGCACTTAACATTTTAAAACCTGTACATTTTCTAAATTTGCCAACAAAGTATAACTATATCCTTTCTGGAGTGTAATTATTCATCAACTGTTAAAAACATTAATTTAAATCATATGTTGTTCCATGAGGCACAATCTCTTCACATGCTAAAATGAAGAAACACAGGGCCAAGTTGCATTAAATAATTTAGGAAAGTTTGGATAGCATATTGCTTTGGAATAGAGCCAGTTTATTTAGTGTGAGCTACGATAGGGAATATTGTTAGTTGTAACTTGGCCACATTTTGATATTAATACTTTTAAAGGCAGGCCTAGTTTTTGCAAGTTGGAATTAAGGAAATAATAATAATAATAATAATAATAATAATAATAATAATAATAATAATAATAATAATAAAAAAACTACCTTTAGTGGCACAGTGGTGCCTCACAGCAAGAAGGTACCGAGTTTGAATCCTGGCCAAGTGCTTTTCTGTGTAGATTTTGTTCTCCTCGTGTCTGCGTGGGTTTCCTCCCACAGTACTCCGGTACTCCGGTTTCCTCCCACAGTCCAAAGACATGCAGGTTAGGGGCTAATTGGGGACTCTAAATTGACCATATGTATGAGTGTGTGAGTGCATGGTGTGGGCGACCTGTCCAGGGGATATTCCTGCCTCTCACCCAATGCATGTTGGGATTTCTGAATAATGAGATTGCCTGAACACCTGAAAAGCTCTCCAGGCCCCCACTCTTTGTTATAGGTGCCACTGGATATTTAATGACCACCAGGGACCCAATTAAAATAATGATTCTCATTATTGACCCTATTTCATATCTTAATATTATTCCCAGCACAGCATGCTATCCTGTAAACCCTGTTGTGGATATCACAGGCAATAAATTCCCATTGTAAAGACACAATTGCAGCACAAATTGGATCCATTATTCTAACTGAAATTTGGAAATGAGTCCATGTCATACAGTGGGGGTCATGTGCAGTGGCACAGTCTAGACTTCTAGACTGCGCTCCAGAGTTCTAGACTGTAGCTCATTCGTGAGAATGCTAATTTATTCTAGAGCTCGTCTACGTTCTGTTTCCTCTCTGCAGAAGGGAGGCACGATGCTGTAAACCCTATCGATTTTTAAAGGCAGACATTATCTTTCCTAAGTGAATCGGGTAGAATAATTGACAAAAATTTGCCCAATTAGAAAATGAGACATGCATTTTATTTCTTAATTTTTTTAAGGTCCCATGGAAAGTGCTGATGTTTTTTTGTGTGCACATTTTCAATTAAATTCCCCCTGAGTTTCGATTCAGACTCACTAAAGTCAGCTATACTACTGGGCCACATTAATCAGCCTGACTGACAGGCAATTTGAGATTTTTTAATGATCAGGAGAAAACAAATAATGTGGGGAGGGGGTGGGGGGGAGCTGTCCTCAATGATCTGCTCTAAGCCCCCCCCCCCCCAATAAAATAACTATATAATAAAAATAATAATACAATTGTAATATATGAATACCACTTTTCATAATGGCTACTAAAAACTACCACTCTACTACTACCACTACTACTACTAATACTTCTACTAATAATAATAATAAATAATAAAATGTATGCTGTAATACGCAATACCATTGTGTTAATATGTAAGATAAGTTGGCTATTACAAATATTAGTTATGGATATAACACCATACATGCTGCTATAGAATACACTGCATATTATTTGACCCTTTTTATTGAAATATATAATTATTATTTAATATATACGCTAATATATAAACTCGAGTACAGGGTGTCCAGTCTTATCCAATAAGGGCTGGTGTGGATGCGTCGTGGGTGCCCATCACTATGACACCAGATGCAGCTAATCATGGTCTTCAATGAATAACTTGATATGTAGAATCTGATATTCCACAAAGCAGGATTATTGAGTTAGCTGGAAAACTGCACTGAGGAACAACACTTTTTACTCTTACTTTTTACAGCACATTTTCCAGATTTGAGAGGGTTCCAGGTTTTACTCAGTGCAGTTATCCAGCTAACTCAGTGATCCTGCTTCTCTTACTCAGCGCAGTTATCCAGCTAACTCAGGTGATCCTGCTTCGTGTAACACCCCCAGGTGTTTTAGTGTTGGGCCAAAACAACAACCTGCTTGTTACGTTCCGAGTATGAACTGGACCCAAATGCACGACTCGCACACAGGAAGTTCAGAGATACTTCAATAATTTATTGCTTCGACCAGAATTCCTCCTGAAGCATAGGGAGACATAAATCAAGACACACAACCGGGAATGGATGAGGCAGGGGATCCGCGAGAACGGGAGAGGCCAGGGACTGGATTGTGGCAGGAATCCGGGCTGGTTGAGCAGAGTAGAAGCGGGGAGCGGGAGACAGGGCAGAGTGGAGTGGCACGAACAGCTGCAGGGAGCAGGGCTGGAGCACCGGCTGGATGCACACCCAGCAGCAAGTTGGCAGAAGCAGCAGCACACGCAGGATGCACACTAAGCTGCAGGTTAGCTGAGCTGGAGCACCGGCTGGATGCAACCACAGCGGCAGGATTCACACACACAGCTGCAGGCTGGTAGACTTAGAGCAGAACAGACTTAGTACAGCGAGGCAGGACAGGATGAACAGTGTGATTACGCCGTTCCTGGCGAGAGCTGATCAAAAACCGGACAGGGCTGGAAATAGCGAGTTAACGCCGAATACAAGACGAGGCTTTTAAAGTAGGCAAGACAGGACTAGATACAATGTATCCACGAGACAAGACCAGAGAGTTACCACAAGGAGACTTAACAAACTGGCACAGGACAAAGAACACCGGGTGACTAAATACAAACGTTAACAAGTATCAATTAGGTGCCGCGTGCGAATGTATGCGTGAGTGATTAACGGAGCAGAGAGTGTGCGGAATGCATGCGGAATGGAGGAAAGGGATAGGTGGAAATCGAGTAGTGGAACAGAATGACACGAAAGGGAAAACCACACCCAGCATGCAGCACGAGGGAAACAAACAGGAATACAAACACGATACGAGAGGGAACAGGTACAACACGGGACACAAAAGGACGGGAGTGAGAGCATAACACTGCTCCCTCATCGGCCCTTTACAGATATGATTGCATGTCACAGCTCTAGCAGAATAATTCTTAGAAACTTTTAGAAACAGGTGACTTTTCATGTGACACTGGTGCAGGGCATAATTTTCACAGTGGATATGCTCATATTTTTGGAGGAAGAAGAAATATTTAAGCTGGGAGGGACTGAATGTAAGAAACATGAAATGACTATTTCTGTATTATGAATGTGAAAAATAATCATGAAATATAACATCAATTTCTTAAAAAAAAAAAACTCTTTCCCCCAAAGAAAAATCTGTCTCCAGTTTAGAGTAGATTCATAATATTAAAAAAGCACTAATGGAATGGTATACTAGCTTTGAGAAAGTTGAAGTGTGTTTTACTGTGAAAGATTTTTTATCCACAATATTAATATTATATTAAGCCAATTAGCTCTGATTCCATTTTTCAAGACTGTCTGAAAGGGAATTTCTAATATGTTTGTCCTCCATGCTGTAGTTTAGAGTGGAGAAGAGAAGAGATGTGCCTTTACACTGTCTTTCTGGCATTTTTGTTTTGAGAGCCCAACATTAAATCATTTTTAATGATTCTTGCCAGAAAGCAGAGGTCTGGTATTGTTTTGTACATGGATAATTGACGAATTGCTCTTTGAAATATTGTTTTGGTCAATAACAGAATAAAACAAAAATTTTAATGGGACTTAATTGGGTCAATAACAAAATCTCCAATCCCATCCAAATTTGGAATGTCCAATTCACAGACTATGTACAAGTTCCCTCATATACACCCCCTGCTGCTGGCTTGGGAGAGTGAAAACAACTTGTGGTTCTTTTCTGAAACACACGGTGCCAGCCGGCTGCTTCTTTTCACACTGCAGCTTCAAGCCGTGCGTGCCCAGAGCGGGGGGCAGAGGAGACCCGATCATACTTGTTTACCAGCGAGCAAGCCACGGGCACTCAGACAGCCAACAGAGGTCGCTTGAGCAATGGACACTCCTATCCCCGCTGACTGAATTCCTCCCATATATTCCCTATCAAACGAGCTTCAAACCATCACTCTGCTGCCAGATATGCAGTAGATATGGATGGATCACTTTAAGGGTTGTTTCTACTGACTTATTTTTGTATAGAGTTTAATCGTAAAATGAGTCAGGAGAAACGACCCTTAAAGTGATCCATCCATATCTACTGCAGATCTGGCAGCAGAGTGATGGTTTGAGGCTCGTTTGATACCTCAGACCCTTGATGATTTACAGCCATTTAGCCAACCATGTGTTCCATACTATTCTGCAATTTACAGCTTAATCTAGTGCCACCCCCCAATTCCCATAGAGATCCATTCAAATGCAGAGAGGTTATAGCATCGCTTGTAAGAGTACCTGAAAATAAGATATCAGTTTTTCGATGTTGTTGGGTCACAGACATCAGGAAGTCATGACATGCAAAGGATATGCGACCAAATATTAAATATGATGACTTTATTTAAGTTTATGTTAATTTGTCAAATTATTTTTGGTGCCCCAAAAACGTCACATAAATATGACTAAACCCCCATAACAGTGACTGTCTTATATTAACATGGCCCATCTCCCTAGAATTCCAAATAAGTTTTCATTTACCTCCTTTCTTCATTGTATGTGTCACAGCAATTCATCAAAAGTGATTTACGTAAGCACAGGCATGGCTGGTACCCATAAGTGGGTATTTATGGGCAGTTTGTGAGGTGCCTTGTCAGTTGCCTGTTTGATATGTGAAACAATGAGAATTAAATTGAGAGTGAAAAAGCTCTCTCCTTTACCCAGAGTGCAACACCTGCCCTCCAGTGCTCTCTTGTCCAGACAGCGAGCCCAAAACTGGCTCCGCTCCAAAATTTTTCAAGGAACCTGACCTACATACCCGGTGGCTCAACTCTGCAGAAACATTTGGCGGCAAAGAGGAAGTTCTGCAGTCTTTTCGGTGCCACGCTTAAAATCTCCCCGGATCATTTCTCAGACTTAAAACAGGAAGATGGAGCAGAAAGAAAGGGAGGGTTGTGCTTTAATTGGATTTGACAGCATCCGAGGAGCCGGAGGTATAACGGCAGGCCTGAGGACCTGTTCTCATGAATACCTGGAAGTTGCGTTTGCTATTCATCCCTATGTGGGGTGCCGAACATGCAGGACTATGCAAGGGATGGAAATGTCAACAGCAGCCTTTTTTGCCCGTGGGTGTTTTGACATTCATTTTTTTGTCTGCGGTGCTGTTGACCTTTCCGCTAATGAGCGGCTGTATCCAGCTAGTAGCACTTAGATCTTAGAGAGAGCTCAGCTCCCTGCATTAAGTTCATTATAGCGAAATAAATAACATGTCTTGGGGAGAGACAATCCCCTTGGCTTATTAGTGGCATTAGATATTTGAAGCATGACACATAATGGCATGGCATGCCTGACGCAACACCTTTTTTAATCCGAAATTATCATTATCGATGATTATTAACAGGCTGAGCTCGGTGATTTCATGAGAGGAGAATCTTGGAGATTTGCTTTTCTCTGAAGGCGTGCGAGCGCCCGGCCCACTCACCTGCGCTCACTGGACTCAACGGAGCTGCTCTCCTGCAGCTGTTTGTTTCATTTTCTCAGCCTTGCGGTGCTTATACCAAAAATAGGACATAAAAAAAAATATAATGGTGGCGGATGTAGGAAGGTTCCGGAGCTGACATTTAAACCTGCCGGGCGCGCTAGCTGTGGTTAAAAGGCCTGGTCCCTTTCCGCATTGCCACAGAAGATATCCCGGTTAAATGGGATGAATCGGTGCGGAACCTCTTAAAAAAAAACCTAATACATTTCTAAGAGCACTAGCTGCAGTGCTCTGCAGGCAGGTGAAGGGCCAGGCCAAAATGTGCACATTTATTTAGTGAAGCAACATTTTAAAATAGATTTTATTCTAATAAAATACTTTATAAGGCTGAGAGGCTCTAAATTCACAGATGTTACTTGTTTGCATGTTTGTTTCTGTCTGCCCCCCCCCCCCCCCCCCCCCAAAAAAAAAAAGCTTTGATATTTGCTGTCAATGAGTTAATTGTCAATCCTTTCATTGGATGAATGAAAGGATGCCAGCGCTTTTGCCTTTGTATGCTTTCACAGCGATTATTCGATGCCTTCCCGTTCCACCTGTGTCAACAGGTGGGACTAATTGAATGCGTGGATGTCTGGCCCTGCGTTTGATTCATGCCACTGCCTCTCCGGATTGCTTTTTGACTCCTGTGACTTCCCTTCCCCGCGGGACCTCATATCCCATCTTTTTCACAAATTGCCTGCAATTGCCGTGACATGGGGTAAAATCCCCCTTTTTTCACTTCCCTTCCAGGGAAAAAAAGAGGAAGAGAGTATTGTTACTACGATGAATCATTGTTATTATTATGCTTTGGCAATATGTTTTTTTAAATATGTCATGCAAATAAATAATTTTAATTTGAGAGAAACAGAGAGATATAGAGATACAGAGAGAAAGCGAGTCTGCACCATGTGGTGTATACTGTATATAGATGTAAATTAGTTTTTTTTATGAATCCTTATGACAGATAGTACATATTAATGCTGTTTCCATGATAAACACCAGAACATTTGAATTTAGCACATGCAATTAGCGATTGTCAGCTACACTCAAGCCACACGCACGTTTCTTCCTTCATTATGTACATTCAGCGACCTTATGTGTCTGCATTGGGAGAATAAAAAAGAAACAGAATGAATAAAATAAAGAGAAAAAAGAGACGTCAGTCAGTCAGAAATCCTTCAGCTTCGGTTAGGGAAATAGAAAATACCAGAGCAGCAGAAAATCAGTTTTCATTTCTCAGTTTTCGCTACAACCTAGACAAGAGGTTTGTTCAGGGGCAGAAGTCAGCTTCCTGGCATTATCACTTCCTGGAATCTCTTAGTCACTGCCTTTGGAGACACAACCAAAACATACAGTGAGATGAAGTGCTTGACTCACTCATTCTGTCTCTACACATTCCGTGAGAGCAAGGACGCAAGCTACAAAACACAAAGTCAGCTTTTAGTTTCAATTAACTGTACAAGGCCTTCAGAGGACAGAGCTTACCATGAGCCACTGAATTTGAGTGGGTTTTTCTGTGTATTTGTGTTTTTTTTATTTGAGGGATCATTCTTCTCAAAGGCGGTAGGTGGTCAGGTACGGTCGAATCCTCCTGATGTTGTACAGGAGGAACCTGCAGGACCGAGCCATCGCCCTGATGTGCTCTTTGAAGTCCAGCCGGTCATCCAGGACCACCCCCAGGTTCCTTGCAAAATGACTATGCCAAAAATCTGGCCTAAAGTAATGAAAGGACAGCCTTCAATAGGAAAAGACAGAGTTCAAAACCAAAATCCATGAGTGTTGGACCGAGCCCAAAATGTCTCTTACGGTGGCCACACTGATCAGACAAAAACTCCTGGGCTGATGACCAATCAGCAATCAGTCTTGGTTGGGTGCACTGCATGCTCAGGCTGCTGCTGTCCAAGGTCCTGAAGGTCTCCCAGAAGCAGGAACTGCTGACACAGTGGCCAGAGAGACTGAGCCGGACACTCGACTCCACCCCCCCTCCTCCTGGCATAAAAACTCCTCCTTTTTGCTTTTTCATCTGCTTTTGAACTCAGCCACCCTTAAGCCATGCCGCTAATTTGATATATTTTCTTGATAATTAATTATATTTTCAAATTACAGCACTTACATTTTGGATTTTGTATATTATGATACGGTACTGAGCAAATGGAGCAGGGTAGAAATTCCATAAGTACTGTAAGAAAATCAAGGGTGCTGCACTTTTTGTGCATTTTGAATGTATGGAATGTATTATTTTTAATCATTGCTGTTTCTGAACAAACGTGTATGTATTTATGAGCTCACCAAGACAAATGCCTAACGACCTTTGGTTGTAATGGCATAAAGTTAACTCTTGATTCTTGATACTACATCAGTTATTGGGCTATATAATGTTTTGAAGTGCGATCTCTTTTTTTCCGTAAGAGATTGTAGCATGCATAAGTGGGAACACGTGCTTGTGTACATCAGGACAGATCAGAGGTGGAATGGTTCCGGTGTGCATGCACCTTGTACTGACAGGTCAAGCGTAATCAACAGGAAGCACCGGAGGGAAGGAGCGAACAGACGGGAACATGTGAGCGTGTCTGAAAATACGTACAGAGAAAGCTAGCGGCTGTCAAACGCACACAGAGAGACTGGAAAACAGCAGGCAGCTGCCCTCCTGTTCGGCTGTGCCGTGCACAATGTGTCACGTGACCTCGGTTTCTCTCCAGAAGGGGCGACGTGAAAGCAAAAGGGAAGTGAGGTCATAATAACGCTGAAGAGGAAGAGAGCTGGGTTTTCATTCGAGTGTCTCACAGTATGAGCGCTGTTGCGGGATCAGTTTTTCCTGTACGCTCATAATGAACAAGATTAGTGAATGAACAGGGACAACATCAGCCTTCCTGAGCCCTGAGTTCTGTATCAAGGGGATATGAATTATTTCCCTGTGTAAATGGAAAGGTTTCCCTCGTTTCCACTGCAGATTTTACTTCAAATAAATAGCGAGTCTCACTTAAAGAGGATTATATGTGAAAATAACCTCCAACCCCACCTCCCTACCCCAGAGCGACTTGCCTTAATATCTGCTGCCTACACTAAGGATCTTCCTTGAAGCAGGAAAGTTATGTTTGTGTTTATTCTTTGCATCTCTCTCCCAATCTCGCTTTTTATCTCTCTCTCTCGCTCTCTCTCTCTCTCTCTCTCTCTCTCTCTCTCTCTCTCTCTCTCTCACACACACACACACACACACACACACACACACACATGCTAGCTGAGCCAGTCACAGTTTGTAACTAATTGTTGTCGTTGCAGGCTTTCGTCTCTTAATCAACACTGACATCAAGAGCCGAAATGCCCAGAGGAACACGCCGAGATTACTTCTCCCAAATGAATGTTAATCTAATTATCTGCTAAAAACATACACTAATGGGGGGGGAAGGGAAGATATGAATCCAAGGCACATTCCATTGGAAATAAATCAGCAGAAACATAAAGTCAGTGGTTGACAGGTTCATAAAACTATATAAAATTGAAATGTTCCACACATTTCACTGAGAGGTAGGTGCTTTGTCAGGTAGTAACTCACCTGGGGGGATTTGAAGTTTTTTGGGGGGAAATAACGATTTTTGGTGACTCAGTTTAAAGGAGACATACACAATGTTAAAATTTAGACCAGGGGCCATTTTGTCTTCCACTGTACTGTAGCTCTTATTTGATTACATTATTTTGTTGCACAGACAGAAAGAGAGAGAGAGAGAGAGAGAGAGAGAGAGAGAGAAGTACACAAAATTGAAAGAAAAATCTTTTTAAAAATTGAAATACCTCTTTTTCAATTCAAAGAAATGACTGACACAAAGAGATGATCAATCTTACTGGGGAAAGGACCCAGTGCACCACTGGCCGCACAGTATGTGGTAGCGTGTCATACCCTGAGAGACAGGGAACAGGCAACTACACCACCACATTGTCCTAAAGACGGGGAAAATTGTCCCAAATAGCCCTTAATTGTAAGTTGAGTATGTATTTTTTATTGTTATTGCTGTTTATTTCATTATTTGTATCTGTTAGAAAAGCCCTCCACCCTGCTCCCATTACTGACGGTTAAAGCACCCTATTCTTTGCATTACTATTGTTCACATAGTTTGTGCTGCTATTGTTGTTTTATTGTTGGTTTAGCAATTGCTTTGGCAACGCTATACTGATGTGTGGTCATGCCAATAAAGCTCATTCGAATTTGAGAACGAGAGCTGGATGACTTGGTGAGTCACAGAGGACCTTTAGAATGCATTTAGGAGGTAAGGGCTCAGTTGCACTTTCAGCTGATGGGCTGCCAATCACAAGCAGAAATACAGAGCTCAATTTTCATCCCAGCAATATTCTCCAGATGCTGACATCGCTTCCCTTCCCAAGGCAGAGCAACCTTTCAGAACTGAGAGAGGGAGGGGGAGGAGAAAGAGTGAGAGAGAGAGAGAGAGAGAGAGAGATCCAGCAAACTCATCAGAAATGGTTAGAACGGGTAAGCACAGAGCTTTTAAGAGTTTGCATTATTCCAGCTCAAAGCCTCAGCAGTGTGCTGTCCCTGTTGGAGAGTAATCAACTGCAAAACATGCGCTACGTATCTCAGCTCTCACTACCTTTGTTTCCACTGGCTGAGCAACACACACACACACACATGCACACACATGCACGCGCACACACATGCCTACACACACACACACACACACAAATACACACACACACACACACACACACAAATACACACACACACACACACACACGTGCACGCGCACACACACCCATATATGAGGGGCCGTTTAGGCCAAAATTCATAATTGCCTCGCATATACACGTACAATGACTCTCACATTCACTAGTGAAGCTCTCACACGCACTGAAAAAGCTTGTACATAACATCTAAATGCTTGCACACACACCCTAAATCTTCTCATATAAACACAAAGAGCTCGCATATACACGTACAATGACTCTCACATTCACTAGTGAAGCTCTCACGCGCACTGAAAAAGCTTGTACATAACATCTAAATGCTTGCACACACACCCTAAATCTTCTCATATAAACACAAAGAGCTCGCACATACACGTACAATGACTCTCACATTCACTAGTGAAGCTCTCACACGCACTGAAAAAGCTTGTACATAACATCTAAATGCTTGCACACACACCCTAAATCTTCTCATATAAACACAAAGAGCTCGCACATACACGTACAATGACTCTCACATTCACTAGTGAAGCTCTCACACGCACTGAAAAAGCTTGTACATAACATCTAAATGCTTGCACGCACACCCTAAATCTTCTCATATAAACACAAACAGCTCGCACATACACGTACAATGACTCTCACATTCACTAGTGAAGCTCTCACACGCACTGAAAAAGCTTGTACATAACATCTAAATGCTTGCACACACACCATAAATCTTCTCATATAAACACAAAGAGTTCTTACATACACATACAATGACTCTCACATTCACTAGTGAAGCTCTCACGCACACTGAAAAAGCATGTACATAATATCTAAATGCTTGCATGACTAGATGCTGACTAGATGCTCAGAGAGCATTAGGCCATGTAAAAAAAAAGTTGTTGATCGTCCTTTTTTTTTTTTTAAAGTCGTAGGGAGGGAGGGTTTTAAAAAAAAAAAATTTATTTAAGCACCAGGTACAGCGGACCGTAGAGAGAAATAAAGAAGACAGAATATATAGAACATTGCGTCTCTCGACCAAATTGCTTCTGTTTAATTGTAGCCTGTCAACATCAGTTTTGCTCATATTGATTGTAATGTTTCATGTATTTTTGGTCAATAAATGTTCCTTGATTGAATTCATCAAACACCTGCAATAAAGTCATGTCGACCTCCACCGAACACCCAAACCAATCTTTAATCGGTGTATTGCACCCAGAACGGACTATTGTTAGCACAATAAAAGGCATTGTTGTAGAACGTTTTGTTAATAAACCATAGACAATCGCATGTGTGAACTCTCGCTATTGTTGATCAAAGATGGCGTGCATTGTTCATTAGCAACCCGTATGCTGCACATGTGCTCTAACAATTTTGCTTGGTGGTCGATAGAGGGCTAGGCCTAGTGGATCGGATAGGATCTCCTAGTGCGGTGTGAGTACGATTTTCTATCCAAATGGCTTAGAAATAGGATTTCCCCGTGTTTTCTGCAACTTCTGGCCATCGTCACGAAAAATATTTTTTTTTTTTTTAAAAGTCGTCTTTTTCGGATGTCGGGCGGGGACTGACCAACAACTTTTTTTTTTTACATGGCCTTATGGCATTTTTTTTAAATTCACAAATTGAATTTCAATGAATTTCCTGTATTGATGGAATTGAAATGGACATTTTACCTTACTTATGAAGACTGGGCCTCAGGGTCCCACGGCCACACGTTGCACATTAAACTGTTTTATTCCCCCACAGCCATTGTGGTGCTTAAAACTCTTATAACCTTTTCTGACTGTCTCATTCTTAATAAAGCTCATCTGTCTGATCTTAACATGTTAACTTTTTCACCAACCACTAAGTCACTCCTGCTGTGATCCGAATAGCTGCTGAAAAAATACAGCGGTTTTGGTGGAAGGCAGCAGCTGCATTTTTAGTGCTCATCTGATTCAGCTCTGCGCTTTATACAAAGTATTATACCCCTCCTAATCAGAGGAATATTGGCTAAGGGACGTGAACATGGCTGGATACCATAGTTGGGATCAATTCTTGTTTCAGTCTAGTCATGTCAGGACATTAATTCATTTAAATTAAATACATGCATAAAGTGCTTGTGAGAAAATTATGGATATTCTTTAATGAATATGTAATTTTCATTAATTTAATTTCAGGTCATTGAAATAGATGTGACGCCAACCCTGCTGAAGAAGGACCAGGACCCTGCTTGGGCACTGCCATTACCATCCTCATGAAGGCACTGTACTATAACTGC
>CM056376.1:109815897-109948397 GCA_029718625.1 Synaphobranchus kaupii | reverse complement strand
TGCAGTCCCAAAGGACAGGGAAAAAATAGCAGCCATTCTGTGGTGCTTGTGTGGCTGCTTGGCTGGGGGTGTCTGTTTGTGTGTTGTGTTTCTCTGTCTGTGTGTGTATGGACTTGTGTAATCTATGTGTGTATGTGTGTGTTTCTGTAATTATTATTTTTTAACCTTTATTTAACCAGGAATACCCCATTGAAATTTAAATCTCTTTTACAAGGGGAACCTGACATGAAACACAAACAGAGTAGACAAACATCATTTTGGAAATGAGACAGTGAGGCGAGGAAGTGAAACATCCCCTCCTATATGTTACTGTTGATGTGTTTCTGTAAATGTGTTCCTGTGTTTGCAATCGTGTGTGTTGTAAGGATGTGTGTGCATGTGTGTCTGTGTGCTCATCTGAGTGTGTGTGTGTGTGTGTGTGTGCATATGTGTATGTATGCATTTGTGTGCATGTGCTTGTGTATGTGTGTTTGTATGTGTGTACACTTTTGTGTTCTGAGTGTGTATGTGTGAGTGTGCGTGTGTGAGTGTATGCATTTGTGTGCATGTGCTTGTGTATGTGTGTTTGTATGTGTGTACACTTTTGTGTTCTGAGTGTGTGTGTATGTGTGTTTATGTGTGTGCACTTTTGTGTTCTGAGTGTATGTGTGAGTGTGTGTGCGTGCGACGCAATTAAAAATGATCCACACCGGCGAGAGCTGAACACAAGAATCTAAAATGCAGCGATGAATAGAATCCAGACTTTGTTTTGAAAAGTGCTGGTTTGCATTAATGAGTTGGGCAGAGTCTGTCTGCGCCTCTGACGGCTCTCCAGTCTCGCTTCTGCATACAAAGGCACCGCTAATTAGCCTGCTTCTTCTGACGAGTCCCTTGGAATGTCCAGAGATGCTGTGATAAAGTTCTTGGGTGTGGGGGCTTGTGGGGACTGATCCATAGGAGAGGGTGTTTCACTTCCTTGTCTCTGATCGCCAGTGACTTTGTGAATTGATGGTTTATCTGGTCAATTTTTTGCTTTCTCAGGCTAAGTAAACAATTCTAGTGATAGTAATGAAATGTAAGAAAGCTGGTGTCTGCAAATCTGGTAAAAATCATTAATGGGGTTTCTCCTTCTACACCTCAAGACACAATGAACATGTATAAGGACAGAAGATCTTTTTGGATTTTCTTGGAAATAGTTGTGCTTTGCAATCATGAGCATGTGGATAATTGTCTTGTAATTGGTTTTTCTGGGTGTGATGTATTATGCTGTTTCCTGTTTGTTTAATAATTTATTGTACAAGTACTATATGTGTTCCTCTTTTGATTGACCATATCTAACTTCCTGAAGTTTACTGAAATGTCAATTCAATTCAATTCAATTCAATTTGCTTTATTGGCATGAAATACATACAGTAAATATTGCCAAAGCATTATATAGTAAAAAGAAGAATAATAAAATAAAATTTAAAAAAATAATCTAATATAAGAATACATTTTAATTTTATTTATTTCATTTTTATTTTAAAACTATTGATTAAAACTATTAATAATATTTAATTAATATATATATATATATATATATGCCAGAAATAGTGATGTAACTATACATATATATATATATATATAGTAGTTTCTTTTCTTGGGTAAAACCTTTTCATCTGTACAGTAGTGATATTACTGCAGAAATTTTCTATCTATCTATCTGTATATCTGGAGAGCTAAATACCTGACCTTCTGAAGAATTCCTAGGTGAACAGGAAGGAAGTAGCCCTCCCTGTGAAAAGAGGCTGACACCAGCAGGTCAGTGCTATGATACGCCATGGACAGCGAGGTGGTTGGGCTGTACAGTTACTGCCACAGCTGTCTGTCTGTCTGTCTGTCTGTCTGTCTGTCTCTCTCTCTCTCTCTCTCTCTCTCTCTCTCTCTCTCGCTCTCTCTTCCACAGCCAAATAGACAAGCTGTTCTTCATTCAGAGACCCAACACCCCATCAGCTGCTGCTTTTCTTCTAATCTCCCTGTAAAACTGACCCTTCTGCAGATTAGCTGCCAACTTGTGATTTTTAGCAACATCCTCCAGCATTTTCTAACATTCCATTAAACAAATATCAAAGTGACATTTCAAGGATACAAACCAGTGCTCTCATTAATGGCAGTATGTATGAGTGGGTTTCTGGAGCGTGGCGAGTGCAGTTGTAATTACATTTGCACCTGCCATGCTCATCTCTGAAGCATGCTGGGAAATGAAACAGGTGCAAAAAGAGACAGGCTGCAAAAACTGGAGAGTCACCGTTCAGCTTCATGCATATTCAGACATAAAAGAAGAAAATAAATACAGGTATGCAGTATTACAGGTAATAATAATAATAATAATAATAATAATGCAAAGATGAGCAGAGGTATACAGACAGTAATACAGGTGTATCGAGAATATTACAGATATGCAGAGTGTAACAGAGTTATACAGACAGTAATACAGGTGTATAGAGAATATTACAGATTTTCAGAGTGTAACAGAGGTATACAGACAGTAATACAGTTGTATAGAGAATATTACAGATATGCAGAGTGTAACAGAGGTATACAGACAGTAATACAGGAGTATAGAGAATATTACAGATATGCAGAGTCTAACAGAGGTATACAGACAGTAATGCAGGAGTATAGAGAATATTACAGATATGCAGAGTGTAACAAAGGTATACAGACAGTAATACAGGAGTATAGAGAATATTACAGATATGCAGAGTGTAACAGGGGTATACAGACAGTAATACAGGAGTATAGAGAATATTACAGGTATGCAGAGTGTAACAGAGGTATACAGACAGTAATACAGGAGTATAGAGAATATTACAGATATGCATAGTGTAACAGAGGTATACAGACAGTAATACTGGAGTATAGAGAATATTACAGATATGCAGAGTGTAACAGAGGTATACAGACAGTAATACTGGAGTATAGAGAATATTACAGGTATGCAGAGTGTAACAGAGGGATACAGACAGTAATAGAGGAGTGCAGGCAGTGAGGCAGGTTTTCAGTTAGAATGCAGATGTACCGGGGGGACATATGCAAGCAGATTGACGCACAGCTGTGTGCAGCTTGTTAAACAGTTGTCCGTGCAGTAGAATGGGTACACAGACTTATATCCTATTTATACAGTGACGCACACATGCAGATTCTAGTTTAAACAGGTTTCTGGAATGTGATGGGGTGTGCAGAATGTTGCGGTTGCACTCTCTCACTCACTTTCATATTTGCTGAAGCCTTTCTCAAAGCATACTATATTGGGCACCCTGCAATAGAACCTATGATCTGCTGGTTACAATCCCCATTCTGTAACCCAGGGATCCTCAACCATGCTCCTGAACAGCTAGAGGGCCTGGTGGTTATTGCTGATTAGCACCATAAAACTGATTTAGACCCAATAAACCAGGTGTGTTGACATAACTGTGTAATAAACTGCTTTATTTCTTCAATTAAGTAAGAAGGAAGACCCTGAAGCTCTCCAGGACTATGGTTGACGATCCCCGGTTGAGGATCTAACCTCTCATTTCTAGCTCAACACTGAGCATTAATTGAGCGAAATTCAGTGATGTTAAAATACCTGTTTAAAAGAAGCTTTTTTTACAGGAATTAAATCGGAATAATACAATAAAAGCCCCTCTCTCCTCCTGCAGCATTTTTGCCCTGACTGTAAAGGATGTTGTTGTTTTACTGTCTTAAGGAGGCCCGGGTGCTGGGCTCATCCTCGCAGGGTGATGGTGGGGGGAAAAAAAAGAAGAAAAAAACAAACACATGCATCTTCCTCCTGGGATGTGTGCAGAGGAATCTGTCACAGGCAGCAAATTTACAATTTGAGCCACTAATCTGATCTCACTGCGGTGGCGGTCCATGTAAACAGCTCAATAAATCACAGTGGAACAGGAACTGCCCCCGCCCCTGCCCCCGCCCCTCCCCCCGACGGGGCAGGAGCACACCAGGAACATCCTCTGGGAAGCACAATGTTCATCTGCTCTGACATGGCCACTTTGTTTTTACCTACACCTCTGACAAAGTATTGCCCCCTCCTCCCAAATGTACTAGAGGCTCCCCAGTCCTGGTCCTGAAGACCCTATGGATCAACTGCAGTTTGCTTAGCTGGATGTTTAAACCCCTAGACCAAAGAACAACCAGAACAACCGCATTACACCTGGAACAGCCAATCCTCATTTCACAGATTCGGATATCTGTTCCAGGTGTAATGTAGTTCTGTGGTCTAGGGGTTTAAAACCGAGGTTTGACCTCCAGCTAGCATGTGGCGGTGGGTCTGCTGGTTTGTGTTTTTGCACAAATCACAGTTCAAATCCATGAAAGCAGGTGGTGTGACTTGCTGCTTTAAAACATCTTCAGGATTTGTCTTTGATTTGATCCAATCTCATTCAGCGGTGTGTGTGTGTGTGTGTGTGTGTGTGTGCGTGTGTGTGTGTGTGTGTGTGTGTGTGTGTGTGTGTGTGTGTTTGTGTGCGTGCACACTTACACGTGTGTGTGTGTGTGTGCATGTATGTGTGTGTACGTGTTTTATGTGAGTGTGTGTGTATGTATGTGTGTGTGATTCACAATATCAATCCCTCTTGTTGCAAATGCATATCAAACTTGATGTTCAAGGAGTCAGAGATGTTGAAGCCTTCTTGGGTATGTATCCTGTAAAGCTTCCTTTAATCCTTTTCACTTTGTACAAGAGCGCATAATAGCTCCCAGGAGGTCCAGTGGTGGACATGTTCTCTTTGGACGGAAAGCGGAATGGTATCTTTATGTGAAATGTGTTTGTCAGATCGGTTCGACACTTACATAACTCATGGGGCACATAGAGCTTAATTGTTGCTTTGGTTATTTATCTTTTTTTTTGCTGTTGAAGCTTTCTATTTTGGTATCAGGTCAGCATCTGCTGTCGTACACACTCTCAAATATGATTTTATTCTTATGCACCATTTTTATAATTTGAATAAAATCTTTACCTACAGACTGGAAAACATGGAAGCATTGCTCTGGATCGTGACCATCATGTGTAATTATTTATTTTAAAGTCTTACTGGCTCCACTTGGCCTTTTGCGTGACCACATGGCTCTCTGAAGTCACACTACCCTTGTGCTAACAGTGGTCCCTGAATTATTAAAACCAAGCTTGGTGAAAGATAGGGCATGACACAGGGGGCCTGCAGGTCATGTGACCTCATTTTTTAAATTTTTACTATATTAGTGAGTCGTGTCATAAGAGCTTGCGACCTGTTATTGCTAGCCTCTGCCATGTCCATAAAACCAAATAAATAAATAGTCTTTATGCACATTGCTTTTAATAAAAAACAGGCATTGCAAAGCATAAACGTTATTCTCTAGAAGACAGGAAGCTTCAGAAGTTGAACAAGAATAAATAGAAATGAAGGTTAACTCTAAGGTACTAGGCATTAGCTAAAGAGGAAATACACGAGGAAACAGGCAAAGATACACTAGCCATGCTGTCTCATTCCAGAAAACTGACTTTGTTTACCAGATATTACAGAAATAGACATAGAGCATTGTGTGATAACTAAATTGGACTTTTATATTGTACAGCCCCAGTTGTTTGATCTTGGGGCATTTTGAAATTAAATAAATAAATAATACTGTAAGTAGCCTGTGCCAGTTTGTGTCTGGGTTGTAGGAATGTGTTGTCGTTGGATATGAGTTGCATCTTCCAGCTGTCAAGAAATTGGAAACATGGACTTCTTTTTGAGGTCAGTTCAGACCATGTTACTCTTCTAGGTACATGACATAACGTATATGTTATATTTCATATGCATATCTCATATTTACATTGCATAACATATGTCATTAATGCATGATGTAATGTTTTTCATTGCAGTCAGAGGAGATGCTGTTTTTACTGCAAAGCTCCTGTTGATGCAGGAGAAAAGAGACACATGGGGCCTGCACGTCATGTGACCTCCATTTTTGTGTCGTATCATGAGACGTCATGTGACCTGTCATTGCCAGCCTCTGCCCTGTCCATTAAACAAATTTGAAATATAATTTTGTCAGTGCTACGCATCACAATTTAATGGTGATGCTTAATCCAGCTAAATAAATAAATAAATAAATAAAACCCTTGGACAAGCACATAATTTAAAAAGGAAGGCAGTGAAATGAAACTTCCCTTTTTGAAGGGCTTTTTAACTGTGCTGTCATTAATATGCAGCTTAATACTTGATCATTTTCACTGTGGGGCTTGGCCTAATTTATGCTCTTCTGTAGAGCTAAAGAGGAACGTCAAATACGTGCACTGTGATGAGCTTTTATATGCCCAGTCTGTGGTGAAACTGCACTTCTGAGTCATGATTTGGACAGCCTAAAGAAAATTACTCCAGGGTTATGTCTCTCTCTCTCTCTCTTTCTCTCTCTCTCTCTCTCTCTCTCTTCCCAGGAGCTGTCGGCGGTCCGTCCTGGCCTTTCTCCCAAAAAAGGGGGACCTCTGTCTCCTAAAAAACTGGAGTCCAGTGGCTCTTCTCTGTACAGACTATAAGATTTTATCCAAGTGTCTAGCTAACAGGATAAAGCTGCAGTTGGATACCTTAGTACATGGAGACCAGTCATACTGCATGCCTGGTCGGTCTATAAATGATAACATTTTCTAATACAGGACCTGTTAGACTACATAAAGCAACAAGGGTTAAATGTGGGGTTGTTATCCTTAGACCAAGAAAAAGCTTTTGACAGAGTAGATCATAGCCACCTCTATAAACTTTTACAGAGATTTGGGTTTGGTGATGGGTTTATATCATGGTGTAAATTACTATATTCTGATGCTGAATGTATGGTGAAAATTGGTGGTGGGTTGAGTGTGCCAATTAAGGTCCAGAAGGGTATTAGGCAGGGGTGTCCATTATCAGGGCAACTATATGCTTTGACGATAGAACCTCTGTTATGTATGTTAAGGAGGAAACTTACGGGGGTTTATATACAGGGGCAATTGGGGGAGGAATCACTTAAAGTATCTGCATATGCGGATGTTGTAACTGTTTCTTTATTCAGGGGCAAGATGATGTGATTGCAGTGAAAGGTGCCTTAAAGCTTTATGAAAGGGCTTCTTCAGCATGGGTGAATTGGGAGAAGTGTGAGGCATTATGGTGGGGCACGAGGGTGGAAGGGAATTTTACAAGGTTGCCAGTTCTTCCAAGTAATGTACAGTGGGGTAGGGAGGGGATTAAGTGCTTAGGAGTGTCATTGGGTACAGCAGACGTTATGAAGAAAAACTGGGAGGGGCTAGAGGAGAAGGTGTGTGCCAGGTTGTCTAGATGGAAATGGTTGCTACCCCAGTTATCGTATAGGGGAAGAGCTCTGGTTATAAACAACCTAACTGCTTCTGCACTGTGGCATAAGTTTGCAGTATTGGATCCTCCATGTGGATTAGTGGGAAAGATTCAGAAGATCCTAACAGACTTTTTCTGGTCCGGGCAGCATTGGCTGAGAGCACCGCCGCCAGTACAGGAAGGGGGGCAAGGACTCATTGATGTCCGGTGCAGAGCGGCTGCTTTCCGTTGGTTAGTGGCGCAACGTTTGCTGTACGGGGTTCGGCAGAGATGGATGGACTTTGCCTGCGCCCTCCTGAGGAGGGGAGGAGGGCTGGGTCTGGACAGGCACCTGTTCCTGATAAGAATGGGGGACAAGGACTGGGGGGGCTTACCTTCCTTTTATAGGTCCCTGCTGTAGGTATGGAAGGTTTTTTCCATCAACTGTCAGGCCCATGGATTATGGATGAGCCGCTGTTTTTTAATCAGTTTTTACCTATAGAGACTTTGCGGTCCGGGTCTGTGCGAGCAGGCCTGCTGAGGGCAGGGATCACCAGGGTCTGTCATCTCAGAGCTGAGGCAAGGTGGCTAACAGCGGAGCAGGTTGCAGAAAAGGGAAGGATCCCCTTCCCAGCTTCGGACACCTTGACTCGTACCTGTCCATGTGGGCAGCAGCAGAGGCAGGTAGGGCTGTAGTGAGCTCATCCAGAAGTTTCTGGCAAACACGCACTGACCGATACCCCACCTTTTCTGCAACCTGCTCCGCTGTTAGCCACCTTCCCTCAGCTCTGAGATGACAGACCCTGGTGATCCCTGCCCTCAGCAGGCCTGCTCGCACAGACCCGGACCACAAAGTCTCTATAGGTAAAAACTGATTAAAAAACAGCGGCTCATCCATAATACATGGGCCTGACAGTTGATGGAAAAAACCTCGTGGCAGCCGAACTCGGGGATTGGCAAGAGAGGGAGGAGTTGATTCTCTCCGTCAGAACGCCACAGTTGGGTGTGTTCAGTGGCATTGGAAAAAAAAAAGCCCTGTACATTATCTGTGCAAAGGTGCTGAACCTTCGTGCCCTCCAGGATATCAGAATCTCAAAGTGGACAGAACTTTTAGGACCAGAGTCTTCCCCGAAAGGTAGCTGGTGGGTTTTGTACAAGGTCCCCATTGACAAAAAATCAGGAGATCTGCAGGAGGATTGTGCATGGGGCTTTAGCCACAAACAGACACAAGGCACACCTGGATCCAACAGTTTGGGAGGGATGTGCTTTTTGTGGGGCATCAGAAACAGTGTTTCACGTTTTTATTCAGTGTGCATGTTTGGAGGGGGTCTCGCACTTAGTTAGGGAATGGTGTATGGTGTTAGGCGGTGGGTATTCTCATGCTCTATTTATCTATGGGCCAAAG
Organism: Synaphobranchus kaupii; assembly: GCA_029718625.1. NCBI lineage: Eukaryota > Metazoa > Chordata > Actinopteri > Anguilliformes > Synaphobranchidae > Synaphobranchus > Synaphobranchus kaupii. Next base: position 109,939,706 of record CM056376.1, on the reverse strand, counting down.
TACAGCACTCCAAGAAAATGAGAAGTGGTGCTTTTAAACTTCTTGCTGGGGAAAGCAAAGGCTGCAATCTGGATGACTAGGCACAGAATAGGTGGTACAGGATCTTTGGAAACCGTACATGTTTTAATTTAATTAGTAAATGTCTGCTTACTGAGTTGGCATATTTTAAATTGGTGGGCAATATCAAGGGATTTGGGGTGTGGGGCATTGTATTTGTACAGAGAATGAAGAGGGGCAATTAGACCTACTCTTCTAGATAAGAAGAGCTGTATAGGTGGTTGTTGTTTTTCTTGGTTTCTAATTGTGTTTGTTTGAAACTTTGGGTTTCTCAGAAGGGTTTATTTTTAAGTTCTGTGTTTTTATTTTTTACTTTCTTTATTACCCTTGCCCCCCGTGTGAGTGGATGTTCTTTTAAGGCTTTAAATATGTGAACACGTAGGTCTCTCCTTTTTTTCCTTTTTGTTTGTGCAATAAAGGAGACCTAAAAGTAAAAAAAGTATCTCTCTCTCTCTCTCTCTCTCTCTCTATCTATCTCTCTCTCTCTCTCTCTCTCTCTCTCTCTCACACACACACACACACACACACACACACACACACACACACAGACTTAAAAACACATGCACACACATATGCACCCATGTTTACATATAGATATGAATGTGTACATGCACAAACATACAAAATATAATAGTGCATGTACATCACACTTTTATTGAACATGTATGCTTATAAAGGCTTTTTAATGCATATATAACACTTTCTATAACACCAAACTTAACAGGACATTCTAAGTCTATATGAATAATTTAAACCAAACACAATGCTCTATTAAGATATTACATTGATCAAAAAGTTGATCCCAAATATGATAGCACATGACATCACTTGGCTTACTGCCTGCAGGTTTTATACACATTTCACAAACAGAGAAAAAAACGGTTACTGTGAAACGACAGTATGATTTAAAAAACATTGGATATAACAAAAAGTTGAAATCAGTTTAAATATAATTTTGAAAATATAATTTTAAATAGCCAAAACACCATTTTTTTTTTTTACTAAACATTTATTGTGTATCACAATTATTTTCATTTTTACATCTGTTTTATGAAAATAGTACTTCATATACCAGTAAACTACACAGAATAAGTGAAAGAAAATAAGAAGCATACAGACTGTGGACTGTCGGTTGACTGTCCTTTTTTTCACAGAGCCCTTGTATATACGTAACTAATGTAAGTGGCATTCTTCTGTATTCCTGACATTTATTGCAGAAGTGCCTTGAATATCTAGCACTCATATTTGTGATTATGCATTTATTACACTGCTTAAATAAAAAAAAGGAAAATGCTTTATATATATATTACTTACATAAACCAGATAAATGATAAACCAGGTAATCACACATATAGCAGTTTGAATTAGCCCGTTCCTCTCTTTACTGTTGCAGCTTAAACCTTACAAACCACCTCTCACTTGATTGAGTTTTAGAGGGAATTAGTGATGGATATTAAGAGCACTGGGAATGGAGGAGACCTTGGACAACAGTGCGCTGATGCGTGTACCTACTCCACACATAAATCTTCACATTGCTTTAATTAATCCGCTGCCAAATAGACAAGTCATTGCTTATTGAGCCATTCAAAATGCAGTCACCTCTTGATTAGCTGGAGACTAGACTCTGAAGTTCCCTTTCCGTCTTGTGATTTTCATGATGACCTCTAGAGTTGTGTTACACGTTATTCCTATGGATACATATGCTGACGTTTGAAAAATGCAAAAATAATCACTTACCTAATGTTAAAGATTTATCGCCGCTGTTCATAATTTGTGCAGATGGGTTTTAGATACGTTAACAGTGGAGAATAGACACTAAGACAGGTGAGAAAACAGTAATTCAGCCGTACTGATGCTAATAAAGATAAACCAGCAGAAATATATAATCACAAATACAAGTGCTAGATATTCAAGATTATTTAACTACACATGCGATGTACATAACAATGAGAAGGACAGCACTCACAGTCAGGTCTTTTAATTTTTTTTGGCATGTTTCGGCAATCAAGACTTCCTCATAAGAGATGGTGTGCAATGCATTTTTTGCCTGGAATTATTCATTATTTGTAATTATTATAAATTTTTCAAGACTTTTGATTTCAGTCATTTATTAGACACTTTTATCCTCAGCTTAGATACATACGACTGCATGTTTACTGAAGCTAGTCAGGATACTGTATCCTGCCAAAGGGAAGTTTGCCCAGCTGGGAAGTAAACCTGCGCCTCTGAGCCGCAAATACATCATTGTACTCTACAATTTGCACTTTATTGCAACAAAACTGCATGCTAATTTGAAGTGGCCAATGCTTACTGCTGTGGAAAATACAAACTATATAATGACATATATAATACATAACCAAAATATTGTAATGCAATATATGGGCAAAAATTATTTACATTTTCAGATGTTGCGATGCACATGTATTTTCATGCACTGCTGTTAGAGATATATTTACCGTCATAATTTCAAAAAAGTTTGCATATTTACAAGATATTTCAGTAACTTATTATGCGAGGGAAGAAACTGCTCCACTTGTAATTCAGTCATTTTTTAATGCATAGATTCTGAACAGTACATGTGGGTCAAACCACAGAGCCACAGAACCTATTGTTCTCTGAGTGTGTGTGTGTGTGTGTGTGTGTGTGTGTTAGGAGGAGGGGAGGTGGGGGTCATCAAAGTATGTAAAGTGATTTCTTAGAAACGGTGTGTGATTGACAGGGTCTGATCTGGGGACTCGCTCCCTGGTAACAGAACAGTGTAGGGATTCTAATGACGCACCATGGCGACAGATCCCAATGACTCCCAGACTGTGAATGCCATGAGTGGGCCAGGGGGAATCAATTAGAGTGAAACTGTAACACACCCCGCAGAGGACAGGGTAATAATCACAGTGGAATTCCGCATTAAGGCTGGTCATGTGACCTTTCTGTCACCTCATCTATGTAATTTCAGCAAAGCGTTGTAGGAAATCATTTCCATGAACCTTTAAAGACCAACGCGGACCAAAGTCTGACGTTTTTGTCTGAATTTAATAAAAACTGCAAATATATATATTTTTTTCTCTTGTAATGGTTCCCATTAATGATTCTGGTAATTGGGGCTTGACATTAATTTCCACCCCCTGGAATTGGAAAATTGGAAAGCAAATATGTATTAATTTAATTATGCAGATATTGTTCAATCATCTGAACAGAAGCCAGGAACCCTTCCTAATATATTCAAAATTGCCTTTATTAATTAGGGAAATCCATGTGAGAAGTTAAACTGCCTTCTTACCTAACCTTCCACACTGGTATGCAAATTTAATAAAGGCAGTTTTAAAGACATTGCAAAGCGTGTCTTTTGGTTCTTTTCAGCAGATTGAATAAATTTAACACACACGGATCCAAAAACGGATTCTGGACGGATAATTTTCAACTATCTTAAATTAATACTTTTTGAAAGGAAGGGGAGAGAGAGAGATAGAGAGAGAGCTATGCTGTATTCATCAATATATCACACACACTCACATAGCTAAATTACTAGTGTTAAATCTGCTGTGGTAGAGTACATTTTCCTGTGACAGAGTGGTCCCTATATAAATCTTAAAATTCAGTTCAATTAACACTTAACGTTTCACCGTGCAAATGCATGCACACACACACACACACACACACTCTCTCTCTCTCTCTCTCTCTCACACACACACACACACACACACACACACACATGTATGCACACATATACAAAAATGTTCACACACACACACACACACACACACACACACACACACACACACACACACACACACACACACGCACACACCGACACACACCACCTCTACAATCTCCGTAAATCAGCAGGAGTTCAAGACTGTGGACAGGGAACCTCTGATTGCATCCATGTCTGCAGCAAAGCTTTTTCCCTCCTTCGGAGCCAGACTGATGCAGCCCCCATATCTGAGCTTATCGCAAATGCACTGCTGCAAGCCATAAAGCCACATCCATCATGGGGAATATGCCATGCTGTGACTGGCACTGTGTGTGTGTGTGTGTGTGTGTGTGTGTGTGTGTGTGTGTGTGTGTGTGTGTCTCTTTCAAGGACACACATGTATGTTATAATTACTGAAGCCTCCTCTCGTCCTGTACTTGATAAAGAAATTATCAGTGAAATGTTCATTGATGGTGTTAATTATGCTGCTGACATAAAGAAGTTGCTGAGTTAGATGATGATGATGATGATGATGATGGTGGTGGTGGTGGTGATGACGATGATGATAATGAAGAGGACAACGGCAATTGGTTCCACCAGTTAAAGTCAAAGCACATTTAGTTCTGCGTAAAAGGAGCGCTTAATGACATCAGGGGCAGGAGAGACATCAATTTACATATCCGCTTCAATGAGGCAATCTCCTAATGCAGCAGCTAAGAGGGGCAGACCCCTGACAGCCAGGTTTTCCCTGGTGTGTTTCCAGTTAGCAAAGGCCATGGCAGATTTATACACTTTACCACCCACTCATCCAAATGTGAATGAGAGCTAGTCCCCGCCCTCCCCCTGCAGATACTTAACACTCTCCTATTGGCTTCCCCTGGCATCCTCTTTTCTTAATGGGGGCGGGGTAATCACAGTAATATTTATGGGCTTTCCAGGTGCCCCTGTCCTAAGCATCCTATGCAGCTTTCATCCTTGTATATACAAATGTAATGCATGCATCTGGCTGGAAAACTCATTTGAGGTAAGTACCCCCACTCAAGGGTTTGGCATCACTGCCTCCAGGCATAGTATTTGAACCTGCAAACCCCTTTATTACAAACAGGTCCCGAGGATCAGTTCTGCAACCACACTTTGCGCCTCTTCCTCAGCATGTCCAGATGAGGAAGGGTTGCATCCCATTTCCAAGCCTCTTGCGGAATCTTCCCGGTGGATATTGACCACCAAGGCTGGCAGTGTTATTATACTCCAGTTTTCACCAGGATAGTTTTCCAGGATAGTTTCCAGTTTTCACATACAGACATTTAAAAAAAAATCTGTTGTTAAATGTTATTCTGAGCGCAAGCAGCATTTTTAAAATAATATTTCAGTATTGAGGGTGTGTGTATTTGTTTTTAAACCACTGTCATTGATACAGTGAACAAACAGAAATATTTTATTATTAATGCTTATTAAACATGTATCTAATGCTCTTCTGTTTTCTCCTGTTTTGATTTCTTATCATTTGTCCCACTTCTGCATTTAAAAAAATAATAATATTAAAAATGAATAAATGATAAGTATTCAAACGTAACTTATTCCATTAGTGTGTGCTTAGTCCTGGACCTCTGTGACCAAGCTTTGAAGAGCATCCGGCGACATAAAGTGTGTTAAATGTGGCAATAGCAGTGTGTGCATGAGCACATTTCACCCACTAATGAAATAAACAAATACATAAAGCCAGAACTTCCGTGGAATTTTCACGCGGTCAAAACATAATGAATTAACTGAGGATTTAAGTTTCCTGGGCTGTGCTACAGTGCTCTGTACTGCCCCCTGGTGGGGAGTAAACACAGTGACTGTACTGTGTTTGGCTAAACTGCAAAAAGCAGCATAGAAATGCACTTTTTGGATTCAGCTAGCGGATAAATGTAGGCAAAGGCAGAGGCTGCTGGCATACATGAACAGTAATATCACAGGCAAATTTAAGATACAAATTAGGTTTGCTTTTTGGAAAAAAAAGGAAGAAATAAGGTCTTGTTAACTACCCCGCACATATGTGTGGGTGGTTGGTGGGGGTGTAATGGGCATTTATTGTGTTTTTTCATGCTGCTGTCTTGAAAAATGTAAAAGTCAATTTAATTAAATGAAAGATAGCAACATGACACATTCACCAACGACACTGCACTCAAACACAATCACAGCTTATCAGAACAGGGCCCAGTTCTTAGACTGTCATGCAAATACCACAACAGTCAATAATAAACCATGTGTGTACAAAACTCTTGACTCTGGACTGGCAACCACTTTCATCAGGCATATTTGGAAGACCCACTAACATCAATTAGGGAGGGAAAGAGTTAAAAATATGAGTGGATGGGAGGGAAAAGAGAGAACAGAAATTACAGTTTGGCAAAAAAAATATCTGTTTAAATTGCATATGTGAAATGACATTTTATAGGGAACACACTTACATGTTTTCATACAACACATGAAAGCTTTTCCAGTGAGTTCTGGGCTATTTTCTCTTGACGGCATCATGTGTAAGCAGTCTTTCAATGCTTTCTCTTGTCCTTGGACGACCCTTTGCCTTTTATTTGTGTCTCACAGCCAATGGCCTGCCTAGGCTAGTGCTGCTCCTAAAATTAACATTTGACATTTACATTTGGTTCATTGGCTGATTGAAATGACAATAGGCTACTATGTTTGTTTTTTTACAGGGAAAGGCATTTCAGAGATGCCATTGCAAATGGATTTACCACATTTGAACAACAAAATGAATGTATGACCTAGCAACCCAAAATAGAGGAGTAAGGTGCATCATGGGTCATCTGAGCGGGTAGTCAGTTCCATTGCAATGATTGGCTTTAACCCACGTCCGTGTTCGATGTGATTTTAGAATGCAGGTGAGAATACAGCAGAGGACTGTCATTACAGCATGCAGTAATGCTGGATATATTTAGAGAAAATGCCCACAGACCAACTTCTAAAAAGTTGTGGGATACTTCCACACTATGCTTAAATTGAAATTAAACCTTAATGCAAAAGTCAATAAACACAAGATTGCCTGGGGAACACATCAGATTCAAAATTAAAAAGATTGACTGCTGTTATTATTTTTTTATCATCTACCCATAAGAGGGTCAATACAGCCTCGTGTTATTGTTGTCCGCTGTTCCCGCGAGTAGCTTGTTGTCATAGTCACATTTTATCATTTATTATCATCCAGTCAGAACTCTGAGATCTGCTGATCCGAGGCTCTTGTGTGATGGAGCAAACACGAAGCAGTGAGTCCTCCTTTTCTGTGCATCAACTAAAGCTATGGATCAGTTTACCACAAAAAATAACTAATGCTTCACCCACCAAATACTTTGTCTCAGCTGAAAACGCAGTCGTTTAAGCTGTTTAAAAAGTTGGCTTTTTTGTAACTGATGTTCCATTTGTGAAGTTCATGGAGCCGCTTGTGAACTTTCAAGCCCTCATGACAGGGGCTTGAAAGTTTATTATTATTATTATTATTATTATTATTACCATTATTATTATTATTATTATTATTTTATCCCATGTGCATTTGGAAAGATCTGTCACCCTGAGATATGCTAATATATTGAACACACACACACACACACACACACACACACACACACACGCGCGCGCACACACGCACACCCAATCTAATTTGACCCCAGCATTTTCCCTTCACCAGGATGTTGTCTTCCGTGAACAGGGTAATATTCACGTCATTGAATGGAGGGGAAGTGGAGGCTCTCTCCCCGGGGATGATGATAGAGGCTGTCTGTACTGAGGAGCTTTACGAGGGCCAGTCTCCCAGCTGCTCGGGGGCCATCGCCGAAGAGCGGACGCCTGGCCCCTTGTCCATGCCTCCAGCGCGTTAGCACCTGCCGTCTTTCTTTTTTTCACTTCGCCAAGCCATGCGAAGCAAAGCTATCCCCGCATATGTGGACACTTTCAATAATATTTAAGTGCTCTCACAACAACATGGATAGAATTTCATCTGACACAGCTTGCAGTGTTTATTTCTTTATTTACTTTAATCATTATTTCGGTATTTTTTATGGCTGGATATTTAATATTGCACATGTATATTGTGCAAGGTGTTTGCCATTTGATAAAACAGTGTAAAGGTCAAGGCACCCTCCATCTCTCCAGGCTAAACAAATGACGTGATAATTATTTTCCATGCCCTTTCATTCACGGCTATTCATTTATTCATGTGTGCATTTTATTCATTAGTCTTCTTAATGAAAATTCAATCAAATGCCGAAAACTGTTGTGACACCCACATCCTACAGATTCTGGCTTACTTATCTTCCTTTTACTGCTTACCTCAAGTTTGAAACCTTGGTGCTCGCATTCACATCAGCTAATGGAGCAGCTCCAATCAATCTTCAGACCGTAAACCCCAGTGAGACCTCTCTGCTCCAGAGGCGCCACCACAGGCCTGAACGTTGTATGGCAGAAAACAGCGTAATAACCCCCTACCCACCACCTAACTCCGAAAAACAACAAATCCAACAGCACTATTTCATAGCATATTTGATGCGTATTTTACATTGCTTTAATATCAAAAGAGCAAGACAGTTCACTTTGTACCTTTATAGGTCAATACAGATTCACTTATGAGACTTGAAGAATTACAAATTGCATGACATGTATGCTACTCTCTGAACTACCATAGCTTGTCAAATAAAATTCTCATATTCACCTGTAACCTTTTCACACAATGCTTTCCACCACAGTGGACAAATGTTTTAAATTAATCTGCAATCACGTCAAAAATACCATGGGGTGCACTCCCTTGACCCTTCCCTTGCTTACAATTTGATGTGTTATCTTTGGATCTCATTATTTTTTTAATTATTGGTGGATACACAACATATACATTCAGACGATATGTTAAATCCTATTCTATTGAGGCAGTTACCTCATCACACATTTTTTTCTTGTAATAGCCTTAGTACAGGACTGCTATGGACTTCCAGCTACTTAGATTATGATCTTTAATATAAAACAAAACAGTTTAACTGCCCATATACGGGTCATGTGTCATCAGCATCTTATTTCTTGGGTTTAAACAAGTTATTTACCTAAAGATGACTGTAACATGACAACAACACATTAACCTTAGCCTAACCAATACTAACCTTGCCCTATCCTCCTCCTGATGACGAAGAGAAGCTAAACTGCCCTGTGTCTCTGCCTGATCTGTTGTGCTTTTTAAAACATTGTTTTATACATATTATACATTGTTCAGTGAGGTAGTCTCAGTAGGTAACTAATGTATCATAATAATAAATATCTGACTGATTGTGACTTCTTGTTTGACACATCTACCTTTTCAGGAACTAAATTAATATTGTTTGACCTTCGGCTCCTCTAGCTCGCCTCCTAACTTTCACATTCCTCCTGTGAAGAGCAACCAAGGGGTTTTTATCAGTGGTGTAGTCCTAAGAAAAAATGTTCAAGCTGGACGCCCTTCTGACAGCTGTGAGGGACGAGCTGGGATCTGTAAGCTCGCAGAAAAGGATTGCACTCTTACTGCTTTAACTGTCATCGTTAGCTAACGTTAATTAGAGTTTGCTTTTAACTGAAGTTGTTCACCAGAGCAAACCTTTTTCCTAACCCATCCTATTACTATGATAGTAGGCTATGAATATGGAAGGTTTTTGGGTTAGCTTTAAAACTAAAATAAATAAATACATAAAGTATGTGAGAAATTGAAACATAACATTAGCTAACGTTAGCCAAGTTAGAAAAGCACATAAATTTGCCGTTGCATTAACATTACATTTATTTTTATTCAGTTGGCCAGTTTTGTGACACATCACGTCTAGTTTCTAGCTAACTTTCAGTAAAGCTCTTGATTTGAGATTCACACTGGATGTAGGCTACAATTGACTGCGTGGCAATTTGCTGTTTTAATATATTTGAAAGAATAGTATCCTACAGTGGTTTTCAAACTTGGTCCTGGGGACCCCTGATTAGGCTATGTTGGTTTTCCTTCCAACCAAGTATCGATTAGGTTAACCGTGTATAATATAATATAACTGTTAGGTTCATGTAAAATTGACTTACATTTGATAAATGTAAGTAAGATACATTAAAGTAAGTTAGTCTAACCTTAGCTTAACTTAGCTAACGTTCGTTAGATAACGTTACATTTCACCTCAGGTAGCTAACGTTAGCTAACGTTAACCTAAGGCAGATCACAGATTTACTGAATTTGGCAAGCATCATCGACCAAAAATGTGAAATAGGCCTAGCTACAGATAAACAGTTTGGCCTAATTGGACAAAAAATAAATGGGAAATTATATATATATGAATAGGCTATGAAGAGTTTGGTTCGCTATAGACCTACATCCATTTTCTTTGTTTTAAGAGAACTCACTTTGTCTGGTTTGGAGTAATGATAAAATAAATTCACTTGATTTTCTTAAAAACTATATTAAATGCCTTTTAAAAGATAACCAGCAAGGAAATTCAATTTTTTTTCCTGTTTTAAATTTTTCTGTTTTAATTGCCTGCTGGGTTCCCTAGAAACAGTCATTCAACATAAGCAAAAGCGAACTGAAGATCGATCTCTTCAGACACCATCCCCAGTGCCCACCCCTAACACTCCCACCTTTTGCAATAGTTCTGGTTATGCCATTTTTATACCATATCATTTTACCATATTTTTACTGGGCTTGTTATAAATGTAATCTGCATGTATTCAGGAATTGTACTTTGGTATTTGCTTAGCATAGTAAAGTAGCATTATTTCTTTAGTACTTGTATACCCTATGCTCACCTGTCTGGGAATATTGTTAGCCAGGTCCATTACTCATATAAATCAGATGAATGTACTTATGTTCTCCTACCTACACTGTAAGTCACCTGCTAAATTAATGTAAGGTCATGTACTGTACAGTTTGAAGAGGTGTATGCAATTGCTTTTACACTATGAGTAATCTATGAGTATTTTACATGCTATCCACTCATTTTTTTTTTGAATTTGAATTCTTAGTTATTCTTAATTCTTAGTGAAGCATTAGTTATTTTTTTGAATTTTGAATTACATTTTTTTACTTTGAGACTTCCAAAGAGAGTATGCTGGGTTTGGTTACTCCCACTAATGGGATGGAATTGGCCCAGACACACAGTATCAATGTTTCATATAACCTCAGTCATTCTTATGTCTGATGTCCTGTTACATCAGTCCCCTCATCACAGTCATGTATGAGTGTCCATTTTCCTGAAGGTGAGTCATGAATCACGTGACTTCAACCCATGGCTCCCATTGGTTGAAATCTCCTAATTAAATATCTGTTGATTTTCATTTCAGTGGTGATGTTTTGCCACCAATGTCCTGGGTCCCTCACATCCCACATCACCACTGAAATGAAAATCTACAATGTAAAGTTGCACAATTACTTGTGCTCCAAAGACAAAATGACAGTCAGTCACAGTTAACAAACTAAATCAAACATAATTACTGATAACAAATATTTGACAATAATTGGAGAATAAACAAAATGTGTGATGCTGTCTTCTGTTATAAGAGTGCAAACCTCCAATTATGATTTTGCAAACAATTTAGTTTTGGTGAAAACGTTTGTCCTGTGTGAGCTTGTCAGTGTCACTGCTTATCAGCTTGTGTTCGGGTGCAGGTGTGTGAACGAGATCAGAGCTGCCACTGGATCTGCGATTGTGTGTCAAATAATTATTTTCACTGCAAGAATGACCATGACCGTTACCATGCCTGTGACTTGTCCATGAATGTGACAGTGGTCGTGATCATAGCCAGTGACTGTAGCCATGACCACCATAGCTGCATCCCCTGAAACCGCAATGTGGCCGTGGTCACACAATGTGGCTTGGATTCTGCCTGAGATCATGCTTGTTATAAAGATAGTGTTATAAGGACAATGCCTAAATAAGCAGTGCTGTTAATTGCTATAATCTGGGTGTTTTGTAGACAGAACCCACTGGGAGGAGATAATGGCCCCAGACCAGGATTTAAAGGCTTGTGAAGAACACAACTCTCTCTCTCTCTCTCTCTCTCCCTCCCCCCCTCTCTTTCTCTCTCTCTCAGTATACTTGTTTTTTCTCACATCTCAAAACTCATGTTTTAAAATGACAAAAAGTAACCCTTCTCTCTCCCAGATCTTTTGTGACCCCTTCCCTTGGTTGATTGAAACTGTAGTTGCAATTAGATTTGGCTTTAAGCATCTGAGCAGAATTCAGCTGTTCATCTTTTTTGTTACATCTTAGTCATTATGAAATCGAAAACTGCTTTCTATTTTTAGCAGGGAACTCGATTCCAGATTTTGATTGTGTACTTACATTGTATCAAAAATAAGGTCATAAAAGATTTACATATTTATGAATCTTCTGAAATTTTGTTAATAGATGCTAAACCTTGCATGGTCCTTATTTTTGTATTTCAAATGTTTTGTAAGTCCCATACATTCAGCACTGACTGAATTAACTTTGTGGCAAAAAAAAGTTAGATTACAAACAAATCTGTTCAAATTTAAGATGTTATGTATGTTAACCATTTGAGAAGATAATGAAAACCAAAAGGGGAAACTCTCCAGTCTAATAGAATGAGGTTAACAGCGAACAGGAAGTGAATGCAATCCCAGTCTTTATTGAGATGAATCTAAGCTATGGCGTGTGTTCTCCTTGCAGTCTGTTGTTTGTCTCTTGCTTCAGCTGATGAGCCGTTTATGTGGCAAGCCAGTGTGTTTGGTTTAATAAATGTGATTTGTACAGGGAATTTGCAGGCAGATCGCTAATGAATTCAGGCCTTGCGCAGACATGATGTGTCATTAAAGGCAGAGCCACAAACCCACAGCTTACATTTTACATCCTTACTGGTTTATTCTTTTTTTTGGACATTGCTAAAGGTCTTCTTAGGACCGCTTTCAAAATATCTGCTGCTCCTCCAGGAGAGCACAGAAAATGGTTTTCAAATTTTGAAGGTGGTCTCAACAAAATAAGCATTCTATTTTTATTCGTGGAGTCATTCATGTCATTAATGTCCTTCATAAACGACCATTTTTAAACATAATTGCTGTAAGATGAAGCCTATTTATTTATTTATTTATTTATTTATTTATTTATGTATTCGTTATTTTATAATTTTTTTTGACACATTGTAAATAAGAGGCTTCAGAAGATCACCGTTCATTTAGCTAATTATGGTAGCCTACAGAGAGACCCCTGTCCTCAATCAAAGCTTTTCAAATGCAGCGGTAAGATAAACCATATTCGATCCGAAGAGCCCAACTACGTCATTCAATAAATCAAATGTGGGATTCTTTTTTAAAATGTATTTCTGGGGAAACCCCTTCCGGACGGTTATCCCTCATCGGATGGTAAAGTGGGCAAGGCGGAGAAGGCGTCACTCGCCGAGCGTTTATCCGCCTCCTGGCTCGGGCTCTGACCTTCCCAGCTCTTCCAAGGTCGTGGGAGCCGTGGCTGTAATTAACTGGAGTGAGAACCGGAGGGCCTGTTTCTGCCGATGCAGCAACTCGCCGTCGCCTCTGCACCGACGCCAGTTAATCCCTGAGTCATTTTTATTTTGCATGGATTTGATGTTCGGGAGATATATTAATCTACCGAAGAGGGAGAAATGCTTTGATACTCGGTTCTTTTAGGCTCTTCTCAGAAAACAAAAGTAAATGAATAAATAATGCTTGGTCAAGCACACAGACAAAGATGACCTGATTTCAGGAGGAGGAAAAGGAAGAAGGTACTGAACCGCTAGTTACATTTATGTTCCATTATATAGCCCACAATGGTCAGGAAATGACTGATATCAATCAATGAATTAGCAATTCAGAAAGTAAGGTGAACAAATTTAAATAATGGTCATCTCAAACTCTGAGCTGGATGGTTTAGTAATCCTTGCTAGCGATTAAACAAAATGACCATTATCACAATTACCACAGTCAATCAACAGAGATAATTATCTTCAGGTCTTCCACATGCGACGGAACAACATTCAGCTTCATTTTGATGAGATCAAAGAGGCAGAAAAACGATTACCTGGTAGAAGTTGCTCTCTGGGAAAATGGAACAGCTGATCGCAATGTGACCACAACCTGACCAAGCTCATGTGAACGGACAAGGAACCGTATCATGTGAACCATACCAGTTTTAGTCATTGTGTGAGAACCATATCATGCGAAGCTAATAAGAAAAGTACTACAGATATTGCTAATGAGTCAGACCTCGGGAGACCCCACTGTGTATCTTGGCTGTATCATTATCCGAGCCTTAAATCCCTTCCCTTGGTTAATTGAGATGTTAATTAGGTACTTTAATGTCGCAGGGAAGGATAAAAAAAAATGATTGAAGTAAAGACAGTGGTAAAGAAGCAGATGGAAATGCTAATGTGCCAGGTGTTGAAAAATGAAAAAAGAAAATGACATAGCTACATATACAGTATCCATGCATGCTTGAAGAACACCTGTACATATTGGACAAAACATTGTCAAATACAGATCGACTCAGTTCCTTTTACAGTTTTTCTCAATTGTTTACACACAAAAACTGGAACTTATGACACAATGACCACAACCTGTAACTCATGTGCCAACTCCCTAAACCAATTCTGCTGAACTATAAACACATTTCCTGCTGTAGACCCAGATTTCAATTCTAAACCACACTTTCTTCAAAACACTACACACAATTATCTGCTTTAGACCCAGATTTCAATTCTAAACCACACTTTCTTCAAAACACTACACACAATACTCTCTATTTTGCACACTCTTCATCAATGCCAAATCTCCTTGTGTTCAGACAGAACACACTGCCATTCAAATGGCAAAACTTCCATTTCCAAGGCCGTTGTGCAATTTCCAATCAAAGCTTGTGCAATATAAGGGCCACAGGTGAGCTCCTGGTTTGGAGAACAATGGATGGCAACATTGAAGTGAGAGGTGATCAGAGAGGCAGAGGAGTGAGAGTAAGAGGAGGACGAGGAGGAGGAAGAGGAGGACGAGGAGGAGACGTGGCGATATAGCTCCTGAGGCATTTCAGGGCTGGATTCGCCATACTAGGCGATACTTCCCCCGCTGCTTGGCCAGAGAGAACATAGCCTGTGATGTCGATGAGGTCCTGTGGCCAGACAGGAACCGAAGACAGGATGCAGCCTAGTTTTTTTGTCCTTTTTTATTTTACATTCTTCTTTCTTTTTTTGTTGACTGTACTGGCCTATTTTCTATTGTTTGTTCTGTGCAAATCATTTACACATCCAGTTGTGTTTGCTGTGATGTATAGGCTCCAGCACGTTTGGAAAAAATAAAGAAATATTTTTGTTGTTACTGTATATTTGTGTATTGTTTTATATTTGAGTAAAAACATTATACAGTAATATTTTACAACAGGAGTAAGCGTACAGTAACACTGAACATGAAAAGGCATAATGCTCCTGATAAGGCCTTCATACTGGTGTTTTCCCATTCATAGTAATGTTTTCCATTCAGCACATCAGTGTTCAATGGTTCATAGAAATGTCTACTCATATGATGGTCTGTGTGTGTCATTTGAACACAAACCACCATTTTGAGGAGACATAACATTGTTTTGAAGGCAAAGTAGCATTTTGCAGGAGATATGTAGGGTTTTGCATTTTGTGTGTGTGGTTTTTGGATTTGTGTTTAGAGTTTTGAGAAAATGAGGTATGCTTTCAAAAAATGTGTGTAAGCAATTGAGAAAAACTGTAATTACATGTTGGATAAGTGTATTGTCCATATTATTCTGTTTCATTCCCTTTATTCACTCCTGTGAGTTGCACACTCTGGTTAAATGCACAGTGACACAACAGTCCCAAGCCTTTGCTATTATCAGGATTTGACTGTGCCAATTAAAAGGAAAAATTAAATTGCCTGGTTTGTACAGAGTAGACATGAGTCTACTTTTCATTTATGTTCAAATTAAATTACAGTTTTTTTGCGATTGCTTACACACTTGTTGCGGAATTTGGCTCATTGTGTCAAAACTCTACACACAAGCCAAATAAAACACAACACTTGGAGATAAACATCTCACTTCTATGTCAAAATGAAACTGCAATCAAAATCTAAGCATCCTTTTTCAAAATGTCAATACAGTTTTTCACAATTGTTAACACACATTTCTCAAAACAATAACGGCTTTCTCAAAACTGCACACACAAAACTGAAAACCTCACACACAAAATGCTAAACCTGACACTCCCTTTGCAAGATGACTCTTTGCCATCAAATCTCTTAACTGTTCACAAAATGGAACTCGTGTTTTCATTTGGTACACACAGCCATATTTTCAAATGACACACACATACCATTCATTGAGTACACACAACTAAGCAAACATGAATTAGGCATCACGCCTCCGGTTCCTGTCTGGCCAGAGGGCCTCATCCATATCACAGGCAATGTTCTCCCTGTCCAAGCAGCATTGGAAGAAACGCCTCGAGTGGCGCATGAAGCCCTGACAGGCCTCAACACTCACGTCGCCACAAGCCTCCTCCATGGCCTGGAGGAGTGGGACCCGGCCCTGTGGGTTCCGTTCATATACCTTCCACCTCCAAGCTGAAAAAAACTCCTCAATGGGATTCAGGAAAAGAGAATAAGGTGGAAGGTATAGAACGGAAAAATGTGTGTGGTCCTGGAACCACTCACGCACTTGAGCAGCCCGGTGGAAGCTCACATTGTCCCAGATGACGACGTGATCGATGCGCTGTGGGCCATCTATCGGGCCAGGTGGTACCAGCAGGTCATGCAGGCCATCCAGGACGGCGAGGAGACGGGCAGTGTTATAGGCCCCTAGGTGGGCATGATGGTGCAGAATCCCATGGTGGTTCATTGCAGCACACATTGTGATGTTCACACCACGCTGGCCGGGGACCTCAACAATGGCCCGCTGGCCAATGACATTTCTGCCCCGGAGCCTCCTCTTCGCCAGGTTGAATCCAACCTCATCCACTGAAACAGACAGCATGAGAATGCAAGTTACAGTATGGACACAGAGAGGTCAACACAGTGGGCTACAGTGAGACACTGTAGAAAAGGAACAATATTGGATTACAGGTACAATACATGCATGTGTCAGTGCTGAATGTATGGGACTTACAAGCACAAACTCTCACCGTAACTCCTTGACGCGGTCTGTGTTCCGGTCGAATGGGACCCTGTACACCTGTTTCATCCGCATGGCATTCCTGTGAAAAATACGGTCCAATGTAGAGAGGCTGATGGTCTGGACGTTCCTGAATGTAGCATGGTCAGCCAGGATCCTATTTTTTATTTGTCGGAGTGTGATAGCGTTGTTCTCACGAACCACATTTACAATTTCAATTTCCTGTTCGGCTGTGAAAGTGTGTTCTTCCTCCACGGTGTGGTTCTCTTTCAGTCCTGCAAAATACAAATACTGTGAGCACACTGTATTCTATTGATATGCAGTATTACAGTACACAAGGCAAATAGATTTCGTACCTGTTCTCCTTCCTGAAGGTTCTAATGATGGCAGCAACTGTGAAGCGGCTGAGATTTGGTTGGACCCTCTGGCCAGCCTCCCTCATGCTCAAACCATGGTTGAGCACATGGTCTACCACAGTGGCCCGAATCTCATTAGAAATGACCGTTCTCCTTCTTCTTTCTCCTGCTCCTCCTTCTCCTTGTCCTCCTCCTCCTTGTCCTCCTCCTCCTCCTTGTCCTCATCTTCCTCCTCCTCCTCCTCTCACTCTTACCCCTCTCCTTCTCTGGTTGTCTCTCTCTTCAAAGTTCTCCATTGTTCACCAAACAAAATAGAAGCGCAAGGCACTTTTATGCTGCAGTCCTGATTGCAAATTGCTCAACAGACCTGAATGTTTAGAGATTTGAATATTTGTGTGTTGTAGGTTGATGCTTTGAGATTTTACTTGAGAAGTGTGTGCAACAACTGAACATTGTGTGTAGTGTTTTGACAACAAGGTGATGTGTAATTGACATCAGAGTGTAAAGAAGGAAAGTCAGAGTCTAATGCAGATAAGGGAGTGTGAAGTAGTGCCAAATTGGGTTGAGCGATTGGTACATGAAGTGAAGGTTGTGCAAATTGTGCCGAATTTTCGCTTTTTGTGTGTTAACAATTGTGAAAAACTGTAAAATGATACGCACATGCACCATTTGAATTACTCTTTCAAAGCAGCAACAACAATGTACTTTATACAAAACACTGCTGTCTTTAGCACTTTGTATACCTTTTTAATTTTCTCATACAGGCTTCTGTGAAAGATTGTTCCAGTACAGTACATCTACTCAAATGTCAATGAACACAAAAAAGAAAGGCTTCAGAAAAACATATATACAGCTTTTTTTTTGCCGTTGCAAGTTTTTATAACAACAAAAAAAAACACAAAGAAAAGTAGAATTACAGTACAGTAATCAATACAATATGTTACTGTAAACTCACAGAAACAAAAATAATGACAGTAAAATTACAGTGCAATGGTAAAACAAAAAATAGTATTGTAAGATATGGGGTGGATGGTTTATGGATCCCGCCTTCTGTTAGAGTCTGGCCACATCACCTCATCCACATCACAAGCAATGTTATCCCTGGCTAGGGAAAATATCGCCCTACGTGCCGTATCCAATCCTGGACTGATCCCACCTCAATGTCTCCACATGCCTCTTCCATTGCTTGCAGAAGAGGCAGGCGGGCATGTGGTTGGCGGTCATACACTTTCCAACGCCAAGCCGAAAATAATTCCTCAATCGGATTGAGAAATGGGGAGCAAGGGAGCAAGTATACAACAGTGAAGTTACTGTGGTTGGTGAACCAGTCCCGGACCAGAGCAGCCCGGTGGAAAGTAACATTATCCCAGATGACAACAAACCTGGTCTGCTCTGGTCCGTCCTGTACAACTGAATTACAGTTTTTACCCATTGCTTACACACTAAAAGTAAATGCTTAGACAAAAGCATCAAAACCTTAACTTTCTGTAACCATTCCTTAAACAAAGCCACCAAACGTACAAACAAATTTTCTGCTTTGCACTTTGTTTGCAATTCTGCAACACACTTCTTGCAAAACACTACACATTGTTTCTTATATTAGATACTTCATTCAAAAATGAAATCTCTTGCAATCATTGGGAAAACACTTCTATTCAAAATGAAAAACACTACCTGAAATTGGCGACACCCACACACACACATGAAAACACTTCATACACTAATTGAACACCAATCAGTCTGAGCCTTAGCACTACAAATAGGCCTCAGGTAAGCTCACCTCTTTTGTGAGAACTTTGCAAACATGGAGGCAGTGGGAGGAAGAGGAAGAGAGAGGACGAGGACGAGGACGAGGACGAGGACGAGGACGAGGACGAGGACGAGGACAAGAACCAGAACCAGGCAATAGACGGAGACAAATTTCTGATGACATTAGAGCCACTTTGGTGGATCATGTTGTAAATCATGGCCTGTCGATGAGGGAGGCTGGGCTAAGAGTCCAGCCCAACCTGAGTCGCTACACAGTAGCGTCCATAATACGGACATCCAGACTGGAGAACAGGTATGTCTTCAACTTTTTACACTAGACTGTAGTTGCACATCATTCTGCATCACACTACAATACAATGTAGTCCTACAGTATTAGGTGTATGCTCTTTATTGTACAAAAAATATAGGTATAGTGCTGTGAAGTACATTTACAGTTTTTCACAATTGTTAACACACGTTTCTCAAAACAATAACGGCTTTCTCAAAACTGCACACACAAAACTGAAAACCTCACACACAAAATGCTAAACCTGACACTCCCTTTGCAAGATGACTCTTTGCCATCAAATCTCTTAACTGTTCACAAAATGGAACTTGTGTTTTCATTTGGTACACACAGCCATATTTTCAAATGACACACACATACCATTCATTGAGTACACACAACTAAGCATTTGCTGCACACTACCAAGCATTTACAGCACACTGAAGTGCAAAATTGAAAACACAATCATAGAAATGGAACACACCATATGAATGACAATGACTCTGGAGAATGAGCCATTTCTCCTTTTGTAAAATGTCTCAGTGTAGGCCTACTTTTTTCATAGTCAAACATAAAACAGCACACAAATATGCAGAAAAAACAAGTTTTATTTCGGTACACACAGAGAACAGTACAGTACTGTAAACCGGCCTGCTCAACCCCCCCTCCCCCCCCCCCCCCCCACTCCCCCTTCACAAAAATGAATTATGCATCACGCCTCCGGTTCCTGTCTGGCCAGAGGGCCTCATCCACATCACAGGCAATGTTCTCCCTGTCCAAGCAGCGTTGGAAGAAACGCCTCGAGTGGCGCATGAAGCCCTGACAGGCCTCAACACTCACGTCGCCACAAGCCTCCTCCATGGCCTGGAGCAGTGGGACCCGGCCCTGTGGGTTCCGTTCATATACCTTCCACCTCCAAGCTGAAAAAAACTCCTCAATGGGATTCAGGAAAGGAGAATAAGGTGGAAGGTATAGAACGGAAAAATGTGGGTGGTCCTGGAACCACTCACGCACTTGAGCAGCCCGGTGGAAGCTCACATTGTCCCAGATGACGACGTGATCGATCCGCTGTGGGCCATCTCTCTGGCCAGGTGGTACCAGCAGGTCATGCAGGCCATCCAGGAAGGCGAGGAGACGGGCAGTGTTATAGGCCCCTAGGTGGGCATGATGGTGCAGGATCCCATGGTGGTTCATTGCAGCACACATTGTGATGTTCCCACCACGCTGGCCGGGGACCTCAACAATGGCCCGCTGGCCAATGACATTTCTGCCCCGGCGCCTCCTCTTCGCCAGGTTGAATCCAACCTCATCAATGAAGATGTACTCATATAACTCATTAGCTGTGTCATGCTCCTGGATCCGCTGAAACAGACAGCATGAGAATGCAAGTTACAGTATGGACACAGAGAGGTCAACACAGTGGGCTACAGTGAAACACTGTAGAAAAGGAACAATATTGGATTACAGGTACAATACATGCATGTGTCAGTGCTGAATGTATGGGACTTACAAGCACAAACTCTCGCCGTAACTCCTTGACGCGGTCTGTGTTCCGGTCGAATGGGACCCTGTACACCTGTTTCATCCGCATGGCATTCCTGCGAAGAATACGGTCCAATGTAGAGAGGCTGATGGTCTGGACGTTCCTGAATGTAGCATGGTCAGCCAGGATCCTAGTTTGTATTTGTCTGAGTGTGATAGCGTTGTTCTCACGAACCACATTTACAATTTCAGTCTCCTGTTCGGCTGTGAAAGTGTGTGTTCTTCCTCCACGGTGTGGTTCTCTTTCAGTCCTGCAAAATACAAATACTGTGAGCACACTGTATTCTATTGATATGTAGTATTACAGTACACAAGGCAAAGAGATTTCGTACCTGTTCTCCTTCCTGAAGGTTCTAATGATGGCAGCAACTGTGAAGCGGCTGAGATTTGGTTGGACCCTCTGGCCAGCCTCCCTCATGCTCAAACCATGGTTGAGCACATGGTCTACCACAGTGGCCCGAATCTCATTAGAGATGACCGTTCTGCTTCTTCTTTCTCCTCCTCCTCCTCCTCCTTCTCCTTGTCCTCCTCCTCCTCCTTCTCCTTGTCCTCCTCCTTGTCCTCTTCCTCCTCCTTGTCCTCCTCTTCCTCCTCCTCCTCCTCCTCTCACTCTTACCCCTCTCCTTCTCTGGTTGTCTCTCTCTTCAAAGTTCTCCATTGTTCACCAAACAAAACAGAGGCTCAAGGCACTTTTATGCTGCAGTCCTGATTGCAAATTGCTCAACAGACCTGAATGTTTAGAGATTTGAATATTTGTGTGTTGTAGGTTGATGCTTTGAAATTTTACTTGAGAAGTGTGTGCAACAACTGAACATTGTGTGTAGTGTTTTGACAACAAGGTGATGTGTAATTGACATCAGAGTGTAAAGAAGGAAAGTCAGAGTCTAATGCAGATAAGGGAGTGTGAAGTAGTGCCAAATTGGGTCGAGCGATTGGTACATGAAGTGAAGGTTGTGCAAATTGTGCCGAATTTTCGCTTTTTGTGTGTTAACAATTGTGAAAAACTGTAATACAGTATGACAGAGTAAAAAAGAACCTAACCAATTACCTCATGTTCTTGCATTTTCTATAGAACTGCCAGACAGACGACCTTCTGGGGGCGGAAGGCGACGTCTGTTCACCCATGAACCCAGGAATTGGCCGTTGTCAATGTAGTGCTGGCAAACAACACCATCTGCCTACAGCAACTACAGGAGCAAATCATCGCAGATAATGCAACATTCCATAACATCAACCGTGTCAGCATATCAACACTTTTGACCGAATGCGTCTGACCCAAACCAACCCCCATCCTTGTGTGAAAATGTAGACATTGTAGTCCTGTGTTTTGAGTTGGACCATATACACAGTACAATGTGTGCATTTTCTGTTACAGAGAGTCCTCAACTATGATGCAGCTGCACAGCCCGCTTTGTTCATTTGCATTGACGAAACTGGCTTCAATCTGGCCAAGACCAGGGGTCAGGGGAGAAATGTGATTGGACAGAGAGCCATTGTGAATGTCCCTGGCCAGCAAGGGGGAAATATCACCTTGTGTGCCACCATAAGTCTGCAAGGACTTCTCCATCACCATGCCACCCTAGGTCCCTACAATACAGCGCACATGCTCACCTTTCTGGACACACTACATAATGCAGTTGCACAGGACGGACCAGAGCAGCCCAGGTTTGTTGTCATCTGGGATAATGTCAGTTTCCACCGGGCTGCGAACACTGGTTCACAAACCACAATAACTTTGAAGTTTTATACTTGTCCCCTCACTCCCCATTTCTCAATCCAATAGAGGAATTATTTTCGGCTTGGCGCCGGAAGGTGTATGACCGCCAACCACATGCCCGCATGCCTCTTCTGCAAGCAATGGAAGAGGCATGCGGAGGCATTGAGGTGGGGTCAGTCCAGGGTTGGATACGGCACACAAGGCGATATTTCCCCCGTTGCCTGGCCAGGGAAGATATTGCTTGTGACGTGGATGAGGTGATGTGGCCAGACGCAAACAGACGGCGGGATCCCTAAACCACCACCCCATTTCTACAATATACTGTAAAAAACAAAAAACTAAACATTCATCTCACTTTTTATTTGCCCTAAATAGTAATTGAACACCAGTCTGAGCCATGTTTTTGTGTGTATTGTAGTCCTATTTTTCTGTGTGTTTTTGCTGTTGTAAAAACTGTAATGGCAAAAATAAAGCTGTATATATTTTTGTCTGAAGCCGTTCTATTTGTGTTCATTGAAATTGAGTAGATATACTGCACTGGAACAATCTTTCACAGAAGCCTGCATGAGAAAAGACAGTGTTTTGTATAAAGTACATCAGTGTGTTGTTGCTGCTTTGAAAGAGTAATTCAAATGGTGCATGTGTGTATCATTTCGTTGTAAAAATTCCATTTTGAAAAAGGATTGTTAGGTTTTGATTGCAGAATTTCATTTTGACATAGAAGTGAGATGCTTAGCTCCAAGTGTTGTGTCTTATTTGGCTTGTGTGTAGAGTTTTGACACAATGAGCCAAATTCTGCAACAAGTGTGTAAGCAATGGGTAAAAACTATGTAGTGTATCCAGAAATGTGATTATGTGTGCAAGTATTGTAGGGACAGGTGGCATGGTGATGGAGAACTCTTTGCAGACTAATGGCTGCACACAAGGTGATATTTCCCCCTGCGCTGCCCAGGGACATTCACAATGTTATAGGCTCTTTGTCCTATAACATTTCGGTCCTGTTGCCTGGTCTTAGCTAGATTGAATCCAGCGTCAAAGAAAATTAACCCATGAGGCTGTGCAGCTGCATCAAACTCCAGGACTCTCTGTAACAGAAAATGCATACACTGCACCGTGAATATCAAAACTCAAAACACAGGACTGCAATGTCTACATTTTCACACAAGGATGGGGGTGGGGGGTGCGGGGTGCGTCAGACACATTCAGTCAAAACTACAAGCTACAGGCAAGGTAGGTGTCCCCACAGACAACCACCCCTTCCTCTTCCTCTTCCTCTCGCTCTTGCTCTCACTGCCTCCATGTTTGCAAAGTTCTCACAAAAGAGGTGAGCTTATCTGAGGCCTATTTGTAGTGCTAAGGCTCAGACTGATTGATATTCAATTAGTGTATAAGTGTTTTCATGTGTGTGTGTGGGTGTTGCCAATTTCAGGTATTTTTTGCATTTTGAATAGTGTTTTCCCAATGATTGCAAGAGATTTATTTTTTGAACGAAATGTCTAATGTAAAAAACAATGTGTAGTGTTTTGCAAGAAGTGTGTTGCAGAATTGCAAACAAAGTGCAAAGCAGAAAATGTGTTAAGGCATGGTTACAAAAGTTAAGGTTTTGATCCTTTTGTCTAAGCATTCACTTTCAGTGTGTAAGCAATCAGCAAAAACTGTAAATAACATTTTCTCTTTGTGAAGCGGAACAATGTGGTGATTCAGTTATCAACTTTGTCTCTTTTCTCTCCTTACCTTTATGACTCACTGGCCTATATAACAGGGGATCTAAGCTGACAGCTATCCAAGCAAAACAGAACTGGCTTCCTGATGAATAAGACAGAAACTAAAACAGCTTGATGTGTGTGTGTGTGTGTGTGTGTGTGTGTGCGTGTGCGAGCGCGTGTGTGTGTGTGTGCGTGTGCGAGCGCGTGTGTGTGTGTCTGTTTGTGTGTGGGTGTGATGTTCCTAAGAGCATGTGAGTACTGGGAAACAAGCCCATTCAACCCATCTCAGATCATTTTCCAGGAGACTATCACTGTGTCAGGTTTGGTTCTGGCAGGTATCAGAGCCTCACAACAAATCAATTTATCCTGGGAAGTTCTGAGTCTCTGTGAGAAGCCATTTCTAATTCCTGTGTGAAATTTACTTTTGACTAATTTCCACCTGAGCCCCTGTGGTTCTGTCCATGGAACTCAACATGAAACTGCCTCTGCAGTCAACCTTATTAAATCGCTTTTGAATTTTTTAAATTTTCAATCAAATCCTTCCTCGAGGAAGCAGACAAGCTGGAGGAAAGCTATTTGCACAGGAAGTACCCTTTCAGAACACAGGCTACTCCAGGACGTTTGTATGTACTGAACACATAGCAGGTTTTTTACTGAACATGCCGGTGGTCTGTTCAGTCTGTGCTGAACACATCCGCGTTAGGAATGAGTTGGCAGCACTGATCCAGGATAAATACTAAAAATGAGAAGATGATGTGGGTGTGCATAGACCTTGAACTGGGCTGTGAGATATCTCTGTGCTAAACTAGCCTCCAGAGAAATGTGCTTTTTAATAGAGAAGGAGGATTGAGAATGTGTTAGGATTTGGGGGCCTGGAGGTTTCCGGGTGATTTTACGGATTAAATGTTATTTAGTGGCTGTTTGATGGGACGTGAATATGACAAGCTGTAGAGTTGGGTAGGAGTATAGACGCAGTGTGATTTTGGGATGGTTTCATACGGGAAGAATGTTGTTTAATCCGGACGGCTGCGTGATCTATGCAGCGCGGTTTAGGGGTGCGGCGCGGTTTAGGGGGGTGCGGCTGTGCTTTAAGACAGCCGATTACAGGGTGTTCCCTCGTGTGCCTCCGGGACGCAGTGAATCAGGAGAAGAAAGGGGCATTGGTGGACAGCATGAGTGATGCTGCGCCCTCATTCTCAACTAAAATAACAACTACAGACGGCACTCAGTCCGTCATTTATGGCAAGCTGCGTACAACAGCTGTGACTTAGAGGTTTTCTTTGAGTCAGGGCGGACGTGCTGTGATTCAGGGGACGAATGTGCCATAATTCAGGGGTGAATACAGCCTGGGTACTCCACTGTAGTCTGATTTACAGGTGTTCTCAGTAGATGTGATATTATTTAGAGGTGAAGTCTGGGAAGATGCTGTCTCATGTCGAGCTGATTCTATACTGGGAGGGACAGTATACGGTGTTTTATTTCTGATACTGCTATTTTGGCTATGCAAACCTCATGGTTGATTATAATGCAAGCGCATGGGGTTATGCAAGCGCTAGCTTCACAGCGGTGTTAATTGTTTTAATTAAAAATTAATTGTTGAAAATATCATTATTCATCTGTAGGCGTGATGAAGGTGCAGCTGGCCAGTCCAGGGGTCAGAAAGTAAAAGTCCTGCGATGTGTTTCTTCCACCCGTGAAGCCAGCTGATTTCACTAATTAGCTCTACCTCCCGGCTGACAACTTGTGCTCATTCGCAAATCCAGGTGATTGGAACAAAATCCTGAAAATGTACTTTCTGACACTGGATTGTGCACCTCTGACAATGGTCAATCAGATTGTCCATCCACAGAATGCTGCGAGTGTGTTTAAAGTAGCGTCGCGAATTGACAGCCGGATAGTCATGTCACGGCTGCGATAAATATCACCTACAAATAGGCCTACAGAATATACGGTACATTATACAAGGTGTCTATCTCTCATGACATGACACACATCCATGTGAAAGGGGATCTTGTAATTGCCTTGTCAAAATAGAAACAAGGAAACAATAGAAACCATTTGTGCAGAGAAACAACAGCACAAAGACGTGGTTTTGGCATGTTCACAAGAAGCAAGAGCCGTTTGGGTCGTGTGAAATAGAAGAAATTCACCATGTGATAAGCACAGAATGATGTTAATTTTAGATGGGAAAACTTTGAGATTGGAGGGAATTATCAGCCCCCGGGTGAAATTATCCATGTGCCTGTTTGGGCTTTGTGTTGCTTTGTACCAGGCTGAAAATAGAGGCCTCGGAGAAAAACTGCTGTGAATTCCTCAGGAGATGTCGTTAATAGCGCAGTCCTGATACCGCCACTGCATGATGACAGCGTGCACGCTCTCCAGGGATGCCATGGTGGCCTGGCAACCGCGGCCAAAATTGTCCGTCCACAAATATTGCTGATGAACAACACAAATCCTTGTATATTTAGAAACCTTTATGCCCTGGGTGAGGCTAAAATCTGTCTGAATAGTATTTGTATGATTTGTTATCACCCCATGTCATCAATTTGAATGCAGTAATTCAGTTTTGTACAATGAGGCCAACATTGTGTCAACTAGTATTATGAAAAATAATGCGTTCTGAATTATTCATACAAAATAGGGTCTTTGTTTGAAGCAAAGTTCTACTCTGCTCTTCTCGGTTTTTAGAAATTAAAAACCAAGATGTGATTTCTGGTTAAAATGTTAAAATGTTTTTTTTTTCTTTCCAGGACAGCTCACTCTACGTACAAGGGCTTCCTCTTTCTGATATCGCCAGCTTTGCAGTAACCTAGTTGGCAGATATTCCCTGTGAATATTCCCAAAATCATACAAATAAATATAAAAATACCTTTGTGTTCTGTGCATGGTCACCTGCATTTATTTCACCTAATAATGGCACATAAG
The DNA here is from genome assembly GCA_029718625.1 of Synaphobranchus kaupii. Classification (NCBI taxonomy): domain Eukaryota; kingdom Metazoa; phylum Chordata; class Actinopteri; order Anguilliformes; family Synaphobranchidae; genus Synaphobranchus; species Synaphobranchus kaupii. The sequence goes on along the minus strand of CM056376.1, from coordinate 109,912,556 downwards.
TTCACTGAACTTCACTTAAGTGGTTTGAGGAAACCGATTGTCTTGAATGATTTGAGTATATAGGACAGCCTTATCTGTTCACGTATTCACTGGTCTGTAACTAGTACATTTGTTTTTTTACTCTTTAAAGAGTTATAATTACTTTTTAAGCTGAGACTACACAATTAATTTAGTAAAATTACATTTAGGATTAACAGCCCGTAAAGGTTTTGGTTGGAGTGGATCCATTGGACCAGAATCAGGACTGCTTGGTCCCTGGTGGAGTTAGGCCCCAGCCATCAATCTGGGCACTAACTGCTAACAGCTAACCTTTACCACCAGGCATAAAAACTCTGATTAGAAGTGCATGCTAAAAGACCCAGCTCCCCGGCTGAGACTTATGGTGTCATTACCAGGGGTAACGTTACTGACAGCGACGAGGGCATTACGCAATGGCGGCCACATTACTCTTGCGTGGCAGACAAGTGATTTCACTCCCCTGGATGTGCCCTAATAGGACAGCTCCTGATTGGATTAGAGCCGTGCTGCACAGCGCTGGACCGAGCGGGTGAATGGCAGGCGAGAGGGCCGTAACCATGGCACCCAGGAAGCCCTAATATCTGTATGTCAAAAGATTCTGGCTCTCCAGCAGTGTGCATTTCCACTTATAACTGCCTCCTCACACAGGAAGAATGTCACTTATGTTTTATTAGAATTCTATTTTGACAAAAAAAATGGCTTTAAGTAAAAGGGTAGTGAGCATGCTAAAGTTTGCAAATTAAATCCTACCCCCCCCACCCCCCCTCTTGTCTTCCCTCCAAAAATCCCCTGAACGCACTGGCATTAATGAATGCGGCGTGGCCTTTTGAATAATGGAAAGGTTAAGGGTGTCCCACTGCTAGGAAACAATTTTTTTTCACAGTTTAAATCGCTCCTGTGACATTTATCGACAGCCGGAGCAGTGGGTATCCGGGGCCCACGTTCCGGCGCTAATGATGTCCCCCGCTGGCCGGCCGTCTCCGGGGGGGGGGGGCCCTACCGCTAGCCTCGCCAGGCTCCCCCTCCTGCCCAGGGCCTGTTTAAGCATTCAGGAGGCCAACCCATTTGCTTAATACTTCATTAACCTTTGAACCCACTCAGTTCTAGGGGCCCCTGCCACCAACCCCACCCGCCCCTGCATCTCGGGCGGTTCCCCGACACCATGCCATGTCCTCTGTCCCAGCTCATAGCTTTAACCACACTTTGACAGCTGTGGTCCCAAATACCAATGTGAGGATAGGGACCGATCGCGTTGGCTGTTTGTTAAACTGAATCTAATTCACATGGAAAGATAAATCAGTCTCATTTATAACAGTGACATTTCTAAACATATGGCATTAAACATCGTGTTTATGTCATTTTGCAACACTGTTTAACAAAACACACATACTCATAATTCTCAGAGGTTATAAATAAGTTTAATATGCATACACATCTACAAACAACATCTAATTTTTCAATTTGACTCCTTGACAATTTGTTATAGTCTGTTATATTGGTCCATATTTCCATGAATTATGGATGTCACTGATAAATTCTGAGAGCGAGAGAGACAGCGAGAGAGAGAGAGAGAGAGAGAGAGAGAGAGAGAGAGAGAGAGAGAGAGAGAGAGAGAGAGAGAGAGAGAGAGAGAGAGAGAGAGAGAGAGAGAGAGAGAGAGAGAGAGAGAGAGAGAGAGAGAGAAATCTAACTCTGCCTTCGTTTACATTTTCAACAATACAACACAACTTTATTTATTTCCTAAGCGACAAACATATCCGGGCCAGGGGATTAAGAAACAAACAGCAGACTACGTCATTTACATTTATCAAAACAACACAACTTACGCAGCAACGACACAACAACCAAACAGACACGTAAAACCGATCCCAGAGAAAAGAGTGTTCCGGGCTGGTCCTTGCAGGGCGAAATATTGCATTGTGTTAGGCTGCCATCGTGTGTACAGACTTGGCATTGCAACTCCATTTTTTGCAGACATGCGTTCATGTATTCATTTATAACCAGTGAGTAAAAGTTTCTTGATTCCTTGCTTTATTCCACAGTATGGCAGCCAGTTTGTAAAATGGTGCTGTATAAAAATACGGTTGAGTGCCTGATTAACCTCTTTCACACATGCAATACGGAACATTACCGGAAAAGTTGATCCAGCAATATTCCGTAATGTTCCGTATTGGTGGCGTTCATACAACCAATGCTCTACCCTATGTTGCTAGGATACGTTTGTTTATTTACTACTGAAAAAATGGCAGGTGATGAAGTGACAGAGTGTGCAATTGTACTACAGTTACTCTTGTTTATTTACACATTTTCGAGGCAAACGCTGGCATTAATAAATCTGTTTCCAATCACGGAAACACCATTCGTAAACAAAAACTTGACGAAAAAATCAGGATAAGTCGGGAAACAACTCCGCTTTAGCTTGGCTCAAAGCCGGAGACGTCTGTGGCGGCTGGAGGCTGTACGAGTCTTTCATGTGGCTCGGGGCTCGGCGAAACGAATGTGGGTACGGGAGCGACCCCCATGGCAAAGTCTTCTGGTCTAGTGTCATGAATAATTTTGACGACGGGCAGTGGAGGGAGCATTTCCGTATGTCACACGAAACCTTCGACTACGTTTTTACATCTCTTAGAACCATCCCTCAGGCGAAAAACCACGGGCTGGCGTGATTGATCCGGTAATGTTCTGGCTTTGTTCACACGTCACCATCGATATGGAACTTTTACGGAAACCTCACTAGGTCTTGACACGGCAAATTGCCCGGCGCGGATATTCCGGAATTTCGACTTCGGCATGTGTCTTATTCACACATGACCCCGATCTGGCAATGTTCCGGAAAACTTACGGATAAGGCTGCATGTGTGAAAAGAGGTTATTGATTGATTATTGATTGATTTACTGATCAGGCATTCAGAGGACTGGAGCGCTGTCCCAGCAGCTCCTTGGCCAGGTCGGGCCGGCCGCTCTTGCACAGGTAGCGGGACAGCAGGCTGCTCTTGTCTGCGGAGGTGGGCAGGCTCCTCCTCCAGACGGCCAGCAGATGGAAGACCTGCTGGGACAGGTGATCGGGCACCTTCAGCTTGACCAGTTGGATGGAGCTACGGCGCACACGCAGGCACAGAACCAGCAGGGCGGGGCGTCGTCCTCCGTCAGCTCCTCTGACAGCCATTGAAGCAGCTCGTCTGAGAGGGATTCTGCAGGGAGGACGGGGGGGGGGGACGCATCAGAGTCCCTAAAGGAGTGTGTGTGTGTGTGTGTGCGTGTGTGCGTGTGTGTGTGTGTGTGTGTGTGTGCAATTGCCATTTGTTCCTACCTGACTGTTCACATGACATCACTTTGGCACTCCACTGGGCGACTGATGGTTCTCACTTTCTAGAAACAAAAGCATAAAGAAGACACTTTATCTCTTAGAGCAACACTTTCCCCCTGCACTTCCATCCCTGTTTATAGCACCTGTGTTTGCATTGGTAGCCGCTCTGGGAAGAGAGCGTCTGCTAAATTCCAGCAAAGTAGAATAAATGTGGGGGCTTGTGATGCAACGAGGTAATATTGGTCAGCTCAGAGGCAGCGTGTTTCAAATGGACCAGAGATGGAATGGCAACGGTTTTATTACAAAATGGAACAGAAAGCCACTGAGGGCATTTATTTTTTCTGCAGGCCCCTTCATTAAGAAACCTTTCTGTTGCTTCACATCAGCGTGTAACTAAAATTATTCCACAAATTAAATTATCTGAAGAGCCACTTGAAGCTCTCTCGCCGATTGCGTTTAACATCCAGGCAGAGGAGCGAGGGCCACACAATAAACATGTTTGGAAATAAACGCAGCGAGGACCACAAGTAGGCCTGTGCGTGAATAATACAGTCTCCACTGGGATGCAGAAATTGAACAAGTTAATGTTGTACTATTTAAAAAGAGGGGGGTGCTCTCTCCTTTGTTTAGGCTTTCAATTTAGAATGCTCTCAAATGTTTGACAATGTGAAATATATCAATTTTGGCGATATTTTTAAAGCTTAGCTAAACACCTATTTGACCATATAGGGCCCTATCTTACACCCGGCGCAAAGCGGCGCTAACGCAAACGCAAGTGTCTTTGCTATCTTACACCCGGCGCTAGGTCCATAATAAACGCCTAACGCTTACACCGTCAAACTAGCATGTTTGACGGCGTAACTCTTGCGCCATCATTAGTGAACTGGGCGTGTTGGTCTTAAGATGAGGAGTGGCCAGGATTCTTTTTGGCGTATTGCTATCTTGAGCCAGCAGAAAGCGCTTGCGCTAGAACCACCACAAACCTGGTCTAAAGTCATGTCGCAGTTGTTTACATGCTATTTTAACGCGCATATAAGTGCGTCTACATAGGCGTGTGCACAACGCGCATACCCTCCTGTCTGTTACACACAGGGGCGTGCACAGGCATGACTAAAATATCTAGATCACAATGTGAAATATTATTATTGTGTAGGCTATATCAAAAATGCATAATAATAAAAGGTTCCATAGGTCCACATACCTTTCCCTCAGCGAAGGGAAACAATGCCACATTACATTGCTTTCAGCCCACTCCATCAACATCCAGGCGATGTGCGATGGTACGGGACAATGGCTATCCATTAAAAAGGAGCTGATAACACCTATAGCTATCAAGCCTAATGCGCGAATTGTCTTTGCACCTAATGCGTGAATTGTCATTCAATGGAAAACTCGCGCACGGCAATAGACGGACATTTAAGTTCTGAAAATGCGCTTCAGATGTCATTACAATACAGCTCTGTTTATCTATGAATACAGCCTGTAAGTAAATAGAATGGTTTGTGACTGAAAAAAGTTCAAACCTTGTCCAGTGAATATTGCATTTATTGTTTTTCAAATAGCCCTAGGCTACAGCGAATTCGCTGTGCATAAGGTTTTTTTCGATAGCCTATGGTTAAAAAACGGAGATGTCACCATGTTAACTAAATTGTAACCTTAGCTATTCTTCGTCCTTCATATTTTTTTAAATTACAGTGACCAGGTTTCCATACTCTCACCGTTTAAAACCCAGCTGATTTCACCCGTTATTCCTTAACTGAACAAAACGATTTTAAAGAGAAACTAAGCGTCTAATTAGAAACTAAAACAAATTTGCAGCACGTTACACAATTAATTCACAATTAATTTTAATGCCATTCTCTGCACGTGAGCTGCATGTTCTGTTTCCCCTGCTGTAAGTCGCACGTTTAACGGTCTTCCTGGGAAAGTGGATTTAAAGGATTACGCTACGAGTAAAACAGGTTGGTCACATTTCCATAAACGACATTATTAAACAAGGGGAAATATGCGTGAACTTATGGTTTGCGAACCTGACAGCTTTATTGTATGGCTATTTAGTGTCATCATTAAGGCAAAATAACGGTATGTATGTTATTAATCAATATTAGCCTACTATGCAGGTAGCCTAATGAACTTTGTATGAAGCTTGAACTTCGAGAACTCCATGAGAACAGCCTCTTGGAATTGATGTTTGACACTTTCATTGCATAATCAAACGAAATTCGCTGAACAAGCAGGCTAATTTTGGCGTTTTCTAAGGTGAGACTGAAGCCATTGATAGCTTATTCTCAGCTGTTGCAGGTCCTTTTAACAAAATTTAACCGCACATATTTTGTAAAATAACAGCCCTGTCTGGAATTACCGGGAACTCATAGGCTAATGGTTTAGTCTGAATAATATTGATCATACTCCATTTAGCCTATTCCTTGATCACACTAAACACGCACGAGCATGTCTGTTTCGCCATCATAAGCAATCCGCCAAGGTGGAAAAGCAGGCTTTTAAAGGGAATGGGATATGACATTTTGATTGGTTTATTGAATGTCACGCCCAAGACACACCTATAATTAATGAAGCGACTAGGTTCAGCCCAGTTGCGCCATGCGCCGTGCTTAGCGCCAAAAAAACACGCCGTTAAAATAGCAAAAGTGGACTTGGACACGCCCTAAATGGATTTAGCGCCATGCGCTTAGACTAAGCGCCAAGATCGCCAAGATAGGGCCCATAGTGTTGTTAATTCATATACCTGCTGGTTTGATTAAGAGTGCCATGCAGACTCATTGGCTGATGATTTGTTGTATGTTCATTGGTTGTTTGATATTTTCACCTATTGGTGGATGAAGAGAAGGTGTGCACTGATTGGCTGATGTCTGCGAAGACAAATCACCAGGGCCACGTTCAATCTGAAAATGTGTGCACCGTTTTGCTACGGTTTCCGGGTTGAACGACATGTTTCCTCGAAACGGTGTGAAACGGTGTGCAATGGGCTTTGAGGTACGTTTTCTCTCGTTTGGTGGGTGTGTCAGAGGTGTTACCCAATCAGCAGCGACGTGTATATAAACCCCGCCATATTAAAAAGGCACCGCTTGCGTAACACAACAGGGTGTTCAACGCACCACCGTTCTGTTTAAATAAACGTTTTGCTACATTTTGTCGGGGCTGAACGCAGCCCTGAGGTTGACAGGTGTTGTATTGTCTGACTGAATGTCTCCCATGTTTCATCATTTTAACACCTCCAGTCTGAACTGGGATTGCTCGCTGAGCATAGTGGCTTGTGTTCTGACCAGCTTATTGGCTGTATGTCCAGTACTGTACCTTTGGCAATGTTAAAGAGAGTTTGCAGACAGGGTTTTGGGGTGAGCCGTCTGACGAGGTGGTGGGCGTGTCTCCACTGGAGGGCAGTTGACCCTTGGTGACCCTATGAAAGATGGCGGTCCCTTTGTAGTGAGGAGAACTATAATTCCCAAACTCGTCCACTTCAGTCAGCTGCAGGAACAGGCGGTTCTTTCTCTGGTTGTGGAATGTAATTGTCTCAGTCATTGACTCACTGCTGGTCTCCCCTGCGTGGACATATGAATTATATATAAGTGAGAAACTATTGTAACAATTAACACAACGGGCAGGAGTGTAATATCATGGCTAGGAAACCATGATATTGCTAGGGTAAACCATGATATTACAAATCATGGCTAGGGTAAGTACTCCTGCTTATAGTCATGATGAGGTATTGACAATGCTCCTCACAATATAATCATGTTTGAAAATGTATGAAATATTAATATTAATAATCGAATGAAAGATTAAGTAAATAAGATGTCTTTACCCCTACTAAACTCTTGCATCATAATTTACTAGATGTCTATGCATGCGGTTGATTATCCAGCAAAATGTCAGGTAAATCTTATTAACTCTTAGATGATGGATGTAAACAATACTGCCTCATTCCTAAATAATCCAAGAGGCCAAAATTATCGCACAAGATGCAAAATAGGCAAAAACCTCTTTGATATTTTTATGTAAATTTTTAGCCAGTCTGACATTAAGAGAGTGTGTTTGAATGTGTTGTCAAGCAACCACAATGCTGTGACAACATTCTCATAAGGAAAGATGTTGCGGGGTCATGTTCAATAAGAAAAGACCATTCAGTAGAACCCATGCACATGGGTTAATAGCTGAATCATTCCACTTCCAATGAATCAGACACATCCAATGAATATTCAACTAGGGGGAAGATCAAAGAAAACCAAGGGGCAATATCATTTCTGTCCTTGGTCACGCCTTCTCATGAATATTCATAAATTATAATATAACCTAGCACTGATGCCAACCAGAAACTCTGCAGTTAGGCTTCAGAGAGAGCACGGAAGGAACCCAACAGCTGACCATCTGGTTCCTCTACAGTATGTGGCGCGCTTTAGGGCCCACAGGGAGCAGCAGAGACCCACCCGAGGATGTGATGTTCCCCCTGAAGGACAGCAGGAGCTGTTCGCCCTCGCGCATGGCGATATCGCCCGACGGGTCGGGGGGTCCGCAGTACCCCTCCCTGCGGAGCTTGGCCAGTTCCCAGCTCAGGTCTTTACTGGCCACCAGGGCTACCACCGCCCTCTGGGGTTGGTCTGTCCGATGGTGCAGCACGATGGTCACTCGGGAGCTGTGGACCGAGGCCTCCACCTCCTCAATCAGAGTGGTCAAATGCACGGGCCTCACGGAGGAAGCCAGGCGCAGGACTATTAACCTGAAAGAGATAAGAGAGCCATTGGCTTTCCAGGGTCTGGAGCTGCTCTGAGGTTATCACTGGATATTAAAGGTGGGAGGTGGGGCTAGAGAAGACACAGAAACGAAGGAAGGAACACACATGCCAATCATCTTCATCCATAATGATAAGGAGACATTGTTATGGCAACATTACCAACTGCAGTCCGTAGAGCTCTGCACTGGGGACTTCAACACCACACAAGCTTATTGTTCTGATGTATGCACTATGGTTGTTCTTCTTCAGTAACTTTTTCATGTGTGGTTTCACGATGTAAGTCAATGGAGAAAGCTGACAAGAACAATCGCTGTCTATATTTTCACATATAGTGATGGAGATGTGATGATTTCTATTTTCTTTGAACCCCCAGGGACTGGTCTCAAGGGCCATCCATGAGTAAACAATATCACATAGGACTATACTGTGTTTGAGTATTGTGATATAACGTTCATTGTACGTTCATTGTTCATTGTACTAAAATGTCATTAAGAGCAATTAAAATGCATGTTATCAAAAAAGACAATATTAACACACATTTTAAAAATAAAATATTGTTCAAGGTCCTAAAATACAATCTAAACATGACACCTGGGCAATGATTTGCAATTTTGAACAAAGATTTTCCTGCATGGCTGTTAAAGTACAATGAGGCAAGGGGGCTGAATACTTAAGGAATTGATCAGTTATACTGAAAAATTTCAGATTTTACTTTTCATATTGACATTGTAGAGTTTGGGTTGTTTGTGTTTGTGTTGAATACCAGCAAAAAAGCCTGATGTTTTGTGTTGAATACCAGCAAAAAAAATTATTTTTATTAAATGTTCACAAAACAAAATATGAAAAAGCTCAGTGCGTTACCCACTCACGCGGGTGTCTGCATCTCTCTGAGTGCCATTCCGATTATTATTATTATTATTATTATTGATATCTAAGGATCTTTCATGCACATTCTTTTTTTTCCCAGTGCATTAATTCACATACCTCTGCAGGTTCTCTGTCAGTTCAAATGACACCAGTCCATTCTGCATGTTCCTGACTGTAGTATTCTCCAAGACCATCCACTGTTCCTCCTTATACCCCAGCAAGACAAGCTGCTCATTCCCTGTCTCTCTGGAGCTCTTTACAGAAGCACTGCTAGACCTGAAATGACAAGACACACCAGGAACAAGCTAATATTTCAACATTTCTGCAAGAAACCAAAGCTGACTGAGGAGTGAGATGGATTGTGGGCAATATCAAAAGGGATTTATTTCACGAAGCATAGCAGACACCACAAAATGTTTAATGTCTGGGTATGAGCTCGCTTCCTTTCTAGCACATTGTTTTCTTTGTCTTTTTCCTTTTCTCTGGTTTCCATGGGCCTGGATTCAGTAAAAATGCATCCCTAACTTTGACTCATAACTCAATAGAAGTTTTTTTAAAAGTTTTATTTAGCATTCTTCTTCTTCTTCTTCTTTTTCTTCTTCAGTTTGACAAGTTCATTTTGGCCAAATTTCCAGTGTGAATAAAAAAAGGAAAAAAGCTAATGCTTGGATTTTATTGCAAAACAAAAAAACTAAAAACAGACAATGTTGATTGCATTCAGGCGTGTCTTATCAGTCGTCACCAGACTCACACGGACCCAGGCACACATCATCATGCAGGCTTTGACTTTATAATTGATCAGCTCTGTGGAAATAGGCACTGGCGGAGCTTGGCTTCAGCACAGGGTCAGTCCCCTTTTGATTGCCTCATGTGGTGGGCACTGGGCAGGTCTAACTTTGGCAAGGTCAGTCCCCTTTTCATTGCCTCACATGGTGGGCGGGCCTGGTTTAGCATGGTCAGTCCACTTTTGATTACCACACACGGTAGGCAGGCCTGGCTTTAGCAGAGTCAGTGTATTTTTGATTACCTCACACGGTAGGCAGACCTGACTTTAGCAGGGTCAGTCCACTTTTGATTACCTCACACGGTAGGCAGGCCTGACTTTAGCAGGGTCAGTGTACTTTTGATTACCTCACACGGTGGGCAGGCCTGGCTTTAGCAGAGTCAGTGTACTTTTGATTACCTCACACGGTAGGCAGGCCTGACTTTAACAGGGTCAGTCCACTTTTGATTACCTCACACGGGAGGCAGACCTGCCTTTAACAGAGTCAGTCCACTTTTGATTGCCTCGCACGGCAGGCAGGCCTGACTTTAACAGGGTCAGTCCACTTTTGATTACCTCACACGGTAGGCAGGCCTGACTTTAGCAGGGTCAGTCCACTTTTGATTATCTCACACGGTAGGCAGGCCTGGCTTTAGCAGAGTCAGTGTATTTTTGATTACCTCACACGGTAGGCAGGCCTGACTTTAACAGGGTCAGTCCACTTTTGATTACCTCACACGGGAGGCAGACCTGCCTTTAACAGAGTCAGTCCACTTTTGATTACCTCACACGGTAGGCAGGCCTGACTTTAGCAGGGTCAGTCCACTTTTGATTACCTCAGATGGTAGGCAGGCCTGACTTTAGCAGGGTCAGTTTACTTTTGATTACCTCACACGGTGGGCAGGCCTGGCCGCCATGGTGGCGGTGCTGGTAGGGCGAGCGTGGTCCGGTTCCTCCCCCGCCCTCTTGCGATCAGGGTTGGGGGGGCAGGGCAGGGTGAGGGTGGGGGGTCTGCGGAAGCGTACAGTGGAGGGGTGAGTCAGGTACACCAGCGTGCTCGTGGACAGCACCCCCTGATACACATCACTCCTCCATTTCAGCGTTGATAGGAAAGAGCCGTCCACTGGTTGGATCTATGACATATAATAATAATTATAATAATAATAATAATAATAATAATAATAATATGTTTCTTCCTATATGCCATCGAGGGCACTGTTGCCTTTGGTTTTATGGGGGGCCAAGGCTAAGGTTTACTGTGACAAATTATTTGTAAAATGCTCTATAAAAAATACTTTTTTTCAAATGATAAAATTCCTACTCCTACTACTACTACTACTAATAATAATATTAATAATATGTATTATTAATTGAATAGAAAACTAAATGCAAGTCATACTGTATGAACTACACTAACATGCTTGGCACAGAACAGAGATGGTTATAATAAAATGAAATCAAGTGCTGCAATAAAAACATTAACAATGCAGTGCCTGACAGTTATACTGAAAAAAATAGATATTTACTGTACATACAATCACACACACAGACTATAACAATGTGAGGATGCTCCTCATTAATGCATTTAATGAAGAACATTTTCATTTAAAGAATTAGCTGCGTTCAGGACTCATTTTGAAAGAGAAATCTAGGGGAAAAAACCAAAAGCAAAAAACCTGAACTGCCAAAAGTTAAGTACATTTTTCCTTGGTGTTAGCAGGGAATGTGTTACTTCATGTCTTTTTATGAAGCACAGCAGAATCATACCATGGATTGCACAACTACTGGGGCAGAGAAAGTCCCTGGTAAGTAATCAAAGCAAATCCTTGAATCCATGCTAAGCTTCAGAGAAAGTCCTTTTCTGGGGATGGTGAAGCTCTCTCTCCGTATGCATGACACTACAGCAAACAGGCCCAGCTTGTAGACTTTAACTTCTGCAAAAGAGCCCTGCAACAGCCACAATAAGAAATATAAATCTCACCAGCTTCGCACCGACATATTCAAACAAATGATCGCTAACACTGGCTAACAGTTTGAGAAAGTACAATGCGGCAAATACAAAATGGCTTCCAAAGGGAGAGACACCAAGAGCGCAAGAAATGTGAATGGAGGGTGGACTGTCCTCTCTCCTTTATGAGAAAATAATAAATATAAATATAAAAAATAAATACATAAATACATAAAATCCTAAAGCTGATCAGCTTCATTATACATCCCTGAAAGATTTACTATATTGAATGGTGAAGTATACTGTGCGTTCATATACTGTATACAGTATGCATATGCTTCACCATTCAAATTATATATTTTCTTTTTTTAACAGATGTAAAGTTATGAGAGTTATGTTGTTTTCATTCCTTTGGTGGTACCAACCCTCTTTCCTCCGTATATGCCCTCTGTAGAGGCAGGACTGATATAGCTGGTCTGTTCTTCCCCGTCGATCACCTTGACAACAATGTCTCGATAGCTCCCCCTGTGGCGGCTGGTGAAAGGAATGGCGACGGACACGGGACAGGGAGTCCTCATTCGGTCTGGGGTCTGAATCCGGAGCACGCTGCTGACCAGCTCCTCCGCTCCAGACACTACCTGGGAGCTGGCGGAGTTCACCACCTCGCAGGTCATGACCTGGGCCAGGCCCCCTGGGGCTGTCACGTAGCAGGAGTCTGGGATTTCACCCGCCCCGTCTACTGACAGTCCCGGCAGGCTGAAAGAGAACAGACGAAGAAGGTTCAATAATCTGCACACTGTTTCGGAAATAGAACACCCCTTGGTGGCTAGATGGTGGGATTTCATCATGAGAATCACCTTGCTGCTTATGAAAAAAAATTCCAAGAAAAAATGTTGTTAGAACTGGTACACATAGCATGTAACAAACTCTTCACTGTTACATGAAGTATTTTTACATGGAGCATTGTCAATGTATGTAACAGTTTGCAGGGTCACTTACAAAAGGCTTGACGTGGTGCTGAATACTCTTTTGACAGCAGGCAAATAATATGAGCCTAGATGGGCTCAAAGGCCTGCTTTTGAAAAGATTCCTATGTTGTAAAATGGATCCTAGGCTTGTGACAGTGTTATTATTTGAGACCGGTGTTACTTCCCTCTACAAAGCTGTTAATTTACCGGTAATTTACTGGTATTACCGACCTTTGCCGGATTCCCTCATGAGGCGATTATGGGGGATTGGGGGCTGAACCTTTAATTTTTGGGTGTATCAATTAAAAACTAGGTGTTCCTACACTGCGTGCTGCCGCCACTGTTTTAGGGGAGCCTATTATTTCACCTATTTAACAGGTAGCACAGGCTTATGTGACCTGACCGTGACCCTAAAACAAAACAAGAGGATAATGCCAGGTTGGTAAACAGGAAGTGACCTCAGCAGAGGGTCTGTGAAACAACAGTCTGACAAGTCAGAGGAAACAGACGCCGATGAATCTGATATCAGCCGACACTGTCTCTGAAATCACCGGACGAGAAGAGTGGTCAGAGAAACAGTGCAGATAAGCGTGTTGGATAGGACCTGGTCACATGCCACAGGCAGGCCTGTTGCACTTGGTGAACCATACATTTCTCATTCAGAGAGTAAGACTGGAATGCACGGAGATTAAGATATCACAAGATGCAATGCCTGGATATTTATAAGCCATCATATCTTTGATTATTAATATAAGTCATCATATCTTTGAAACTATAGGCACAGACACAGCACTGTTTTATTTATTTCTTCTTTAGGAAAGTGGGTTACTGGGACAAGACCGGTTAAAGCCACCCACCTTTCCTGTTCCCTGAATCACAAGGATGAATCGGATTAAGTAAGGATAAAAAACAACAACAAAAAAGATATGACAAACCTATGCGATTCTGCTTCTAAACAGGTGGTGGTGACAAAAACAACACTTACTACAATGATGACTCCTCCAATCACACTATTATTATTGTATAGGCGTGATGTATACAATCACATTTCCCTTATTAAAAGTCCACTCAAATACTTCTGGGTCTGTGTTCATGTTATCTGATAGGCCATATTGCATCCTGTGAGAGCATCATATCGGGCTGCATGATGAAATACTTGTAATACATATAAATGTAATACACTGTATGTAGAGGATGATGAATCTTAGCAATTGACTGTGCCCTCCAACTTTTTCAGAGCTACCATCTTCTTCATGTCATGGTTTTGAACCCTGTTGTCCTATGCGGTCGTTTTCCTCGGTGGCCACGCGGGGGCGCTGCCCTTTTGGTGGATGCTTGCTCCGCCCTGCTGAGTTGGGGGAGTTTCTGTTAAGCGTTTACACCTGTCGTAGTCACCTGAGAGATGTATATCTTCGCAGACCACTGCGGAGCTACTGCGTCTCGGAATGTTTGTTAGTGTTTGGTCTTTTTTTGTCGTTTTTTCTCCCGGGCTGAGCACCGCTGGCGTCTAGTTTCTTTTTTTGTGACTGCCGCTTCTACCCGTGCCTCTCTCTCTCTCTTTTATGTTTTTGTTTTTGTCCGTTCGTCTTCATCTGGGTTGTCTGTTTAAACTTCTCCGTGCCCTACTCCTGGACTCTGCCCTGATCTCGCTGAATTTCACCGGACTACCACCTCATACTACTGGATTACAAACTGCATTTATCCCTTCCCTTCCCACCCTCTGTGCTCGGCTCGCTGGTGAGTTTGAAATTGTGTTTTGTGAGTTTGCCCTGACCTACCCGCTGCGTGCTGTCTTAATAACATTAACAACTTTAGCCTAGCCGTGCCGGCTAACTCAGCTAGCGTAGCCTGGTCTAGCTAAAAATAACAAACTTTGCCTAGTTGTGCCGGCTGCCTAACCCGGTCCCGGGAGGGAGTGGAGACTCCCTTGCTGGTTCCGTGGTTTCTGGTTGCTGTGCACCGTTGGCCCAGCTGTGTCGGCTACCCAACCTGGTCTCAGGAGGGAGTGGAGACTCCCTTGCTGATTCCGTGGGTTGTGTAGCTGTCTCAGCTAACTTAGCTAAGCTAGCTCTGCTGGCTTGGCTGGGTTGGCTGACTCAGCTGGCTCGACCTGGCCTGGCTGTGCCGGCTGACTGGCCTGCCTCCTCCGGGGGAGTCTCCACTCCCTCTCTTCCAGCTGCTGGCCTGGTTGCTAGCATGGCACGGCTGGGCTACCATGCCCAGCGGGTTGAGTCTCGGGGACTCCAGCACAACAACAACAACATCACCCCCCCCCTCTGGCTCAATGCTACCCAACTCGTAGCCTATCAGTTACTACTCACTGTCAATCTACTCCCTGGATTACTCCCCTCTACACTCATGTCTCAACTTGGATTTCCACTCTTCCTACTGCTGTTTTTTTCCTCTGGACTACCACTTTTTTCACCTACCCCCCCAAGTCCTATTTTTGCCCCTGGACACACCTATGCCCCTTCAGACCTTCATGCACTGAACAACAACCACCGCCTCACTACCGCTGCTGCTACCGCTGCCAGTAATGCTGGCATCCTCAGCCGCCGCCGCTACATCCACCGAGGCTCTGGCCACAACCGACACCGGACTCTACACTATCCTAAAGGCACAAACATCCCCTCACTCTGGACTAATTCCCGCCCCCACGTCAACACCACGCATCGCACCTCTAACCTCAGCAACCTTCGTTCCCCCCCCCCAGCCCCTCTATCCATCACCTTCGCACTGCTGAACACTCGTTCTCTCACCAACAAATCACCTGTAATTTCTGAACTAATACTGGACAATAACATTGACTTCCTC
This sequence comes from Synaphobranchus kaupii, assembly GCA_029718625.1. Lineage (NCBI taxonomy): Eukaryota > Metazoa > Chordata > Actinopteri > Anguilliformes > Synaphobranchidae > Synaphobranchus > Synaphobranchus kaupii. The sequence goes on along the minus strand of CM056376.1, from coordinate 109,897,121 downwards.
CTCCTCACCGAAACCTGGCAACAACCCTCCGACTACTACGCACTCAACCAGGCCACCCCCACCAACTACTGCTACATCGCCAAGCCCCGCTCCTCTGGCCGAGGGGGGGGCATTGCTGTTCTCCATAAACAATCCCTATCTGTTACTGAACTGGACCTCAACCTTCCACCCATGTCAACCTTTGAATATCTTGCTCTCTCCCTCCCCAACTCCATCACTGCAATACTACTCTACCGCCCCCCGAAGACACACCCCTCTTTTCTCTCTGAACTCTCTGAACTCCTCACCATCGCCTCTTCTCTCTCCAACCGCCTCCTGCTCACTGGCGACTTCAACATCCACGTTGACCTTCCAAACTCTCCCCTCACTCCTGACTTTCTCTCCCTCCTTGACTGTTTTCACCTCACCCAGCACATCAACTTCCCCACCCATGCCAAAGGCCATACCCTTGACCTTGTTTGCTCCTCCTCCCTTCCCCTATCCAACCTCCGCCCTCTCCCCTTCCCACTCTCTGACCACCATTGTATCCTTTTCTCTGCCCCTCTCCCCTCACCCCATCACTCCACAAAACGTTCAATCTCCTTCCGTAATATTAAGTTTGTCAACCCACTAACTCTTTCCCAGCTCATTTCCTCTGCCCTCCCCCCTGACTCGGCCCCCCCCCTCTTCACCTGACGACTATGCCATCTTACTTGACACCATCCTCTCTGACTCCCTCAACTCCATGGCCCCCTGGAAAACCATCACTGTTTCTTTCACCACCTCCTCCCCCTGGTACACTTCCGAACTTCGTACTATGAAGCAAACCGGTCGGCAGCTGGAGCGACTCTATAAAAAAACCCACCTTACCGTCCACGCTGAAGCTTACAAACAGCACATCTCCTCTTACCGCGATGCTCTCCTTGCTGCCAAATCTGCTCACTACTCCACTCTCATCAACAGCACAAATCGCAACCCCCGGATCCTCTTTTCCACTGTTAAGACACTACTCCAGCCCCCCGACAATAACCCACCCTCCTCCACTGACCTCTGCAACTCCTTTCTCCACTCCTTCAATAATAAAATCTCCCAAATAAACACCTCCCTGACTGCCTCCATCACTAACTCCTTCACCCCCCCCTCCCCCGACTTTCACCCTCCCCCTCCCTGATCGCCCACCTACCCCCCCCCTCACTGCCTTTTCCCCTGTTGATTCCTCCCTCATCTCTGACATCATCACCGTCTCCAAGACCACCACCTGCTCCCTCGACCCTCTCCCCCACTACCCTAACTAAGACCTGCCTCCCCGTCCTCATCCCCCACCTCACCACCCTTTTCAATCAGTCCCTAGCACTCGGTCATGTTCCCTCGGCCTATAAACTGGCCGCTGTCACTCCCATCCTTAAAAAGCCCTCCCTCGACCCAACCATCCTCACCAACTACCGCCCCATCTCCAACCTACCATTCCTGTCCAAAACCCTAGAACGTATTGTCGCCGCCCAACTTCACTCCCATCTTCAGTCCTACAATCTCTATGAACCCCTTCAGTCTGGTTTCCGCCCCCTCCATAGCACTGAAACTGCTCTTGTCAAAGTCACCAATGATCTCCTCACCTCTGCTGATTCAGGTGCCCTCAACATCCTGCTGCTGCTGGACCTTAGTGCCGCTTTTGACACTGTGGACCACTCCATCCTCCTTCAAAGGCTAGGGCAGCTGGGTGTTGAGGGCACCGCACTTGACTGGTTCACCTCATACCTCTCTGGCAGACAACAATTCATCTCTCTCTCCGGTCACACCTCCTCCCTTTCCCCTGTCACGCAGGGGGTCCCCCAGGGCTCGGTCCTCGGGCCCCTGCTCTTCATCTGTTACATATTTCCCCTTGGTCACATCATCCGCAAATTTAACATGGACTTCCACTGCTACGCCGACGACACTCAGATTTACATTAGCACAAAATCCACTCAGAACCCACCCCTCACCCACATTAATACCTGCATCTCCACAATTAAAACCTGGCTGACCCATAATTTCCTCAAACTCAACAGTGACAAAACTGAACTCCTACTCATTGGCACCAAATCCACACTTTCAAAGACCAGCCCCATCTCACTCACCATCGATGACTCAACCATCACTCCCTCCCCCCTGGCACGCAACCTTGGTTTCATCCTTGACCCCACCCTCTCCTTTGTCCCCCATGTCAGCTCTGTCATCAAGACCTCATACTTCCACCTCCGCAATATTGCCAAAATCAGACACTGCCTCTCCCCCTCTGCTGCTGAAAACCTCATTCACGCCTTTATCTCCTCCCGCCTTGATTATTGCAACTCCCTTCTTACTGGCATCACCTCCCACTCCCTCCATAGACTCCAAATGGTCCAGAACTCCGCTGCCCGTCTACTCACTCACACCCGGTCCCGTGAACACATCACCCCTGTACTCCAATCTCTTCACTGGCTCCCCATCAAAGAGCGCATTAACTTTAAAGTTCTCCTCCTCACCTTTAAAGCCCTCCACAGCCTGGCCCCCCCCTACCTGACTGACCTCCTCCTGCCCCTCCGCCCCACCCGAACCCTCCGCTCTTCCGCCACCACCACCCTCTTCATACCATTTTCCAAACTCAAAACCTTTGGCGATCGAGCCTTTTCCAGGACTGCACCCCGACTCTGGAACTCACTCCCACAAACCGTCAGAGACTCACCCACACTCCCCATTTTCAAATCCCGGCTAAAAACATTTCTTTTCTCCCAAGCCTACAACCTCCCCTACCCCTAAATGACCCTCCTCCGTTTCTCCTCCCACCCTAACCATCTGCTCAGCCTCCCCTCTTCTTCTCTCTCTTCTCCTCTCACCCCGTCCACCATGTTATTTTCTGTGATTTTTGTACGTGTTTATTTACTGTCCCAGTTGTTTTTTGTTTATTTTGTGTGTTCCACCAGCCAGTTACTTCACCTTCATCTCATTTGTTACCATCTCTCCTTTTGTCTTGTTGTCTTTTGTGTTTCTGTTCCCCCCTCTCAAATTCTGTAAGCGACCTTGGGTTCTGAAAGGCGCTATATAAATAAAATGTATTATTATTATTATTATTATATAAGCCTACCGTTTCCTTCACTCGGGGCTTATTTCTTACTGGCTTAGTAGTTCCTTATCTCGTAGAAGTTTGGGACCGTAAATCTCTGCTCTATTTCGCCTTAATGTGCTTTTTCTCCGTATATGGAGATTTGGGCGCTTCTTGTTTGGAACTGTAGTTCTGTTTCGCCCCTCGGTGCATGTCGTCTCATAGGAGATCGGGCGTTTCGCTTCTGCTAGGTTGCTTAGCTTGTAGAAGTGTAGAGTAGCTGTTCTTTGTTCCCCTTCGCCTGTTATTTTGGTTTTCTTACTGATAGACCTGGCGTTTTGCTTCTACTCAATTCCGTGTTACTGTGAGCCAGTAAGTAGCTTTGGTACGTGTTTCCCTGTTTGGTCTCCTTCTCGTGGACTGCGTTCCCCTTTGTTGTGAGTCAGGGTTTTTTATTTGTATTGAGAAGACTGCGTGTTTCGTATAATAGCCTCGGAACGTTAGCTCTCTGTTCCATTTCGCCTCGTTACATACATTCTTTTACTGAGAGGCTAGGGCGGTTGTTTTTATATTAAGCGTGCGTTAGTCTATTTGGATAGGAAAGTTATGGGACGACGATCTCCGTCGGCTCACCTGTAAAATGTTTCTCCCTCCTGGGAGATCGGGTGTGTACCTCTTGTTTTCTGCTTTAGACTGCGCACTTATTAAACTAGAAGTGGAACGTTAGATCTCTGTTCCTGTTCGCCTCGTTAGATTTCCCCTTATTTGAGAGGCAGAGCTTATTTGTGTTTGTGCTTGTGTCAGTCAGATAGCCTATAGTTTCGGTGCAGCTGTCCTTTCGTCTTTTGTGCTTGTTCTCCGGGTATGGAGATTTGGGCTATTCTGTTCAGAACTTAGTTCTGTTTGCCCTTCGGTGCAATTCGTCTTAGTGAGACCGGGCGATGTTGTGGACATGTTTGCGTGTGACTGCGAGCCTTTAAGCCTTGGAACATTAATTATCTGTTCCATCGCCTCATTATTTTCCTCCTGTCGGAGAGGTGGGCGTGGCTCTGTTTTAAGCTTGGTCATTTTTGCTGGTAAGGTTATGGGACTGCGGTTCTCCGTCGGCTCGCCTGTAAAATGTTTCTTCCCCCTGGGAGATCGGGCGTTTACCCTCCTCTAGGTTCTGCATATGACTGTTAGTGCTAGCTTATGGAATTAGCCACGTAACGTTATATCTGTTCTTTTGCCTCCTCTTATTAAATTATATTATTCTTTATTTGTTGACTGTTTATTTGTTTGTGCCTTTACGCTACTCGCCCGTTCTGATTTGTCTCGTTACCGAGACAGGGCGCGTATTTATTTCTGGCTGTTCAGATCCCTGTCCTTGCGCTCTACTTTGCGTGTGACAGTAAGCCGGTTAGTAGCGTCTGTAGTGGTGTTCGTTGTTGTCTTGTCTCCTCCCTTATCTGCGGGTATCCCGCCTTAGTGGCCTAAGGGCTTAATGAATCCCCTTGCTGCGTTTGGCTCCTCCCACCTCACACGTCACGCCCCATTACACTTCATTCTTCAGGGTTCTGGACAGACTTTATTAAAGTCAGTTTGGAAATAATTGGCTGGTTCTAATAAGTCTCCTGGTGGTCACCACCAACTTTAAAATAGCTTGTCAATAAACAACCAAACATAGTTTAACCATGGAGTTCCTCAACATTAACAACATCACATTGCGCATGAAAATTTCTCTAAGCAAAGGCCATGCCCTCTACTACATTAGGAAAAAACCTCATATGAGAAAGTAACACCCCCCCCCCCCCCCCCACACACTCCCACCCCGGCTGTTGGAACTTTAGCCCCTTTTTCAATTGCACCTTATGTGCACAAATCATTCAAATGTACAAATCACACCTGCAGTAGGTTGGCCTCTCATAACGGCCAGCCTTCCATTATGATGAGCCAAACCAGGTTCACACCCTGAAGTGAGATAAGTCCGCCCAACCTGCTAGCACGTGTTTTGCTAATGCGTCAATATTCCTTTGCTTCTTCCAAAAAGTTTGATATTGTGTAGGTGGGGTTTAAATCGGAGGCAGCGATTCAATCCAACTCCAAGACCATAAAACTGGCTTAAACTTCATAAAAGTAGACCGCAGGATTTTTAGTGGAAAACAATCTTACCAAGCAACAGTAATGGCCCTTCCCAGAAGCCCCAGGGATTGATTAGACCCTCGAATGGTACGCATGAATGTGTCCTTAGAGTCAAGCTGGCCTAGTCAGTCTGTGGACCATAATACAAACCACGAACAGCATTGAGGGCAGGATAACTATTCCCACTGAGATTTTGGAGAAATGTAAAATTCATTCTTCCAGAGCCATACCCTCTATCTCCTCCCTTGTTCCTCTACTCTCCCATGCTAGTGGGAGATTAAATATTAATGACAGAATAGATGTATATGGCAGCATTTCTCCAACCCTGGTCCTGGGGCACACCTTATACTCTGATTTCAATTCCAGTTCCACTCTCAATAGAGTATGTTAGAATTGCTTCAGCTATAACAAATAAACACATAAGCAAACATATCTTTATCTTTTTGGTGACAAAAATGTACTGTAAAGATTAAGTTGTTTTTTGAACATTTTTATACTAAACTTATCTACTACCTGAATTGCCACATCTACCCTTATCTACCACAAATAAATTAATTGAGGGCTTGACTGAAAATAAAAGCAGCAAATACAATGCCCTCCACAATTATTGGCACCCCTGGCAAAGATGAGTATAAAGGGTTATACAAAATTAACCTTTTGGTGAATTAGCTCAATCTCACACTGAAAAAATGAGAAAAATCCCACCTTTAATTGAAGTAAATTTATTCTGAGAAAAAAAATCCCTCATCAAGAAATAACTATTTTTAACAAAACCACGTGTGCCACAATTATTGGCACCCCTAGAAATTCTTATGAACAAAATGTAACTGAAGCATTTTTTACATTTATATTTTACTTTTTAAAGTTGATCAGAGTGTTTAGGAACTTTCAAGCAGTAATCCATGACTTCCTATTTCACTCATAAATATGAGGTGACACAGAGGCCATATTCCCTTATTCATACATCAACATGGGAAAGATAAGAGAACACACAAATCGAATGAGGGAAAAGTGTGTTGCGCTTCATAGAAAAATATAAAAAAATTGCTACTCACCTGAAAATGTCCATATCTACCGTTAGGGCAATACTGGAAGTACGGCGGCAGAGCGAACGTGGCCATTGCAACTTGTTGCTGTTCTTTGTTTTTGTAGTCGACCAGTGCTGGCACTACATTCGTAGGTAACGTAAAGTATCGCTCCGCCTCCGTACTTCCACAGAGAATATAGGTCAGCACAAAGTAAAGGATTCAATGATAGTTTGACTTAAAAAATTATGGTATAAACACTCTAAATAACCCCGATAGACTGTCGTCGTATTTTATTTGCTTTGGGTGCACTGTGGAGTGTTTAAGTGCGTTTGGTAGTGGATGCTACAGGTTGCCATAGAGTTGCACTAGCATTAGCAACGTGTGCATGTCCAAAAGAAGGGACAGCATGGAATTAGCTGAAAATGGTTTCCATCAATCAACTACATCATGGGTAAGTCGTAATTGCAACATTATGTCAAAAATTCCGAACTATCCCTTTAAGGGTATAGGTAACAGCGCCGCCTCCAGATATAGCGGCTACCTATAATTGCTGACATGGAGACACGCAAACACACACATACGCGTGCACCTACACGGACACACAAACAAACACACGCACAAACTCGCACACACACGCATGCACACACACACACACACACACACACACACGCACACACATGTACACACGCACACGCACACATTCACAGAACACACACACAGAGTATAGGAGGACACTGCAGTACTCACGGTCGCGTGACCCAGCCTTCCCTCTTCTTTCCTTCTTGTCGCTGTTCTCTTCCGTCACCTCCCCAAACCCCCTCCTCCATTCCTTGATCCAGTGCTCCACCACCTGGGATGCCCTTGTCGGGTCCCTTTCTGGGGTGACCTACGTCAACAACGACCACACCACCTCCGCCCAGGTCATGGTCAGCTCCACCCACATCACCTCCATTTCCCGCTTCAGAGGGCTGGGCCGTCATCTCCATCCCCACATGCCTCTGTTCTACATCTTCAGAACTCACGGCAGGGTTTAGTGGGCTGTAGCCCGGTGCATCGTGGGAGTCGGAGTCCACTGGATTTGCCTGCTGATTTTGCAGGGACACAGGCTCCTGCCCTTCAGATTGTGAGGACTGCTCCTCACAATCCAGGTCATGTGTGGCCTGGCTATCGCCATCACAATCTGAAGCCATGGAAGCTGCTGTATCCAACTTCCTTTGCATGCTCTGTAAGTAACCCTCAATGATTCTGAGATCGTCCACCAAGCCGTGCATGGCATCCCCAGTGCTGGAGGCCTTGCAAGTGGCAGGCGGTTTGTCTGAAATAAAAAAGAAAGAAAGAAAAAAACCTCTCCTCACCTTTAAGTGATACTTAATTTGCAGTAAATTAATTTAGACTCAAATCTAATTAGAATGTAAAAGGGTCCATCTTTCCCCAGAGGGGAAGAACAATTTGTCATTGTAAAATTCTCACTAAGTCTGCAGTTCAGTTTTAGTGTGCACCATTTTGAACTTGGAATCACAAATCTTAAATAGATATTTCATATACGTACGTACAATTATACTCCTATTTCCAATTCAAAGAAGAAATGTCAGTGTATTGTGACTGACTTGAGTTTATTTTCACTGGGCAATACTAACCCACCTGTTTGGTGTTCCTGGAAAGTTCCTGATGGCAATATGTCTAAGGAAACCTGAAGCGTCTCCCTCCAAGTGGTGACTTTTTCCAGATGGAATGTGCTCAGGTCTCTGGAGAGGCCGATCACCTGCTGCAGGAGGTGTTGCTCTCCACAGTTCCTCTCTCTTCTGAGGAGACTGGAAAGCTGCTGGTTCTTCTCTACAATCGATTCCAGGAGTCTGTCTGACTCTGGCTGGCGTGGATCCTCCTCCATTGTCATTTGTTTAACACGGCATTTAACTGAAATAAAGTAAATCACTGAAAAAAGCAGACAGAAAAGGACCCTAATCCGAACCTCTAAAGCCACGCGGCGGGAGACATTTTACACGGTTTCTCCCCGTTGCTTGCTGAGAAAACACTGAGAGGACTGCAGCAGCCAAGAGACTGCTTAACACCAGCTCCTCAATGCCACCAGCCTGTATTTACCTCCATCTTGTTATAAAATGTTACTACGGTGACAGGTGGGTGTGGCCCAAGACAAAAGCCCTTTTTGCGGAGGGAGAGACTCAAAGGAAGACGAATGTGGTTCTGCCTGAAAAGGACCGTCCAATGACGTCCCACTGAGAGACACTTTTATTTTTTTTATGTGACACTTGCTGAGGGTGCTCGTTTCTAGAGGGAACAGGCATTGTGCTGGTCTGACTCTAAGGGCTTAGCCAACAGAGCAGCTGCGCTGTTTTTGGTTCTTTTAATAGGATTCTGTTAAACCTTCTTTTATGACAAATCACATTCTGTTACATTGCTTTTTTTCTACTTGCCCACTTATCGTGTCTTTATTTATCACAGGGTACTTCATGAAAGTAGGAAGTGTTTGCGTTGCTTTGTTTGCGCTCGTTTTTATGTCTTCTGGCGAGGTGAGCGTGTTGATGCAAAATGGCAGCAACCGCCATCTGTGGTGGACGAGCGATCACCCACTCACTCAATAAAACACTCTGAGATTCATGAAAAACACAATATACGTACATGTAATTCATCATTCTCATTTTTTACAAAACACTGAATGCACGTCAGAGTGAATCTTCAGGTGTCCCTCTCCCCCCCTTAATCTGTCAGTAAACATGGCCCAGCCCGACACCTCTCGGCTGATCTTTGCGTTCTTCCAGCCTTGGCTACCGCCGGGCTGCTGTAGGCTACTGGCTGTTTGCATACGCAGGGAAAGCAAGCACAGAGCCGGGGTTAAAGCTCTACTGACTCTGCCTTAGAAGGTGTACTTTAGGTCAACACCACAGACTGACCATCTGAGAACACTAAGGACATGGCCTTTACCCATGACAAAACGTCACCAAATAAATTCAGGACACAAATTACATTTGAACGTTTAAACTTTTGAGAGCTTGCGTCTTTGTGTGTGTTTGTGTGTGTGTGTCAGAAGCACACTTTTATGGTTTTTATTATGGCTGTGAGTCATACAGTATGGCAAGATAGAGGTTTCGTGTGTGTGTGTGTGTGTGTGTGTGTGTGTGTGTGTGTGTGTGTGAGTATGTGGTATGTGTGTGTGTGTGTGTGTGTGTGTGTTTGCATGTCAGTGTATGCGTCTGTGAGTAAGATTATAGGTGTAGCAGTACATGTTTAGTCATGTTCTTTATTTCCAATGCTGGTGGGGATTCAGGACAATGCCCTCTCAAGTGTGGCAGAAAGACGTCTGATTGGCAGAGGCATATACTGGCCCCCCCGTCTGTTCATAGGGCATTCCAGCACCTTGTCTCCATGGTCACCTTATTGCCCTAGAAAGGGTGGGGCAGCCTTTCTCAGCAGAAAGCTATTGTGGAAGAGTTTTAAATAAAATGTACTGCTATTGCTGCGCAGTCAGACCTATATAAAAGTGAGTCATGCTGACAATCTAAAACCAATGCAATTTAACAACATGCTGTGCTGAGGCATGGCTAATAAAACAAAATAAATCATAATATATATATTCAGTATATACACAATTAAATCTACAACACAATAAAGTGTGCAAAAAGTGAGTTGAATAATTTTGAGTGCAACTGTATATATATATATATATATATATATATATATATTATTCTACTACTTCACCTGTACATAGTCATCTCATTAGTAGAAATCTATTTGATGTGAACTGTGTCGCAAGTTTCTAAGCACTGAAGAAAGCATGTAGCTGAAACGTTTGCTCTAGTCTAGCCGGTTCCTTCCTTTTCACGTGCACTTATCATTCTTTTTTTTGCACTATGTAATTGTCCTAATAAATATATTTTTGGGAGACGCCAGTGTCTGATTCTATATCCACGGAATGCTCCTGACACCTTCTTCTCTCTATATATTATTCCCGCCATTATTCACTACTTGGTTTATCTAAAGCACAATAACAGCGGCATTGGGAAACGATTGCGTGTTCCATTGGCTCAACGAGGCCTGGGCACAGTTTAGCTCTTGCTTTCGGTTTCAGCGTGAGCGTGCAGGACCTGTCACATGCCAACGTTAAACCTTTCATTTTTCACACGATCAGCCGTCAATCTGAGCGCCGCGTTCCGAGCACGCCCGCCCGCTCCCTCGCTCGCTCGTCCGATGCGTCCCACGCAGCCCCGGCGCCAGCGCTCCTAATGATCCTTCGTCATGACTGAGCGCATCCACTCTCAGGTTTTAATTAGCAGCGATTTTAATTAATATCAGAAGAGGGATGGCGCACAGCTCATTTTATGCAACCTCGCATGTCAGGCCGCCTGCACCCCTCTGATACTTTTGATGTAATAGCAGAACGTTTCCTACAGGGAACAAAATACGCATAATGACTGCGCGCCTAATTGAGGAGCAGATATTGATGAGTTCAGCTCGTGTTTGAAAAGCTGCAGGTACCACCAACAAAATACAAATGTGTCTGTGTTTGCCCGTCTGCTTAAAGAAACACGTCTCCTTTGTTCTGGGGCTTCCCTCCCTGGACTCCTTAGGCGGTAGGGGGGTAGGCAACACTGGTCCCGGAGTGCCGGTGCCGTTTCAGGTTTTTGTTCCATCTCAGCTTGATCGCAAGAGTTTGATGGACAATTAAAAGTCTGAGCCTGATATTCTTAATAGTGAAACGCAGAGTGCCTCCAGCACGTGGTCACCTGCATTCATTAAACCTGATCAATTAAAATCAATCCAGTTATGTAGTTATAGGATTGGATGGGGCAAAAAGCAGACAACCAGCTCTGGGACTACAGGAACAGGGTCGCCTGCCCCTGCCTTACGGCTTACTGTAGGACCTTTGTAACCGTATGGCAGGAGCTGATATCAGACATGCCAGCACACGCCGCTGCCGCGCACGGACGTGGGTCTATTGCGGAATGTAGGGACTTGTGCGGACATAAACCAGCGGGGCCACGGTTAGAATATATGAGTCTGCAGGCAAGCGCGGAGGTGGAGGACGCTGTGGCGCTGTGGCGCTGCGAACAGGCCTGACACGCCCCGCGCGCGTTCTGAACGCGCTTAACCTCAGGTGAGATAAAAAACAGCGTGCCCTGACGTATAAGGGCTTGGCGCTTAACCATTAAGTGAGAGGTTTGAGTTACACAGTAAGTGGAGCAGCATTGTTCGGCAATATGAACAGATTATACCTGAAAAAAAGTAGTACAAGAGGCATGCCCAAATGAATTGAATGCACAAAAAGTCATTAGGTGTGCAATTACTCACTGTGTCAACATGAATATATCACATCCGGTGTGTCAGGCATTGACAACCCCCCACCGCCCTTATGTGCTTTACATGACCTTTAGCCGCCATGCTCATCCCGGAAAAACAGTCAGAAAATAATGAATGTTGTATAGCTGGGTTGCCACGTTTCTACGTTTCTAAAAGATGAGGCCAATTTCACATGAATCTTGGTTGCATGTACGATACATGTATTTTTTTTATTGTAAATATTGTAAATTTTGTTTTTACATTGTAAATGTAAGTTTACTTCAACCCCACTGTAATCATCCATATTTTCAAATATTTCCCCCCTTAAGAACTTTACTACAGCACCACCTTCTGGTCAAGGTGGCACTTTTTTTCTCTCTCAATATTATTCTGCGAAAAGAAACCGCCAAAGTTTATTTTTACATGTACTGCTGCCTACTATACGTGTCTGTGGAAGCTATTTGCTCTGTGCAGGAAGATGGTGTCAGAGACCTCAATGTTAGAAGAAAAAAAAAAACTTAATCATACCATGCCGTATGTCTGACACTGTATTTCTAAAGGTAAAAAAATAAAGTGGGAGAGACAGAATGAATATGTAAGAAATAAAGTAAACATAGAAACCAAGTCACTCAGAAACATGGCTTGTTTTAGAACAAGTGGCCAGCAGTTTCCAGAGAGATATTAAAAATAATTGCCTGTACATACGAGATGCGGGGTGGTCGAATGTGATGCACAATTCAGTGGTCTTTTGTTTGTTTTCTGAACTTTTTTGTAATTTAATTTGTGCATCTCACTATGATTTCTAATAGTTCAAAGTGCATTATAAAACCTCTCGAAACACTAATGATCTTGTCCAGTTGGCATGTAAAGTACAGTATATTCCAAGCTGCATTTTTAAACAGCGCCTTTTTTAAAACATTTCTCTCAAAGCGGAATGTCTCTGGGCGGGTCCCCGGCTGAGTCTGTCACCAAATGTGTGTCACCCTGCAAGTCTCCAGCCCATCAGCACTGGTGCCGCCAAAATCCAATTCCGGTCCATGGGGCGTGTAAGTGCATGAAGTCTTAGCAGTCTGGGCCGATCACTGAGAACATTTACATTTTCCATTTACATATTAGGTATTTAGCTTACGCTCTTATCCAGAGCAACTTACAATTACATTTACCGGACAAAGCAAAGGCCTAGATTTGTAATCTCAAACATTCCAAATAGCAATTGGGGGGGGGGGGGGGGGGGGAGGGGGATTAAGGCACTTAGTGGCTGGATGGTCCCCACAGCCTGGTATCTTTAAAGGCACAGTTCTAGAGTTTGGATCCTTGTATCTGTTAAGGCACTGTTCTAGTGTGTGGATGGGCTTCACAGCCTGGTATCTGTTAAGATACTGTTCTAGTGCATGAATGGGCTTCAAGGTCTGGTATCTGTTAAGATACTGTTCCAGTGCATGAATGGGCTCCAAGGTCTGGTATCTGTTAAGATACTGTTCTAGTGCATGAATGGGCTTCAAGGTCTGGTATCTGTTAAGATACTGTTCCAGTGCATGAATGGGCTTCAAGGTCTGGTATCTGTTAAGATACTGTTCTAGTGGATGGATGGGCCCCACAGTCTGGTATCAAATCTGAGCTATGACTATGGCCTACAACCCTTCACAGAACAATTGGTGCTACAATCTTTTTTTTTGTGCAGTATGGCATGCGGCAGTCACTCCTTCACTTATGCATCCTGTTAAACAGTTGGCAAAACTGGTTTTTAGTTGTGTTCTGTGTGAAAGGCAAATTGTTGGCCTGTACCCAATACACCTGACCTGGTTTACTCAGAATTGGTTAATATGAGTGGTCTGGCACATTGCAAGTTGTGCTGTAACCAATGTATTAGCAGGCGGTGTTGGCCCAGCAATGTAAGTCTACCTTTCACCAAAAGTATCTCATCAATCAGTCAGTATTCAGTGTTCAGTGGGTGGTTTTGCATCTGGGGGTCAATGTTGGCTAGCGTATGTAAGGGTCAAATTGGCCCTGTGCTGACTGCTGGCACACAGTTCAATACACCTAATACAACCAAACATGTGACTGTTAGTCAGCAGGCGATGTTGGTCTGAGATTTATACACTATAATAGCCGAACAATTAATCACATGTTGTTTGCAAAAGATAAAAGCACAATAAGGGCTGACTTGGGGTGATTGTTGTCAGACCATAACTGGTCTTGTTGTCCCTTTGGCTTGTTGGCCCAGTGATAACATTGGCACAAGGCCAACATGGGGCCAACTGGGTCATTTTTGTTACATTTTAAACTGTGAAGAATATGTCAATTGAGTTGAATTACCTAAACCTACATTCTGAAACATTTCATGGATTAACTTTACCCTGGCAGTGTGGTATTCATGCACAAAAATTATTACCTCACGTAATAATATTAATAATAATAATAATAATAATAATAATAATAATAATAATAAAAAGCTCAAATCATTAATCATATTAGTTTAATAAGGATGTTTTACATTGTGGCGCATGCTGGGACGTGTGTATTTTGGTTATTTGAACTTCTATTGGCAACCACAACAAAACAAATCAACAAAATATCCAAAACACTTTTTTTTTGTCACAGACATATTAAGTTCAACCATAACTGACTGTTGATTTCTTATGAAACGTCACTTACTCGCTCAAAAAAAAAACGCGTTTCAGAACACTCCTTGCCTTGTAGCCTACTAATTGGCAGAAATAATAGGCCTAATGATCGCACATCAATTGCGTAATACGTGTTTTATAATAAATAACTCTCGGTGTGCAGTTTTTAGAGAGACCAGCAGCAGCAAGCCTGCACTTTCAGGTAATAAACACAGATTTCTCTTCATCTGCTCTTCAATGCAGGCTCTTGATTTTGATGCATTCCTCTCCGCGCCGAATATGTAGCCTAGGGCTTTTATATCAAGCTGTGGCACGCAGTGGGACAAACACAGCTTTGAGTTCTACTTACAATCCGGACAACTCTTCCGTGTTACAACTAAACGTTGTACCGTGTTAAACTGATGCTTTAAATATAATTTAGCTGTAATGCCTATTATACACGTATTATTGGTATTATTGTAGGCTACTGTAGCTATATATACTAAATGTAGGCATTGTATGCTGTGATATGCGTAGGTTAACACAATTGTTGAGAATTATTTTGTTTTCAGCGCCACACCATGTTGCGCCAGCCCAGTGATTAGCGAATACACAATTTTAGAGATGAACAGGAAACCATTCTTACCATGAAAGCGCAAGTTCATCGGTTGATAAGCGAAACCGGGCAACGAGGAGCGGCTATAATGGGCGGGGAGAGCGATAACACGCCACAGTGGGGAAGTAATCGGACAGATAGTTTCAAGTCGTGTTCTGAGAGTGAGTTTCATTAAAGTTGTTAGGGTCCATGCCACCGTGCACAATTTGTGACAATACATGAGAAAAACAAAACGCAATGACACCTGAGTATTTGGGCTCGGCTTCTAAACCTAAGGTAAGACATAAACCACGCGCGCACATGGATAGGAACCCACAGTTCCTGTTTCGTTTACGCTTAGCCTGTGCAACGGCCGCAATCGCGATTTGACTGCTTGCAATAGTTTAGTGAATACAGATTTTACATTACTGGTATGCAGAGATTTATGATATTTATGAGGATAAAAGCCTAACAGAGACATATCTCTTGTTGTGATTATTTAATGCGCTTATTTTTTATGCTGTTGTTTTTAAATAGTAATCTGTCATGCATGCTATGAATTATCATCAATCAACGATCCAAGACAGGTTAGAACACATACAAAAATGGAGAAATATATCACAAATATATATGTGCTTATAAAGAACTATAAATCATTAGAACTTCAGCAAAATTTTCAACTTGTCAATTTTCAACTCCTCCTGTACAGGCTGATTATCTTCCTTATCGCCTCAAGGCATATATTCCTTTCTAGACCCAATATCAGGGTGACAAAATAAAAAAAACAAAAAAAAACAAAGCAAAACAAATAAAAGTAGAAAGGCCAATCTTTTGTATTATCTTCTTGTGATATATTACAATGAGGGTAGCAAAACTGTAGGCAGTTGGCAGCAGATTATTAACCCTTATTTAAATATGAACATATTAATAATGCAAACCAGAAACCAGTAAGACCATGCGAACCAATCTGACAATATATGTTTATGTTTAGGGTATGTTTGTAAGCTCCCCACTTTAAAGTTTAAGGACCCCCTAATGCACAGCATATTGTGGCTGATAGGCTCGTAGGAAGTAGCTGAAGTGATGCTCATTACTGTTGGTGGTTAAATGATTGGTAGATGGCGAACAAGGCCCTTTGGGGGTCTCTAACTCATGAATTTTTTAAACAACATTCTTGGATAATGACAGACACGGTCATTATTTAACTAACTGCCCTCCACCATTGCAATGCTACTGTCAATTATTCAGTTTAACAAACACAGCATGCTACCATGACTGATGCTGCTGCTGGCTGCTACTGCTCATACTACTATTGCTACCATTGCTGCTGCTACTACTACTTGTATACGCTACTACTACTAGTAGTACTACTACTACTACTACTACTACTACTGCTGCTTCTATTAGTACTTCTACTTTTTGTGAAGTGGAGCACTTGTTGAAATGTAGTTGTCCATTAGATGACTGTGTGGAAGTGGATGTGCACAGATGTGCAATACTTTGTATGTTTGTGTGTCAGGCTGTGTGTGTGTGTCTGTGTCTGTGCATGCGTGAGTGTGTGTGTGTGTGTGTGTGTGTGTGTGTGTGTGTGTGTGCGCGTGCATGTGTGTGTGTGTCTGCATATGCATGTGTTTTTGTGTGTGTGTGACACAGACAGAGGAATGGGACTTGTTGCATCACTATGCTACATTGTTGTTGTTTGTGGAATGGAATGTTGCAGGCTAGCTGGTCTGATACAGTATTCATATGCGGATAGGGCAGCTGCTTTTTGTTAATGGCTGCTGTGAGAGAACTGCACAGATACTGTCATCCTGCGGTTCTGGATGAGATTTCTTTAGTATCAGGTCATGACCATATCACACAGCCCTCTGTGTGTGACTGACCATCAGCTACCCTCTCCTGCATGGACTCATATTCTCAGAAACTTCTGGACCGTTCAAGACACACATACTCATTCAACAGCAGTGCGTGGGTGGAAACATCGAGTGCTCCAGCATGCGGCGATCAAGAACTGAAACATCTCGGTATTTTCTAACATGGTGCCTTGTCAAGGAAATAACCTCACCAATGAGTCCTTCAAGGATTCAGCTATACCTGCATGGAAAGGTTAGCCCATGGGAGTAGAAAGACATGTTGGACTTTAAAGGTCATTAAAGCGGACATACTGAATAGAGATGTCGATGACTCATTTTAGGGGAGGCCTTGTTTTCTCCATGACATGTTGACAGTACTGCTTTCATTGGTTGCCCTGTGTTGAATGACAGGTCTTCAGCTGTCTCTGTGGAGGTTTTGGTCTTGTTGTTTCGCTACCTTAATGCAACAGGCGACAGTTACTCCCATTTGAAAGGGACCAGTTATTTTCTAGACAGATGCAGACGTGTGTGTGTGTGTGTGTGCGTGTGTGTGTGTGTGTGTGTGCGTGTGTGTGTGTATGTGTTTGTGTGCCTGTGTGATGTGTTTGTTTAACTGTGATCTGAAATAAACAAATAACATATTTGTGTGTGTGTTTGTGCTGGAGAGTTGTGTTATATAGAATGCTGTGTGTTAGATTTCTACCTACAAGCTAACAGCATTCTCTCAGCATTAAAGAAGCATTCTTTGTTTTGCACCCCCCCTAATATATTATGCTCTGGAGTGATTGGATGACCCACTAACTGATCAATCGTAGTATTTAGCTATTTTCCTTTGCTTTAGATCATTGACCAGTCATTCATCAGAGAGGTAGTCAAATAATACACTCGCAGATATACAAAACATTTCTTGAACACAAGGAAACAACCTCCCAGTAGAACTGGGGGCTATTTCACAAAGCGAGATTCCGGAGTTAGCTGGCTAACTTTCGTGAATATTTTGATGACATTCGATTGGATGAGAGCCTGGGTTACTTCAGAATATTTGCAAACGTTTGCTGGCTAACTCCTTAATCCTGCTTTGTGAAATACCCCCCAGATCTCTTTGGAGAGACATTCATGAGGTCAGTGTGTGCATGCGGAGGTTTTGAATTCTGTTTGTTGAAGGCCAAGGTCAGAAGAGCATTGACACTTTGTTAATTGAAATTGCCCTGTTGATTCCTATTTTTTATTTGTACTATATCATCACAAATGTCAATCTTTGACATTAATATATTTTATTGTATAATGCCTAGAGTTGTTACAGTCATTAATATGGCTGTGGTCAACCCATATGTAATGTTAGAGAATTCTGGAAGATGACCTGGAATCAATGCTATTCTATGTTAAGTGTGCAATAAGCTACGATGTAAAAATAACAGCATAAAAAAGGCGTGAAAGTCCATCAAGAAACCTAATTGTGATTGGACGGCATTTCACTGCAATGTTGGTGATTTACGAACTTAGGCCTTTTTCTTTGTGCACAAATCCAAAAACGGACTGTATCTGGCCATTTGCAGATGCTTGTCTGCCATTGTAAACAGACATAATCTCGTGCACGGAGGTGTTCTTATCCAGAAATCACAGACGTGGCTGGGAGTGTGCAGAAGTTTCCGGAAATATACATATCGACACGGGAAACTACCGCTCACGGCCGACACACGGAAAATTACACAGAAATTTAGCAGGTCGGATATCTTCCAGAAACTCCTGTCTTCATGCAGTGTTGGTCCAACCATGTGCTGCAGTCAAAAATTAATGCTGTAATTTTATGTTCATGTCTTTACGTACTGTTGCTTGAAGGGGAAGCTGTGCGTTGAAATGTGAAAAGTTTGAGCGAGTCGCTCACCTTTTAATCAGCATTTTTGCTTTTAGAAAACGATTCCTGTGGTTCAGATGTGGCACCCCAACAGAATGTTATAGCCAGGGACTTGCCACAGCTTCACAGAGACTGAAGGCTGGTTTTGGTTCAGGTTTAGGCAGAGCTCCCAAGATGTAACACTCATATAACACGGGAGCATGCTGTATTAGTCATTTAGATACTTCAGTTGCAGTGCCAACTCATGAAATCTAATTTCAATGGGGAAAGCCAGTAGTGTGGCCAGAGAGTTAGTGTTTAAAACTTCTTCAGTGTCAGGCTTATGGGGGATTTTTTCCTTCAAAGAGAACAGAAAAACATCAATAAAGCAGTTACACAATGCACCGTTTTAGAGACCTTCTCTTGAAATACCTTGTGTAACAAATAGGCAAAACTACTTGTCAGGAACTGTTTCACAGCCATCCAACATTCCTTTGACTGAAAGTGAGTGAACGGGCTGATCATTGAGCTGTCCTGATCCATGAATACTGCACATCCCACTCACTAAAGCCCCTGTGTAAAGGTATAGCTATCTTGCAACTTATAGACTTGTGATTAAATTGTGTGTGGGCTTTACACAAGATATGGGTGCTTCTTTTGCAGACTTGCAGCATCCCTGTAAGGTTTCTGAAGATTTGTCTGGCCCTCTCCTTTTCCATACTGGTGAATGACCCTTGGTTATTCATTTGATTATTTGAGTATTATTATTATATGATTATTTGTGAGCACTTCTGGATTCAGTTTGGTCACAAGTGCAGGTGATTGTGGTTTACTGTGCAGTTGACGGCAGTGGAGTTTCTCTGCACAGGCTCCTGCATGTAGACTGGAGTAATGCAACTCCCGTTTTCTACAAATCTTAAAAAAGCCGGCAGTACACATGAGAAATGGCACTCACTTTCGACTGCAAACACTGAGCGGTCTCTCTCAGGAGACTTGCAGGCGCAAACCTTCGGACTTCAGGAAGCTCTGAAGGTCAGCTGGGCGGTGTGCTCAGAGGTAAAATAAAGAAAGCAAAACTGCATTTGGTGGCATCAGAGTCGTGTAGAATTTGTGTGTCACAGTGTTTGTAGAATAGAATAGAATAACTTTTATTTTCCTGGAACTTCAGTTGTAGCCACCAGCAACAACAAAAAAAGACAGAGACAGTGGGGCAGACCCACAACACACAAAAAAACATCAAATAAAGACATTCAATAGAATCATTGCATTAATCAAACTAATTAAGTTAATTAAAGTGGAATACAGCCAAACATCATGATTAAAAATAGCCCCCGCTGTCCCGAGATGTCAATCAGCATCAAGCAGCATCAAGCAGCAATCAGCATCAAGTAGCATCAAGTGTTATCAAGCAGTCCAACACACAAACTCCGCCTCCACGACTTTCCTCATACACACAGTGTTGTGGTCACTGTCAACATGGAGCACCGAACTGCGCTAGCCTTCCCACTCATCACCTCACTCTTCCCCCGCATTATCTTCTCCTTCCTTTCCATGGTGGCCTTTTGAAGATTGCCTGCAGTTCTAGATCAGTCCCGACATCTCCAACAACTCCGGTGAAGAGCGATGGTAAACTTTGTAGCTGCAGATCCAACAGACATTCCTGAGCATATGTTGCGAATGTGTCACCATCACCATGGTGACGACCACAAACAAAATGATCCCGAATAGACAATTCGTTAATATTATCAAAATGATCAGCAGGAGTGCCCTGAACAATCTCCAGCCCGCTTCCCTGTCCCACAACAGACACACAGCGCATGAAGAAAACAAAAGACAAAAGCTCAACACAACAAAATACATTCAAATGAACAAACACGAACACGGGAGACAGCTGGACTACATGTCGTCATTACAGTGCCACGTGACGTCCCATATAGACCCATGAGGCATGTGTGTATGTGAGTGTGTGTCTGCACGTGTGTGTGTATGTTTGTGTGTGTGTTTGCATGTGCGTGTGTGTGCTTGCGCATGCATGTGTGATTTTGTGTGTGTGTGTGTTTCTGTGTGCATGCGTGTGTGCGTATGTGATTGTGTGTGCATATGTATGTGAGCATGTACGTGTGTGTTTGCATGTGCATGAGTGTATGTGTGTGTGTGTGTGTATGTGTGATTGTGTGTGTGTGTGTGTGTGTGTGAATGTGTTTGTGTCAGGAATTGAACAGTCTGAGCAGACACGCTGCCCACATTGAGTTTTGAACTGCGTCAGAGACCAGCTGTGCAGTATGGCCTATGCTGTTTGTCAAAGTCCCTACAGCCCTGTTACTCAAATCACGGACCAGAGGGCCAAGAACTGCTGCTTTTCCACACTCCCTCTACCTGGGGCTCAGGTGTGAAGACAGTCTGACCAATCAGTAGCACAAATTATTCAGTTAATTACCTGGGAGAAAGAAAAACATGGCCTGATTTGGAAATCGAGGGCCATATTTAAGTATCCATGCCTTACAGTCAAGTCTCTCCATCTCCCTTTGCTGCTTGGCAATGCAGTCCATGTCTTTCAGCGGATCTCAGAAAGTGTCCTGTGTTGCTTTGACAGTTGTTCTAAGAGAGCAACTTTAACAGCGTCTCAGGAATGAAGCTGTTGCACTTGTGATACTTTAAAGCTAAAACCAGAAGTGGTTTTTGAAACAAAAACAAAAAAAGAAACAACAAAAATAGAAGCGTGTTCTGCAAACTGAGACTGCAGTTCCCCTGCAGTAAACCATGAAAGAAATCTAAGTGCATATTTTATTATGTGTGACTTTGCCGTACATGTTTTACTATTAACAATATTTGCTACATGAAATTAGAGCTGTTCATTCTTTCTTTAAGATTACGACATTCTCTGTCTTGTTTTAATTCTTTGTAATGTATTTAAAAGTTAATTTTGCTTTACCCTTTGTATTTTTGCAATGTTCTGAGTACCTGTCATTCAATTCGTATTTGCATTTTTGAGAATACAGTTTATTTTTTAAATGATTTTGCATGAGGGTAGATGATATCACCCACGCGGTTGGTCAGATACTGAAACCATTTAGATTTCATGCAAAATGTCTGGGATTTGAAACCACAACCTTGTTCTCTATTCAGTTCTGTAATCAGAACATAGGATAATTTCTGTGGTGTTTGTTTCAATGTAAAATTATTATGCTATATTTATTTACAGTATGTTCAGTTCTTTTGCAGGAATGTTCCAGACTGCTTAGGGAACAGAAAACTCAGTTAGTATAAAACTTTTTAACCCTCTCCCTAACCCCAACTTTTCAGCTATGATGTAAAAAGGCCCAGATTACATGTACTGTATATGTTTCTTTTATCAGGAAAACATTTTAAAGACATGTTTGCAAACTGACAAGATCAAGAAAGGCCATTTTCAGAACTTTCTACAACCTTAAAAAAAGGTTATTTGGCGAAGGCTTTTGTCAGACTATTTTGGCAGCACATATTATGTCACGGTTACCACATTTATTGCGAGCTATCAGGTTGCAGTTCAAAATAGGTACCCTTGAGTAAGGTACTTCACCTAAGAGTTTGCTGTTGTTGCCATTATTTATTTATTTGGTTGGCAGAACCACTCATGCAAAACCATTTACATCGCTAACACTTAGCCTACATATTATCCATTCAAATAGATGTAAATACCATTGCAATGAAAAGCCTTCCCCAGGGTTAGTCATCTGACGTGGGTATCAAACTTCCATATTACCCATAGTTCCTTAACTGTCTATAGCATCTCATATGCCAGGTGTGAAAGTGAGTTTGCATTAGCGGGTATGCTAACTGGATGATTGATGTAATGTGAGAGGGGTTTCTATTGAGTTTCAATGACCCTAATATGGATATGCTCAGTGTGGCTGGGTTTGGTTGAGACAGAGCGTAGGGCTGTCTCATGCGTTTTAGGAGGGATAGTGTGTTATTGAATGTACTGGAGACTTTATTCTCTCTGGTCCCTGCTCTCTGGGCTTTTCCTGATGGAAAGTGGCATGAGGAGATTGCTACAAAGCCTGTTTGAATTTAAGGGCCAGTTGAAAACCTGGTCAAGCTGAGTGCTGGTTTGTGAAGGGGACTTAAATCATGCAGAATTTGCCAGTGTAAGCCGCTGGGATTTAAGTAACGGAATGAAAGCAATGAGAGTTGGAAACTTGGAAATCTCCAGGACAAATGAAACAGAAGGAGGGGAGCTGGGGCCTCTCAGTTGTGGTAAACAATTCACATTTTTATTTTGCGTGTGTGCGTGCGCGCGCGTGTACAGGCACGTGTGTGTGTGTGTGTGTGTGTGTGTGTGTGTGCGTCTGTCTGTCCACCCTTCTTTCACTTTTAAATAAAAGACAAACTAATCCTGCTTCATTTTGTTCCAAAAAATTGAGCGACCTTTCTTATAAATCAGTTTGGTCATTACAATTTATAATGGCCTTGTGTGTCACAGCGATTAATAATGTTGCATGTCATAACGGGGTACTCCTGTCTTTCCTCCCAGAAGAGACTGCCCTTTGTTCATTTGTCCTTGGCCGGTGTGAGCGAATCTGCAGGGGGAAATGGGGACCTCCGCACACGCTGTTATCGCGAGGAACCTAGTGCGTTCTCCCGATGTGGCTTCCCGTTGCGCGTGGGCCAAACAGATACGCTGCCGAGTCGCAGCTTAATCTTGCTAAAATTCTCGCGGCGCATTTCTGGGACGAATGCTTGGCCCTTCTGTAATTATAATCGCGGACATACAGAGGTGAAACGCACATTTAGGCACACTTTAAATGTTAATTTCTTTATTCGCAAAATCATTCGGAATTGATTCTCCCATGGACGTTTTCTATTATTTTAAGCGGTGATGCTGGCCTGTTATTTTGAATTGTCTGACAGTTGCCTGGACAGAACCGTAGCTTTTTATATCGGCTGTTGCATCAAAGATCACATCAACCAACACAGGAAATATACAGTATAGCTTTTGCTGTCAGAAGCGTGTGAATTTTGCATATATATATTTGTATGAGGCATGGTATTATTTTTAACCTTGACATTTGAAGTCTATGGTTTCTAGCAGGTCTCAGTATGGTGTGGTTGAACACTGCAACCAAGGTTAGAATGTTAGAAATGAGGAAGAGGAATCACGGTGCTTGATTCACATCCCTTTTCTCTGATGCTTTGGCTTAAAGCATTTAACACACACAGGGCCTTATTTTTTAAAATACAGTATGTACGTCTTTTGTTATAGTATGACATATGTGGGTTGTTGGGAACTATAATTTAACACGAGCCACCGGATCTAACAAGAGGTTTAGCCATTTGAATATTCTGTGATAGCATTGGATATTCAATAACAGGTCAGGATTTCATTGTTTTGTTAATGAAAGCAATAGAGAAAAAAAACAGATAATTATCCCATGTAATACATATTAATGCAGAAAATCCTGGAATAACAATTTTTCTTGAATATCATTCATTTCCCTTCCTGATAAAGTGAGTGAATTGTAGTCTGAAAGTCATTAATTATTATTTACACAGATAGAAGCAGGGTTTTATCGACCCCTTGTGGAATGTTAGTTGAGATTGTCCGAATGTTCATACCTGATGCCCCTAGAACACGCTGGACCTCATTTATCAATATGGTCATAAAAATGAGCGTATATTACCAGCTTCTCACATGTGATTCATCAAATTTGTGTAAACTGCTGATCTGAGCATAAATGTGTTCGTAGATTGATAAATCAGACTTGATCGTATATTAGATAAGTGCGTGCACATCATTATCAATTACCATTCTCACACGCCCATTTACTACCATATTTGGCAAGGCCACCTCCTTTAAAATGCACATGCCAACGCAGGTTTCTCCAGTATTATAGGCCATGGTGGGCAACAGGAAAGCAAAGAAGAAGAATTCTTCTGTGAGGGTAAAATTTAACTGCTTATGAATGAAAATAAAAATAAATGTGTGCTTATTGGGGGCATTAGTAGTGGTGTGTGCAGCCTAGCTCAAAAGCCACCGTGTGGCACGGGATAACCAGGGCTGTAAATAGTGCTTGCTCTGAATAGCGAACTACAGCTGAGATAAAAAAAAAGAAATAAAAAAAAGAAAATAACCATTCATAAAAAAAGTTCTGCTTGTACAGGTGGAGAAAAGGGCATCCCTGACCTCTCAACTGCAGATGAGAGTTTTGGGGATATCATTGGGAAAGTGACCATGGAAGGGGTGACAGAAGACGGGGACTGCGACTTGATTCATCGATATTTCAAGATTCTCTCACGTTTGCCAGGTCTTCTAGGCTAATAAAACTGGATCGGCCATTCTTAGAAAAAATAGAAGCAGGTTAAATGTTTTGTGATGTGTAATGTTTTTCATATGGCTGTCTCCAATAAATCCTTATAAAGGCAATTTTATGATTGAATCATTTTAACCGGCTCATGCTTCATTCCATTTATGCTACATGCAATGAGCAACTAACTAATAATAATAAATAATGTCTAATTAAAAATCTAATTATTAAAAACCAACTTAGGCTACACAACGTAGTCTACGTCTAGAGCAGCAATGCGTAGGTCAAGTGCATTTTAAAATATTGCCAAGATGCATTAACAGCTTTTAATATTTTCACAAACGGAATGCCTTGGACATTATTTCGCCATCCACTCAATTAAGGCAAAATCAGATTTTTAAGCTCACATAACCTCACATAAGTTTTCCAAAGAGCACCTTTTTGTTTTTCACCTGTTGACTCCGCAGTGCTCCGAACAAAAGTATTCTTTTAATTTAGGCTGCACAACTATTGTGCCCTTGCTGTTCATTGCGTGCAATGTCGCTGCCTCGTATATGCAAATTCAAGAGCTGTCGTGAGATTTCATCGTACCCTACATCCACAAATTTGTGTAAAAATGGTCGTACGTACACTTTACAATCAGATTTGAACGTACGCTTGAATGATAAATGAGGAATGTGGCTTGGAATGTGTTAGCCAGCAGCCTTGCATCTTTCTCATGCCTGATATCCATACATTGAATAATATTCTGTAGTTCATTGAATAATGCTTTTGAATATGTGCAGATACTCCAATTATATATGTATTTCATTATATATGTATTTCTAATTCATGGTCTGTGGTCATTTATCCTTAATAATGCATTTTGTTAGTTAGTTTTAAGATGTACTGTATGTCACAGAGACCAAATAATGGTATATATTTCTATATATCATTCTACAGATGACAATGTATTGTACAGATGTAGTACATTTCAAATAACATTTTATTACTTTCATATTGATGTCATTGGCACGAGTAGTTAAATAAATGGAATTCAAATATTATCATAAAAGTCTTCTGTTGTCAAAAAATTCATACATAAATAAAAATGCCAATATACTGGATCTCCATATGAGGAAAAATATATGATTGTTAAGTATAGGAAATACCCAGTGTATTTCCCTGAATCTGGCAATCAAATCAACCCACCTCCCATAACTTCAGCTAGTGTATGGGGAGAGTCAGAGGGCTGCCCTGTAGCACCATAGAGGGTGCTAAATATTTGTGGAGATAGAAACGAGCCCCCCCCCCCCCCCCCGTCCTTGCTAAATGGTGATTTAAGGATCCTTTAATTAAATTAAAGGTGCCATATTCCATACATCAGTGACCCCAGGCTCTTATCATGGAGGGCTGCTGTGTTTGCCGGTGGTCAGTGTGTGCCAGAATTCTATTGGTAAATTTAAGCTGTTGATTGGTTAAAAAAAACACTTTGTTTCCAAAGTTGACATTGGCTGAAAACCCTGCTACACATTAGATATGTTTTATAAGTATCAAATAAGTATGTTTAATACATCATAGTTACAGGGCATGCTCACGTTTTGTGGCACACCAGCCTTCGGCTGTCCTTTAATGACAGTAGTGTGTGCGTTTTGTTCTCAGCGCGACATCACATGCTGCCCCCAGCTTCCCTCTCCTCAGAGCGTTGTCATCGATGACGTGCGCAGTAACCCCTGGTGACGTGGCCTCCGACGGTGGTGACATCATGTCCGCTGTCGCGGAACCAGGAGAGGAGATCCTGAGCTGGCTGGGTAGCCTCCGCCTGCCGCGGTACGCTGCCTGCTTCCGGGAGGCGGGCTACCTCCGGCCCGAGGACTGCGTCGGGGTGACTGATGAGAGGCTCCTGGAGCTTGGGGTGTTCCCTACGGGCCATCGCCGGAGGATCCTGCGCAGCTTGGAGTTGCTGGGGGAAACGGGCTCCCCAGAGACGGTGGAGCGGGGGGTTATACCCATCCCCAAACCGAGGCTTATCTTCCTGAAGGACAGGAAGCGGGCCACGATCTGTGAGCAAAAACCAGCTGGCAAGGAGGCGGAGCTTCAGCCGGGGGGTGAGGCACTGACACTGCCGGCGGGGGTAGGGTTAGGGGCGGGGCTGGAGGCACGGTTTGGGGTGGAGTCCGGGGAGTCTGACCCCCGAGGGGTCACCCGGAATGAGCTTTCTGTCCCCCAAGATAGCCCAGGGAGAATACGGGCGTCCACCTCCAGCAGCTCAGACTCCCTGAGTGTCTCTTCTCCTTCTGAACAAGCCTCGGACAGGGAGACTTCCTCTGAAGACCCCGCCCTTTCCACCCCACCGGGATTCCAGGGGACCATGGTGCTCAATGAAATCTACGACGAGGGCTGGGTCACCAATGGCACTCCCAAACCACAACCGCAGCCGCAACCGCAACCCCAACCCCAACCCCACCCCCGTCCCACCCGCTCCTACAAACTGAGACATCGGCCGGTGCCAAAGATTCCCAGCCAAACTCTCCTGCCCCCTGCAGACAGGTAGGAACAAGCCTGGATCATATCTATTGGAAGTACGTGAACCTTTCAGACACTAGTGAAAATCTTGCAGTGAAATTACTGATGAATCTAATGGAAGAGTCTATTTTAATGGGTATTTAAAGCCAAATTCTTCTTTCATGTGTCTACATTTTTTTTGTGACGTATTTCAAGTAATTATTTGACCATGGTCAGGTGCAAACTTTTGTACATTTATCTGAATGAATATCTCATAAAAAATGGGTTTTGGTCGATTTGTTCTTCTCAGGTGAAAAATGACCCATAGACAAATCCCGGTGTTGACAATTCATATATTTACAATTTAGCAAATCTTATCAGGAAAAAAGCATTTTGGTCCAGTGGAGAATCGGATTTGCGGTGGAGAGAGCACACACACCTGGGTCGTGTTAATTAATCAGGCCAGGTGCTTAAAGGTGTGCTCCTCGCCGGGGCCGAGAGAGAGAGAAAGAGAGAGAGAGAAAGAGAGAGAGAGAGAGAGATAGAGAGAGAGAGAGAGATAGAGAGAGAGAGAGAGAGAGAGAGAGGTTTAGGTGCTGCGTCCTCAGTATGTTGTTAGCAGAGAGTGGGTGGGATTGAGGTCACTGATAGAGCACCACAGCAAACGAGAAACATGGTGTAAATCCAGCGAGTCTGTTTGTTTGTCTGTTTGTCAGAGCAGTGAAGCGAAGCGAAGGAGCTGGTCAGCTGGATATCGGAGAGCTGAAAAGCTTCCGCTATGTTTGGTTTGTTTTGTCTTTGTTGTTTTAGTTTGTTGTTTTATTTCAGTTATTTTTTCTTGCCCAGAAGGGGCAAGGCTTTAGGTGTGAAGGTGTTAGTTTGTTTGTTTGTGTTTGTGTCTGTGTGGGTGCGCTCTCTCTCTCTCTCTCTCTCTCTCTCTCTCTCTCTCTCACCGTGTAGCAATTTGGCATGTAAACCCGGAACTGCCGCATCTCCCTCACAGGAGTGTCACACGGAGTGTGACAATCCTCAAACACACACACACACGACGCAAACAAATATATAATAGGAGCCTTACGACTAAGCTGTTATACTCACTCTCATGAATTTATCACAACTCTTGACGTATTTTTTTTTCTCCAAACTCAAGTTCAGCCTCTGGCTCTTGTGCGGTTTGAATGTGTACCTGCTCGGATATGGTCCCCCTGTCGCTAAGCAGCAGTGACAGTGGGGTGTAGGGCCCCCACGCGTACAGCTGCTACACAATGATGCTCTTCTTCCACAGGGGTCTGCAACAGCACGGCGACACTCAGCCGCAGCCACGCGCCACCGCAGAGAGCCCCGGCAGTTTAAACACTAGGCGAAAAGGTACCGTCTTCCTTCGAAAACTTTGTGATTTTTTTTAATGAATATTTAATTCCAAAAATCAAATCCTACGATTGTTTTCCCTAATAAAAGGATGCTGTGGTTTTGGATACGACTTGGGAGGAGAGGAGCCCTGTTTAGATTTTGGTCTCCGTGGAATATCTCCTGAGCTCTTTACGCATGCAGAGAGAGTGCCTGGCAAACTCCAAACTCTGAAAGTTGTTTAACTTTGTTTTTAAGGCGCTTTATAGATGACAGAGATTATGTCTGCCCCCCCACCCCCCCCCCCCCCCCCCCATCCCCCCCCACCCCCAATGCAGTCTCAATCCTGCTGTAAAAAATCTATATGAATGCATTGAGAAGAAGACACTCCCTTCAGAAATCATTTGGAGGAGGATGTGTTTGTGTGGCGCTGTCAGTCCGCTGTTGTGGCCGGTCTGGGAGTGGGAATTGAATACATTCGGTCCTCAGACAGGCGACTGCGTGTGTGGAGATCTTTCTCTCTCTCTCTCTCTTTCCCTCTTTCTCCCTCTGTCTGTGACATGCCTGATGTTCTTGACAGCATGACGTGATTGATGTCCCTGATCCGGAGATGGTCCCCTGGTGCCTGCCTGTTGGTGTTTCTCGCAGTATGTTAAACACTCACTCAGCACTGAAAGACCTGTCGGACAGCCATCTTCCTCCTGCTCCTCTCTCAGCCCAGTCGCCTGCATGTCTTTCCACTTACCCTATTACTGAGAGAGAGAGAGAGAGAGAGAGAGAGAGAGAGAGAGAGAGCGAGAGAGAGGGGTTTAGGTGGCATTGAGGTCACTGATAGAATGGACCACAGTAAATGAGAAACATGGTGTAAATCCAGCGCTCAGCAGGATGGTGTGATGTGCATCACTGCAAAAACCAAAAAAAAAAAATCTTATTTCTATTACTTGTACATTAGATATGTTTTATACATATTGAACAAGTATGACACAAATATTGTCAATGAGGTGAGATGGTTTGACTTGAAGATTTGCCAGTAGGGTAAGAAAATTTCAATTGGCAAGCAAACAGTAACTTAAGAATAAGGTATTTTCTACTTGAGGGGAAAAAAAGTGTCATTACAAGACTGAAAACACTTGTTAAGACAGACTTTTTTTGTAGTTTGATTCATTCTTTAATAATAATAATAATAATAATTATAGTAATAATTAATCTAGAAGGCTAAAACATTACTTGAAAAGTACTCTCATTTGGACGTTGTATCATTGCGAATGTAGCCTACTGAGGCTAAAGGCTAAAAAAGGCTATTTTTCATAATGCGTGAGTTCTCCATTATTATGGCACATAATCTGTATGTATTCATGACTCGTACGTTGGTTGTTGCTTAGCACTGTTAATTTGCATTAGTGCTTTAGTGATGCTGCATATACCCTTGCTGCACTGGGCATGTTGTTACCCAGGTGTGGAACTACTGAGATATAAGTCAAATCAATTTATGTTCTCTTATATTGCAAATTGGTCCGGATAACAGCTCCTGCTAAATGTAATGTCTGATACTGGTTTAAAAGTCCCATTCAGCCCTGAAAGACTCCGAAAGCTTGGAACCCCAATGATTAAAGCAGCTTCTGTCACAGCTTTAAAAGACTGTGTGAGTTCAGTTAAAGACCAGGTATGGCTCGGCATGCGGCAGGAGTGCCCGATCTCCTCTGCTCTAGATCTATGGCTGGGCGGGACTGGGCGGTCTTCACCTCATTCCCCGTGAGATGAGATCTCATTTTTCAACATGACAGCGAACGACTACGCGGGGGTCACCGTGGGTCTCCAAACTAATGGTGTCTGGAATGTTTGGTGGCCTTCCTTTTGTGATTAAGTCCCAGTGGACACTCTCCAAGAATGTCCTTGGTGAAAGCTATCGTCTGTCAGTCTACCGTTACAAGGACTTTGTCTCCCAGTGGACAATAAAAAAAGTCTCATAAGAGTGTGGAACACCACTCGGTGTACGCCTGAGGCTCTGTGTGTGTGTGTGTGTGCGTTTGTGCGTGTGTGTGTGTGTGTGTGTGTGTGAGTGTGTGACTCTGGGGTGTGAGCAGAGGCCGATAAAGAAGGCACGTGCTGCTATTGTAATAAGTGTGCAAGTTTGCCAGGAAAACATTTTATTTTATGAAGGAGGAAGACATTTTAAAATGATAACATCTTTTTCACTTGCCTTGCAGCTCCACTGGTAAGAACTCTATCTCCCATCTGTCCATATGGAGAAACATTTCTGTATAACAAACCGGAGACCATATTGGTACGTGCAAGTATCTGCTTACAAATACAAATATGTACCGCTCGCCTGAGTTGTTCATTTGTAGACATAATATATTTTTAACACAATATTTTTTTCCTTATGAAATATTTTTTTGTAATAATAGATATAGTGTCGTTAATTTCCAGATTTGTGTTCCTTTAGAACAATTAGCATATGCTAATGTTATGTAGATAAAATCTTTGAAAAAAAGAAAAAAAAAGCTAATAAAATAATTTATATGACAGTGAGTAGTCCGGTCATCAATACCGGTCAATACCGGTCATCAAAAACTTCTGTCATGAAACTAGTCACTGCCGGCTCACAGGAGATGCTTCTCTCCCTGTACTCTCGATTTCACTGCAAACCAAACGGCAAAAAGGAAGTCGCTTCGAGGGGCAAAGAGAAGGTCACCTTTTCTCCCAGACTTTTCTCTGAAACTGATGCTACTCTTACAAACAACGAAACCATATATGGATCGCTCCTGTACTTGTGGGCTGTGACTACCTGGTTCTGGTTGTCTCTTTTGATTTCAATCCATTCATTTCAGACAATGAACTGGACAAAATAGCATTATGTTCTGTAGGGAGTTTTCAGTGAATCAGTTGAATTTCATGTCCTGAGTTGAATGAATAGAAATGGAGTTAACCTCCAACTCTGTGAGGCACAGACAGACACAACCGGGATGTTACAAATCATAGTTCCCTTCGTCATGTGTGTGTGTGTGAGCCAATAATTTGTCATACCCATTGTTACAATACATACACAACGCAAGGACAAAAACTTCCTGTCTTTCTGGTGTCTACCTGATTTTATTGGCTAATCTTGGAATTTGCTGAAAGGAGTTAGAATCCTGCCTGCTTTAAATGTACGCCGTGTTGTACATTCTGAACCACAGTGCCAGCATTGTCACAGATTGGCTGCCAGGCGCACGGAATACATCCGCTAGTGCTTGGGAATATCAATTCGAAGGCTGCAGCATGTCCCGTTACAATGTCTTTGCAATCCTGAAATAATCAGACCATTCAGATTGGCAACAGTTCCACAGGCCATTTAGAAATCACAAACAGCACCGTAGGGCTGATGCCAAGGGTAATATACAGTATATGCAAACACACACACACACACACACACACACGTGCATGCACAGACACACAGACATGTTTACAATTACGCTTGAATTAAAATAGCACAGACTGATTCAGTTCTGAATCACTATTGTGCCCTGACGTGTTGCTGGGAGGGACAGCTATCGCTTCACAATGTTCTGTAATGAGGCATTACACACTTTACAGGTTGTAACGTGCAGTGCTCAGACATTAGTTTCTCCTCTGCAAGAACCCGTAAGAGCTGTAAGGGCTCGCAGAAGGGCAGTTTCCGCTCTTTCTGAGAACAGCCACAGATATTACAGTCTAACCAGAAATTCGACTGCTGCCTTCCTTTCCCTCCTTTTGTGTTAACCGCTGGAGGTTTCCGGACGGTAAACAGGAGCTTCTGGTCCTTCTCAATGTCCATTACAACTCTAATGCACTTTGTCACGCCTCAGTGAATTTACAGAGGATCCAACAAAGTGGAATGTTTTTTTAATTTTTTTAGTCACCGTAAGGTAGAACTTTCAATGATAAGAACCCGGAGCTGGCCATCTGCTTGGCCTGTAATAATATCCGTGGTGCAGCCCTCAAACGCAGTACCAGGGATAGAGAAGGAACAGCCCCAGCCTACACTGCATGTGCCCCAAGAACTATCCTAGGGTTTGACAGTCTGTGTGCTGCTTAGTACTCCAGCTAATTCTAAGCTCTGTGCCTAGTGATTGTTTTTTTTTCTTCTTTTCCCAGAAACCATGTCTACATAAATCAGGGCCTGCGTGCAGAATTTGAATTTAGCGTGGCCCGAGACTGACTGAGCTTGTTGAAATGCAGTGCTCCTAAGGCAGTTATCCCAGCCCTCTGTCCGGTCTTGTTTGCTGATTTATGAGGGCTATATTAATACATGTTAAATTAGCAACATAAAAATGTCTAATAAGCTATTACTATTGCATTCTCTTCTGAACTGCTCTGACAATGATTATAGCTTATGCACTCTACCACAATTTAGTACAAAGTTGTAGTTTGCAAAATTAGTACTGTGTAGTCAGTGAAATGTTTTGGTTATATATCACATATTACACAGACAATTTGTATATTGCAGGGACGCAAATTCAGACTGTTGTTGTTAAACTGAACAGACAGCTGAGCACGAGGCCCTGCATAAAATCCTACTTTAATCCAAAAAAACACTGGCATTATGTGTACAACCCTAGAGATGTGTCAAATGGAGGTTTGCTTCAATAATTGACTGAACACATGGTGAACCGACGACTCTCTCCCTGACTGTTTCAGGATTTTGGCACTAAAGAGATGTTTAAAAACAAAATCACTGAGAAGATAAAGCACAAGAAATTACGGTAAAGTGAAACTTTTTGTTGTTATTTTGGCATTCGAATATTCAAAGATGCATGAAAAGGGCGCATTTTGTCGGGTCCTTTAATGTCTCGCGAACCTGGAATCTATTAAGGAAACCCGGCCACCCTTCTGTACTTTACAAGGATATTTAATGTCATAAGAATTATAATGGCATAATAGTTATTCATTAACAAGCTATTTAAGAGCGGCCTGTTCGATCCCTCCGGTCCATATTGTCCAAAGCAAGCATCAGACTGCCTGCTGCCAGCTGTTGATCTGCCACCATTTTGCAAATGGCCCTGCGGTGGTCCACTGATGGCGGCACCATTCAGCCAGTGCTCTGCAGTCTGATGCTCATCTGTCTCACCTAAAGCGTCTGTTAGAGGCTTGCTGTACCGCTGACTGAGGAGAGCCGGTGGGAACTGTATTGCTGTTTGCTGGGTGTCATTTTGCCAGCGTTCCACTGTCTATAGTCCATAGAAGTGACCCTCAATCCTGGTCCCGGAGAGCCGCGGAGTCTGACGGACTGCTTTAACTGAACAAATTACTGTGCTGAGTTAGGACAAAAACCAGCAGACCCTGTGGCCCTCCAGGACCAGTGGTTTATAGTCTATAGGTATTCAGATCACAGGCCTCGAGGTCCGAGAACTGCTGGTTTTCCACCCTCCCTTTACCTGGGAGTCAGGTGTGAAGACAGTCTGGCCAATCAGTAGCACTATTTGTTCAGTTAATTACCTGGGAGAAAGAAAACCAGGGCCGGATTTGGATTTGAGGTCTAGATTTGAATATCCATAGTAGAAATACTCTAATCTGGCCCTCGGGGCCAGTAGTATTGCTGGTTTTCATTCCTCCCCTCTAATCAGGCACTGATTTAAACCTGACACCACAATCTCTGGCCAATTAATGACATTATTGGACTATGGCCTATCAGGCAGAAGAGAACCAGTAGTACTACTGACCTTGAGGGCCAGATTTGAGTATCCCTGCTATAGAGTCAAGCCTGGTCATGATCGAGAGCCTCTGCTTTCTGAGGACTTATTGGTCGTTCAGTCCAGAATATGTGCATTGCAAAGTGCCACAATGCCAAAGACCTCATAAGAGTAAAACCAAAAACATCCCTGTAAAATGCATTCGGAGCAAAGCCTCTCGTGTCAATACATCAGGTCAGCCCCCCATTCATGTTGTGACATTATGTCAAAGCCTCTTTCTCGTCATGACGTGATGTCATAGCCTCTTTGAGTCCTGACATTCTGTCAGACCCTATTCAGTTCCAGCTCACCACTATTGTTAAATGTTACCTTGAGTGACGGGTGGAGGGGGGGGGGGGGGGGGGGGGGGGGGTGCAGCACTTTCTCATACCGCTAATCTCATACCGCTACAGCAGTGTGGAAGCAGGGACGATGGCAGTGACCTTAAACCCTCCCCACACGCAGGAAGAAGCACAAGTCGAGGGGTTCGGGGAACGAGGCCGTGGACGAGAGAAAGGACCTGAGTCCGGGGGCGGAGGATCTCCCGGAGGACGAGTACTCCACAGTGGAGGAGTGCAGCGCCTCTCTGAAAACAATGAGGGAGGAGCGGAAGAATGCGGCGCCTCCGGCGGTCGCTCGCCCGGGACCGGAGTCCCTCAGGGAGCCGTACTCCCTGGGGCAGAGGGTCCGGCCCGCCGCCGCCGACGACCCTCTCTCCATCTCGCCTTACGCCTGCTTCTACGACTCCGCCAAGGCCCCTCTGATGGAGGGCTGGCTGGATAAGCTGTCCCCTCAGGGGTGAGGCCCCCGTCCCCCCCGCCCCCCCCGTCCCCACTCACCGCGCCGTCCGCTAAAGCCGCCAGCTTCCCTAACCACACCGTAAAAATTAACTGTCGGGCACTTGTTTGGGTATTTGGCCAAAGAAAAACACTGTAGGTATTAATCATATCTGTAGTTGATTTACAGTAGATGGTCTCTGTGTAGTGAGGAGGTAATCTGTGTGTGTGTGTGTGTGTGTGTGTGTGTGTGCGTGTGCGTGCATGTGTGTGTGACAGAGCTCCAGGATATTGGCACAGACCACATTTTTCACACCCACAAGAGCCCACAGGCGCTATGTAGGCTAAACTTACCTTCTGTGTGCTTCTTCCTGTGTTCCTATCTGTGAAACATGCACTCACATCACACACGCACACACGCACGCACGCCACGCACACGCACACACACACACACACACACACACACGCACACATGCACAAACTAGATATATCATATTTTTCCTTCACTCACACCTTTCCTCCGAAACCAGGGAAAGCCCTGTGGAGTCAAGCATTCTGTCTTTTGTCCTCTTTTGATATTTTTGTTTTGTCTTGTTAAAGGTTGTATCAGCGATTTTTGGGTGACGTCACTTCCAAACATACTTATGAATAATTATGTTATGTTTTAAAAAATAGTGTTCAAGCATCCAGAATTATAACCACGTTAATAACGTTTGTAAGAAACCAAACCGTTTGTAAATCCATCAAGATTTCAGCGAGATAAGAGTATTAGCGTTTGTGCAGATCATTGTGATTGGTTGGAATACTGTTTATTTTGGTTTTGAGTGGTTGGTAGTACCATTTGTTTTTGTGTACGATCTCGGAGCATAGGCTGCCTACAGAGACGCGGTTTTTTGACGGCCTGCTTATGGGGCGGGCAGCTAGCGGATCGTGAGGAAAAATCAGATGAATGTGATCATTTATGTTTCCACCCAAAATCGCTGATACAACCTTTAACTTGACAATGAGGAAATCACAAATGATAATCTCCGGCTTTGTACAGGTAATGCATAAGCAATACCCGTGTGTGACGTGTTGTTACTCCTTGCATTAAGAAGTTTGGTTTGAGGAACAGGCCATTGTTTCTGTAATTATACACTCCTGCTGTAATACAAGAATGACGTACTGCAGGGATCACAATTACATCTCTCCTTTATAGAAACTGTGTTTATCAGAAGAGATGGGTCAAGTTTGACGGAGAAAATCTCTCCTATTACAATAATGATAAGGTAAGTGGAGGACAATGCGCACACACACACACACACACACTCTCTTGCACACACACACACTCTCACGCTCTCACACTCTCTCTCTCTCACGCACACACACTCTTTTGCTCTCTCTCACATACACACACACACTCTCTTTTTCTCTCTTTCTCTCACATACACACATACACACACACTCTTTCTCTCTCTCTCTCTCTCTCTCTCTCTCTCTCTCTCTCTCTCTCTCTCTCTCTCTCTCTCTCTCTCTCCCCTCTCTCTCTCACACATACAGAGACACACACACACAGTTTAAGACCAATTTAACTCATGTTTCTGGGTCATGTGTGTCCGGTTGTAGACACTGTGAAACTGAAAGCAAAGAGCTTTTATTCTCTCCCTGCTGAATGATATGAAAGTGTGATCCGGAGGAGGGGGGAGTGCCACATTGTTCTCCGTTCCCCTGCCCTGCCGCCGTGGCTGGCTTGGCTGTTCCCCAGCTCCAGCCAAACGGTGCTGCAGTAAGACCTGCTTTTTCCTGCCTCTCTCAGCACATCTGCCTCCTCTCCTCATGCCCCCGTTAACTGACTGCGCTCCTCTTTCGGCGTGAAGGTTAAAATTATGCTCCTCGAGTGAGGGGAGAACCCGCGGCGTCGGACGCGCCCCGCCCGAGCTCGCGGCCGCGTTCCTCTCGCCCCCGACGTGCAGCAGCGTGCCGGCGGCAGGCGCTGCCTGTTTCATATGAGGGTATTCCTTTTAAAAAATATATAAAATTAAGATTTTTGTTACTATATTTCTCCCGGATATGGGCTTTGGCGGTTCCGCCTGTCGAGTCATGTCGGTACCCCTGTGGCCCTAATGCAGGCCCTAAACAAACCAACAAAGATGAGGCTAATTTACCCACGGGAGGACACAGGGTGCGTCCCAATACTCGAAAAATGCATCCTCCTTTCCTCCACTACCACCTGCTCTCATCTAATGTTGCCGATTACATATTAATTACGTATTAGTTAATGTTCGATGCAAACCACAATGTCAGGTGCATTGTATACTGTACCTGCGACTACGTGTACTTGAAATGTACACGCAGATTTGCCTACTTCCGGGTAGGGGACCATTGGAGGAAAGGAGGTGAGGACGCACCCACATAATTACAGGAGCGTTAGCCCTGATTGGGGGAGAGTCATGCCATGTCTCTCATTAGAGCTTGGGCTGATTGGTTGAGTGGCATGTCTCCGATCGGTGTGTCTCTCAGGCGATAAAATAGCAGTCGGGGGGAGTGGTGTGTCTCTCACTGATAGCGGCTGCTAGGAGCCCTTGGTTAGCTGGTTATGGGGGGGGGGGGGGGGGAGGGGGGGGGGCGGGTGCGGTGGTCACAGGCGGAAACCTGGCAGACTCAAACCCATTTAACCTGCGGCGCGAGGAGGCCAGTCCCGATCCCGAAGCTCTGGTCCCCTGGGCATAGTCGGCTAATGGCTCGGCCAAAGCTCCAACCCTCGCGACTGCGGGGCCAGAGTGTGGCAAGCGTCTCCATCGACTGACACCGTTCAGGAGCGCTACGCGGGGTTTAGTTTAAACGCGGCTCTCTGGTGTCCATTTCGTCGCAGTGGCGGCCGGACGCACGCTGTGCCGCGGGCAGCGGGATGCCTGCCATTTCCCCCGTCGCTCGTTTCTCACGCTGGTTCGGAAGCAGCGGATGTAAATGCGCCGGAGAAATGCTATTTTTCGCCCCGGGCGTAAAGATGCGAGGCTCATTCGCGATTTGGAGTGGGGGTACGAGGGATGCGACGGCTCGGAGATTACCCACATCTTCTGCGACGCCCTGGGCATCGCGGGGCCTCCCTTTTCATTACCCCGCGGTACGTCGCCGCAGCGCCCCCATTTTAACGCCATAAATGTGAGCCTGCTCGCGATTGATACCGGAGCTTCTCTGCCATTGCCGGGATTTTAAGGGAACTACTTGTTGTAGGACATCAAATCCCCTCCCAGAAATGTCATATGAGGGCACCACAAATCCTGCATTTAAAGTGCCCGATCTTATGAGACAAATTTGTTAGCACCTATACGATGGGTTAAGTGAATGAAAGTGGTTGGGTGGGGGGGGATCTGGAGTGGCCTGTGAACCGGACTGGTACATTATTTTTGATTACATCTCTGGGCATGGCAGCATGACTCATACAGGCGGTGTGTGAATCGAAGCCAACACACCGTTTTTTTCATTTGTATTTTTTTTTGTCTGGGGTGAGTTGACCCGGGGACACCTTTCCAAAGCCAACGTTCTCCCCCCTCTGCTCGTCGCGCAACATCACAATCGGTGACGTGAACTCTCCTCCGACGCGCCCCTCGTTAATCACCACCTAATTATAGTTCCCTCTTCCTTTATTTAAATGTCATTTTTATTTATCGGGACACGCTCTCCCAGCGTGAAACCTTGATTGAGGGCGAACGGGAATTTTGTGTTTTTCATCCGAAAGAAAGGAGTTGCCTGAGGTGCTAGAGAGAGAGAGAGGGGAGGGGGATACACACGCAAACAAACACACACACACAACAGCGGAAAAAGATGTGCTTTGATTATTGTAGATTATGATAAAGAGCATTTTCCCTGGCTCCAACATTCAGGGAGTGTTTGTATAGTGTTGTTTCTGGGAAGTGTGCGGTATGAGGCTAGGAAGGCTCAGATGAACAAATATGTGTTTGTTCCCTCTGAAACTTGATAGTGTTTTTCACATATTGCTGGGAACAGGACGCTGTCAATAGGCCGTTGTTATATTTAAATGGTCCTACAATTAAAGCCAAATTATATGCATCATTAGATGCAGTGTGCATATATACATTTAACTTGAGCATATAGCAATACAATTGTATACATGTAGCCTATTTTATAGTTCCCTTATACTGTACTGGAGGTATGTAGTGTTTGCATTATGTCTGCATTGGAATTTTGAAGGGTGTAAGGCATGTGAGCACTTGAGTTAGGCTGGGTTGGTATTATAAAGGATGCATTTATGCGTGCTATGTTCCCGTAACTGTGACGGGGAGCAGCCGATATCCTTACTGTGATCCCCTGCGTGACCTCCGCTTGGTTTAAGCTGCAAACGTTCCAGAACTTCCCGAAAGTACAAAGGTGCTCCTATGGCATTCCATCGGTGGGTCGTCACTCGTCAATAATGGCGGAATTCCGACTGCTCTGAAACATGTCATTACGTCTGCCTCTCTGCTCCTCAGAAGGAGAAAACAAACACAGACTGGCGCCATGGCGGGAAATGATTATGGGAGGTGGCACTTGTTGACACAGTGCAGTTCTCCTGTTAGAGAAACGGGACTCAAAGGTGTTGAGTACTTCACTCATCACATCGAGACGCCTCTGAGCATACTTGTGACCCTGTGGTAATGTTTGATAGGCTATACTACTAGATCCATTTAGGGGAGGATAGATAGATGTAGCTGATGTCAATGCCGTCATGTGCTAATCTAGCTCAGTGTTTATTGGATTGATTTCCATGATTTTTAGGAATTCTAATAATAAAACACCATGACCACCGAGACCAAGGGCCTGTATCACGGCAGGGATTAGTGAGTTAGCTGGATAACTGCGCTGAGTATAACCCGGAACAGTGCTTTTGCTTTATAATATGTTCCATTTTCAGGAGGTTTCTGGATTTTACATAGTTAGCCAGCTAATCAAGCTAGTCAGCTATGAGGAATTGGGCCCTGCTTCGTGATACAGGCCCCAACGGCAAGAAACAACAATAGCAACAACAATAACTATTAAAAATAATCTTCATCTTTAGTGGAAAACTATAGTAACTATAGTAACAGCATGAACAAATATTTCATAGTGTGCAGCCATCTTTTCTAACTATATCCTTTCGAAATTTTCACGGTCAACTACTGTAGGCCTATGTGTGATAAGGAGAGGTTTTTTTTAAATAGATATTCCCCTCTTTACCATCTTTTTATCAGCATTTTTATTCGTTTTATTAGTTTATTTATATATTTCACCTCCAGTGTGATTTATTGTGTGTAATACTTCTCTCTTGTGAAGCCCTTTCAGACGAGTCTGAAGAAAAGTCCATAGACGAACAGAGTCATTGCTCATTGCCATGGTGCCGATGTGACATCATAACAGCTGACATCATCCCCTGGGCGTGACAGATGCTTGCTCTGGGGTGTGGCTCAGGTCACCCTTCAGATTTGTGGGGCGGAGCTTCTGTGCATTGGCTCTGATTTCATCAATGTCTCTCCCCTCTGCTTCAAACTTCAGTTCCACTTAAGAGGAGTCCTGGAGGGTTTGTGAAGCCCGTTTGGGGCCAGCAGGGGGTTGGGGGGGGAGGTAATAGAAGGCAAAGCCCAGCTTTTCCGTGCCAGCACATTGGGAGCTTTGAGTATCCTGTGAGCCTTTGAGAGACCCAAAGCTTTTCTTCATGCCATTCCGAAACTTTTCTGTCTTTTTCTTAAGACCTCACTTACTTTCTGATGGCAATTGCTTCCCATTCCTTTTTTTCTGCCTGCCTTACTGAAAAAGGAGAAGAGAATTGTGTGACAGTATATGTTAATGAAATATTA
This sequence comes from Synaphobranchus kaupii, assembly GCA_029718625.1. Taxonomy (NCBI): domain Eukaryota; kingdom Metazoa; phylum Chordata; class Actinopteri; order Anguilliformes; family Synaphobranchidae; genus Synaphobranchus; species Synaphobranchus kaupii. Next base: position 109,856,367 of record CM056376.1, on the reverse strand, counting down.
CTGAGCCTGTTTTTATGGAGTTCTAGTTATTTTGAAGGGAGAGCCTTTAGACAAATCCGTGTTTTTGCTGGATGCTGATTTGTATCTCTGAGGAATGGCAAGCAGTCAATCTGTGTACTGATATTCTTGATACATTTCACACAAAAAAATAGATTGCTTTAATTGCAGTTCCAATTATGGCCAGAGGGTGTCCCCATTCCTCCACAGACCAGGCATGCGAGGCCGGCCTGTGTCGCCTGGTGCACAAAAGAACAGCTTTTTTCCTCTTCTTCCTTGGTATAATCTCTATTACTGAAGGCTTTTCGCTTCACCATGAAAATTGTCTCCTGAAGTACATTTATATTTATACAGAGATGCGCAAACACACATGTGCACACACATGGTGTCAGGGCTTATATTTTTAATATCCTAAAATGCTTTACCAACACTATAACTACACACAAGTTGGAATCCTTGAATTAAGTAATAGAGATGGAGAGAATGAGACTCAGGCACATAGACACAGACACATGACAGCCCACTCTGCTGTCTGCACAGTACTTTCACATGAGAGAGAGAGAAAGAGAGAGAGAGAGAGAGAGAGAGAGAGAGAGAGAGAGAGAGAGAGAGAGAGAGAGAGAGAGAGAGAGAGAGAGATTTAGCCTCAGTCGTGTCCATAATCTAAACACAAAGATATGGAGGGCTGCACATCCTTGCAATTAGCCTCTTAACTTATCTCTCAAACGGCTCGAATGGCCTGTGTATGGCGTGGCAATCGGCTGGGGCGATAACTAGTCTGCTAGTTATCAGATCCTAACGATTCTGTTGCACATCGCTAGACCATATTGTATTTACAGCTGCGTTCCTGATTAAGAAGTCCTTTGTTACCAAAAATATAAATGAAAAACAATTAATTAAACATAACCCAGATAATGCATAATTATCGCCACTTAGCATCGGATAGAGCCATCCGCACCTCTCCCCCAACCCCCCCCTCCCCCCCCTCCCCCACCCCCCCGAATTCAGAGCAGCTTATTAAAATTCACAAAAGTTCACAGCCCTATCAGTGCGGCGCTGCAGCACTAAATTGGTGAGATTGCGGATTCCCTGGGTACGCGGCACATGCTCTGCTTCAGTAATTAGGGTTAGCTGTTCCTGCGATTGTTAACATCCAGCCTTAATTTGGGAGGATAGTGCCTTCCGTGACCCGGCGGTCTCTTCTCTCCATAACTCTCTCCATCTCCCCTGTTTGCTCTCTTCCTGGCATTTCTCTTTGAAACTGAACTCCCCGACTCTCTTTGTTTTTATTTCCGTCTCCTTTCCTTTTGTCCCTGTCTTTTCTTCCCGTCCGTCTTTCTCTCTTTTACTTGCTCTTTACGTCTCTCCACCGTCTTTCTCTCTTTTACCTGCTCTTTACGTCTCTCCACCGTCTCTCTCTCTTGTTTTTTCACGCTCTTTTTCTATCGCTCTCTCCCCCTTTTCTTCCTCTCTTCCCCCTGTATCTTTCTCCATCTCTATCCCTCTCCCCTTTCTCCCTCTCTATCTCTTTCCCTCTCTCTCTGTCTCTCTTTCCCTCTCTCTCTCTCTCTCTCTCTCTCTCTCTCTCTCTCTCTCTGTCACTCGCTCCCAGACAGCCCTTGTTTCCGTAAGTTTCCGTCCGAAGGTTGTGAGAAAGCAGTGTCCTCACAAGGTCAAGGTCATTATCTTAATTAAGAGCGAAATGCGGTGAAGCTCCCTCTCCTTCTCCTGTGGAGCGAGCCGGAGATGTCTCTGTCTCTTTCAGGGGAAATCAGATTCAGGTCAATCTCGCGGGTAAAGCTCTAATATATGTATTAAGCATACTTTACAGTGGAAGTGGTATTATTCAGATAAGTAATGGAGTTACCATATATAACCTTTTATTTTGCAACAGAGAGAATTTGCCAGATCGGTTCATTTTATTCCGAAGGATTTTTTCCACTGTACCTGGAATGTCGCTGGTGAAGAGACAGAAATAAATAAGAAAAGTTTTACTTTACTTGAAGGTTTTTTTTATATATAGTTTCTATGAATCATAAGTACTTAGTCAAGTCTTGCTGTGCAGTGGAGTTTTTCACGGTGGTGATGGACCATGACTGGTAATCAGTGGATCGCAGGTGCGAAACCAGACAAGGGTGCTGATACTGTACCCTGACTACCTTGAGATTAAGGTACTTTGCAGGGACTGCTTCAGCAAATTTTTCAGCTGTGCACGTCCAATCCAACAATGTTAGCCATGCTACTTGGCCTGAATAAAGCCGGTGGCTAAGCTAATGCGTAAAGCATTTCCCTTATGGAAGCCAAATATAATGGACATATTTGAGCAAAATATATTATCAAGATATTGCAACACTTCACAGCGTATGGGCAAATATACACATTATTTCTGTTTGTCATACTTGTGCCATTAACCATATACTGTAATAGATGGTTTCAGACATATTCAGATTGCAGTACAACTAAACTTAAGTAGACTGCTGTGAAATGTATCTATCGTTATGTTTTCAAAAGAAGTCGACATATTTATAGCATATTGCAGTATGCTCGATTTGTGTAAGGGATGGCCATGCATACGGCTGAAAATGCGTTTGTGTGTCACGCTGGTGCAGTTGGTCTTGTTTGCGGTGTTCTGGCAGAAATGCCCAGTGGTGTGACAGTCCTCCTCGGTATCTGTGCATCGTATTCGGGGTGTTTAAAGGGGACATTCTGATGCAGGGGAGTCCCTAGCGCCTTGGCCGCTCTCCTGAGCCCGGAACGCTTGCATTCCAGCTACCTGTGTACAGAGTGTGGCGTGTGACAGGATACACTGCGTGCGCGTGTGTGTGTGTGTGTGTGTGTGCGTGTGTGTGTAGTGCGCGTGTGTGTGTGCGTGTGTTTGTTTTCCCCCTGTTTTACAACGTGCTGGTTTCTCTGTGTTGCAGGAAATGTACTCTAAAGGACTGGTTCCCATCTCGGCAGTGACCCGGGTTCGAGGCTTGGGGGATAACAAGTTTGAAGTGGTGACGTCCCAGAGGACCTTTGTTTTCCGGGTTGAAAAGGAAGGTAACGGAATCTTCCTCCCACCTCCCGCCTTTTTTCCCCTCCCTCTCTCCCCTGCGGATGCCGAACGCAGGCCGGACTCTGAACGAGCGAGCGAGTGAGCGTCCGTCTGATGGTTCCGCTCTCTCTCTCTCTCGCTCTCTCTCTCTCGCTCTCTTTCTCTCTGTGCTTTCAATGTGCTGTCAATAGGGGGGACAAAGGAAGTGGCTCTCTGTTTAAACATCATCTTCCTCAGTTTGTCGCGTGGGCCGACTCTTCTTTAACAAGCCCCACAAGCTCCTTGTCATTCCGTTCGCCGTCGGGTGTCAGGAGCCGGGACGATGCCAGAATGCAGGCGCGGAATATCCCATCCCTAAACTAAGCGTCCAAACCACCGTGTGTCACACGCTGCTTTTCCAAATAAATAAAAAAACACCGTTTCTTAAATGGTGTGAAATGGCTGCTTTTTGTGTCCCATTAGGGTCACTGTAGCAGCCTGAGGAAAGCGTTTGGTTGATTCTCCGGGCCACTTTGTCATTCACTTACAATAATGGGCTTAAAAAAGTCATTCGTTCACTTCTTGCACATCAACTTGACTTTGGTCTTTTCTGAAATAAGCCCTCTTGCTTAAAGCCTAACTTACCCATACATTATACATCAGAGCGTTTTGCTGCTTTGCTTTATTGAAGTGGGTAGTGACATGGACAGGCAGAAGCTCTTAATTTTGTTTTAATAGCTAAGAACATGAGCTCATTTAAAACACTAGTGTGGTTTTTAACTTCCTTAAGCTTATAAAACAGGTCAAAATGAATTGCTCTACATCTCATTCTTTCGGTGGATTATCAGTGGTATAGATATCACCCACAGCAATGTTAAAATTGAATGTTTATCCATTTTAGCAGTGCAGTTGCCCCGTGCTTACAGGCTAAGATTGAGTGAGTGCATTATGGGAAACGGATGCAGAAAGGAACGCTCGTCGTCAACAACAACAGTACAACTGCTTTAATTAATTAAGCACTGTGTAACAGCAAAAACAGCCGACACTATGGCCCTCCAGCACCAGGTTTGGTCATGCCTACTGTACGCAGCAGCATATTACATTTTCAATTTTCAGTAATGTTACCCTCTAACTTTGCTGCAGAGGACAACGTACCACGCTACTTACATTAAATTCCCCCTCAAATACGAGTGATATGCCGCTTTCAGATTTCAGCTGTTCTGTTGCAGCAGTTTATTAAAGAACGGCACCAATACCAGTGGCCCTTTGGACGGAAAGTAATAGGTTTTCTCAAGGTTTTATTTTTTTCACATTTCTTATTTGTTCCCAATATAACACTGTCATTAGAACATTACAGGAGATCAAACTGTTTTATGTGATTAAAACGTTGGGAAGTCTAGACCTTGCACGCCCACTTCTGTAATGTTAAGACAGCTAACATAAGAAACATTTAAAAAAATGGTTCTGCCAAAGAAACTCAGATAGACCATGCAATATATAATATACATTACTTTGTAAAAGAAGAAAATAAAACATTCAATCTTGCACACAGAGGACAAAAGGAAAGACATCCCATGTGAAAAAGTATACTAAGGTTTATTTCAGCATACGTGAAGCCTAATACCTAATTAAAGTAATTACAATTGTAATTACAATTCAAGTATGCCGAATTATACTATTTTTTCACATGGGTTTTGAGATTGAAAATGAAAGTCTTGGAAGTTTGGTTTTTAAAATAGACAAGTACAATAATTTGTCAAGTTTTACTTGCATTGAAAAGGCAGCACACGACCTGCCGTGTCATGTTTCCCATGAAAAATATTATCTCTTTTCATTATGATGACTATTATACCTGATATTGTTCTTCAAAAATAGATACGTCTTGAGATCAAAATATTATAATACATTTTTTGATAATTGATAATAATCTACTGTCTACTATCAAAACAGTGGAAATTGCAGATTTTCTTTCCTAAGGATTTTATGTATAAACATAACTTTCAGCTACCTTTTGCAGTGTCTGTATCGTTGCAACCATAGTATTCTGTAGTTAAGTTGGTTATGTGGGTTTTTTTAGCAGAAGAGCTGGGCCCAACTGCACAACAGACTAATGCATTTTGATGTAGAAATGTAAGATAGAAGCTGGTTAGACTTTACAATGGTATATCTATACAATTTACTTTTTTAACAGGAAACCAGTTCAATCTGTCCAGAGAATTTACAGAGGTATACAGTTAAATAACATATATTAGATAGACCACACTGGATTAGAGACCACACTGAAACTTTACAGGATTAGAGACCACACTGAAACTTTACAGGGATTAAAGACCACACTGAAACTTTACAGGGATTAGAGACCACACTGGAACTTTACAGGGATTAAAGGACACACTGAAACTTTACAGGGATTAGAGACCACACTGAAACTTTACAGGGATTAAAGACCACACTGAAACTTTACAGGGATTAGAGACCACACTGAAACTTTACAGGGATTAAAGGACACACTCAAACTTTACAGGGATTAGAGACCACACTGAAACTTTACAGGGATTAAAGGACACACTGAAACTTTACAGGGATTAGAGACCACACTGAAACTTTACAGGGATTAGAGACCACACTGAAACTTTACAGGGATTAGAGACCACACTGGAACTTTACAGGGATTAAAGGACACACTCAAACTTTACAGGGATTAGAGACCACACTGAAACTTTACAGGGATTAAAGGACACACTGAAACTTTACAGGGATTAGAGACCACACTGAAACTTTACAGGGATTAAAGACCACACTGAAACTTTACAGGGATTAGAGACCACACTGAAACTTTACAGGGATTAAAGGACACACTGAAACTTTACAGGGATTAGATACCACACTGAAATTTTACAGGGATTAAAGGACACACTGAAACTTTACAGGGATTAGAGACCACACTGAAACTTTACAGGTATTAAAGACCACACTGAAACTTTACAGGGATTAGAGACCACACTGAAACTTTACAGGGATTAGAGACCACACTGAAACTTTACAGGTACTTTACAGACCAAAGATATTTTACTGAGCTCTCTAAGACACTGTTGGTCTTGTCGCTGCCTCTGTTGAAGGGCAGTGTGCAGAAAGCGGGGGGGGGGAGAGCGAGCAGGAAGATAACCTCAAACGTGCAGACGTGGTGTTTGGCCTGCGGCCAGCTAACTTCGGGAGTGAGGGAGGGAATGAGGGAGTGAGAGCGGGGAAGAAGGGAGGGGGCCAATCATTTTGTTTTCTTTCCATTTTTATGGTTGGGGTTATGCTCTTTGTCCCTATGCAGGGGTGAGACTGGCCTGTCTGCCAGTGGACCTGACACTGCTTTCCTCCAGGTGGAGGGTATGTGTGTATGTGTTTGTTTGTATGTGTGTGTGTGTGTGTGTGCGTATTTGTATATATGCGTGCGTGTGTGTGTGTGTCTGTACACATATACCCTGCTTTCTCTATGAACCTTTGCTTTGCTTTGTTTCTGTCTATTCTTACATCTTCATGTATTTTTTTAATCTCTCATAAAGTCAGTGATCCCTGAGTTATTTATTCCTTGTATGTAATTATCATATTCATAAGCACGTGAATGATCTGATATGACAATCAATGTACACATGCTTGTTCCTGTGTGCAGTGTTCCTGTCAGTGCAGTGTGTTGTGACACACACACACACACACGCACACACGCACGCGCACACACACACACACACACACACACACACACACACACACACACACACACACACACACATGCTCTTAAGCACACATCCACACAGCACACAAACTAGTACATATGCATATATTAAGGCACATATACACACACCCACTCTCGCATACACATGGGTTCGCACACACGCACGCACACTGAAAATAGAGCCATAATTTAAAGTGGATTGGGAATGGCTGCATGAACAGAGTCATGTTGAGGACAGTTTATGGAAGAGAGAGAAAGTGTAACATTAAAGAATGGGTAAAGGGAGCCATCTGCTTATCTGCTATCTGCTTGCATCTCCTCTATGTCTCATCTGTCTTTTCTCTATGACATCATAGTGGGAAATGGGAAATCCATCTGTCTGATTGGTACAGTGGGGTGTCTAAAGTTCTGTCTTGGCCGAAATTGATTTCCTGAAGAATATCTTATCAAACAAACAAGTCAAATGGCTTATAAGTAAAAATATTGGCTGATTGTTGAATAATGTACAACTGTGTTTGATTAACAAATCACTGCTTGTTTGATGCTGACTTCTTGGAAGTAGTGGAATCAGTATTTACCGCTAGTTCAGTCGACTATGAATTGTAAGCAATTTTTGGAAATAAAGATTGACCAGTCATGTAGAATGCACTTCGGTCAATATTCAAACTCAAACAAGAAAAAAAACAAAAAACTAAGAGATGGAGTAAAAACAAACAAGGAAAGAAAAGAGAAGTGAAGAAAGGAAAAGAGAATATCAGCTGTTCATAGTGTGTCACGTGAGGCCAGCGGGAGAAAGAGGTCGCTCATTCCAGGCCTGGCGCGGTTCTGCCTGCCGTGTACGCATTTCAGGAGAGGAGCGGAAGGTCACCGTCTAATCCGCTTCTTCTCACACAAGCCTCCCCTCGGGATGACCTCCGCCGTGACTGCAGGGTCAAAGCATTTCCGAAAAGCAACGAGTCCATCACGTGCGGCGAGAGGAGTTATTTTGAACAGTGCTGAACCTCCTTTCAAAGGCTAGTCGTCCCTTTCAAAGTAAATATGGGATCGCTTGAATAAATCATTCGGCAAACAAAAACGTCGCAGTCAGGTAATGGAACTAAGAAGCAAAAAAAAAGAAAAAAAGAAGAAGGAACAGTAAAGATTGGTGATGTAAAGAGGCATACATAATTGAAGTCTTGATTTATTATTGATTCGGCTCTTTATAAATGCATGAGGCTGGGCGGGCGAAGTATTGGGGTGCTCACATACGTTCACGTTCGTCTTGGGGTGGCTTGGTTGGTTGTGTGGTGGTGGCGGGGGCATCAGGGCTGTGGGTTTGGATACAGGTTGGGTGCGGGCGGAGCCGGTAATGCTGTGTGGATAGGGCTGTGTGCAGAGATATAGAAAAGCCGGGACACCTCTTTAAGGCAGAGAGAGGCTTCATGAAACCTGGGGGGGCAAAGAGATGGGCCCAGAGTCCTCGCAAGGGAGGAAGAAAGGAGTGTGACCGTGCTGTTGATTTATTGTGATGAGGTGTGTCTGTGTGTGTGTGTGTGTGTGTGTGTGAGAGAGTGAGAGAGAAAGAGAGAGAGAGAGAGAGAGAGAGAGAGAGAGAGAGAGAGAGAGAGAGAGAGAGAGAGAGATTAGACATAGATAGAATGAGCTTTACTTTTTATGAGAAAAAAAAAGCTCTACTTTTTGTAAGGCCATGAATGAAGTTATACTCCTGCTCTGTGTAAGCTCTTGAATAAATGCGACACTGCTGCCCTGTGTAAAGACAAAGTAGATAGCTATACTCTTGCTCTATGTAAGGTCTTCAGTAAATTGTGTGTAAAGACAAAGCAGATAGCTATACTCTTGCTCTGTGTAAGGTCTTGAGTAAATTGTGTGTAATGACAGAGTAGATAGCAATACTCTTGCCCTATAAGGTCTGGAGTAGGGCATTATCATTTCTGTTTTTCAGGTGACTTACTGTTCTGAGTAGGGTTGCAAATTCTAAGGAATTTCCTTGATCGATATTTGTCAACGTTAATGAACAATCAATCGATCAATCGATAACAAAACAGCTAAAAATAGCTTATGACATAAAATACTAAATGCATGTTTTTTTCCTCAATCAGAGCTTTATTGAAACATTTGAGAAATACGCCTGTTTCATAGCATAACACAAATATAATTATGAACGCTGTTTTGTTTAAGTATGATATTTAAATAAGGCTCGGGAAATTGCGCTCACTCTTCCGAGGCGAATCAGTGACTAACATGTACGTCTATGACATATACAAAATTAGGATGAGCCTTAATTAAAAACTTTAATTTGCAAAATTATTATGAAATAGATAAATAACGTTTTTGAAAACAGCGCTATAATAGGTTCCCTCTTGAAATGAGAAAGCTACGACAAACTACGACAGCTCAGGCCTCAGTTTAAAACTTAAACTGCATAAGTGCAGTAAATACCTAGGCCTGCTGAATTTTATTTAAGAATATAAGCATGTTTACGTTATCAGGGGTGAGTCGTGTGCACAGTCGGTTTACAGCGAGACCAGCTGCTGAAAATACGCATTCCGATGGGACCGATGTCCCAGGCACGCATAAGTAGCGTGCTTCATGGTCGAGTGAGTCTTCTTCTTTGTAAAGTTAATAATATGTTTCCTAATTGCAGTGCGCGCGCCCCCTTGTGTTTAACTCTCCCATTGACACAATTAAGATGAGACCGCAAATAGTTCAATTTGATCGTTAAATTTGAAACGGTCGATTGATCAAATTATTAACGGCAATTAATCGATCAACGATCAATCATTAACACCCCTAGTTCTGAGACTTCTTGTTTGCAGAAATGGCTTTTCTTCATGTTGAAGCTAGTTGTAGCTGCTAGCAGGTGCTGCAGAGTTGCAGTGGTTCCATCTTTTAATGGGCTCTGGCTCACGGTTACTCTCTGAAGAACCGTGCAGCTGTTCTCCTCCCTCTCTCAGTATGGCTGTATTCAACGGCATCGATATCACATGCACACACAGAAACACGCACACACACACAAACGTGCACACACAGACAGATACACATGCACAGGCACACACAGGGCCTCATTCATGAAACGTGTAGAAAAAAAAAATGTGTGTGTACATCGTTCATAGGATTAGCAATTCTGTTCGTTTTTTGGCATTCATCAAAGTTTTCGTATCTGAGATTTGTTCATACATACGAACAAACTTTACACCTGCTCAGGACCACGCATACCGCATTCGTAAATCAAAATGCTGCTGAATATAGCTTCTGCATATCGAGTAGAATATGAATTTATTATTATGTTCTGTTAAATTCACAAGACTAAATGCAGCCTTTGAAATGAACAATGCAAACGTAATACATTATGACTGTAAAGAGCATGCACATTTGATTACGCCTATTAATCAATTGTAGGCTGTGAACTTATTTAATTAGACCCATAACGTAATGAATGCGCCCCATACTATTTTTCTAAATTCATAAGATTTAAATGCTATATGACGTTAAATGCAAATGCAAAATAAAACGGATTTAACAAATGAATGAAATTTGCTTTAAATTGGCTTACAGATCTATAGCCAGTGTTGCAATGGCTGATCTTGGCAACCTGCCCAATGTTCCCAGTGCCGTAGACTGCACACAGGTACTCATCAAGGCTCTACCCGATGATGCGTTTGCGTATATGAATAGAAAGAGCTATCACTCTATCAATGTGCAGCTCATATGTGATATGTGAAATGTGTGTTGCTCAACGTCGTGGCCCGGTGGCCTGGAGGGACCCACGACAGCTTCATTCTGCGGGGCAGTTCAGTCGGCACTTGTTTGGAGAACAGTGCTATGAGAGAAGGCTGGCTTATTGGTAAGAATATATCCGTCAACAGGCAGCACCCTTTTCTATAAACCTGAGAAGGTGTGCAAAATAATGTGTCCTGCGTAATATTGCCATGAAACACGCACCTCCTATACCAGACGTCCCCAATCTGCCTGAACTAGGACTGCAGTCGGATGAACCGCCACTCAAACTCGACAATGTGGCCGCAATTAGAATGCACCAACAATTAAAGTGATGGACAAGGGATTCTAAAAACCTAATATAACCACAACATATCACAGAGGGATGTATCCACTACACACCCACCAAATATCTTTTCAAGAAAATGTCAATAGTTATATTAATATGCATCTCAAAGTCAGCTAATAAACTCAGTCTTGAAAGGATTGTATGGGTGTGGTCTAAATTGGCTGCTATCAGGAGATAAATATCACACGCAAGCTTGCAATAGTTAAGTTAACTTAAACGCTAAGCAGAGTATTGCAACCGTTTGATCTCACGTTAGTCTCTTTAAAGCAAGCTAAATTGCAAGGCGACGTTTCACTAAATGCACGTTCCACACAAATCATTACACAATGGTAGGTTTTATCGAGTTTTTTAAATGAGCCACACTTATTTTAAAGCCCCCATGCATGGCAACTAAGTACTTCGGTGGATCATGGTTGTCGTAGTTATTTTTGTTACTGTAACCAGCCACTGAACAATATGACAACCGTTTCCAAGGCATGGTTTATTTGGAAAAATCTAGTTCTAGTCTTTTTGATATACTATCTGACAAATGAGCAGTGCACCACGTAAAAACGACGTGTGAGTGATTACTTCGTTTCCATGATGAAGAGTTGTGCAAGGAGCAAACTAATGTTACTAGCTAGCACCATGGAGGGATGGATAAAAAGGTGGAAGAGATTGGGAGAGGGATAAAATTGGTATAGGGATTAGGAGAGCGGGAAAAAAAAAACACTTTAGCTAACTACCTATTCCAAATCCAGATGCTGATAACGCGGACAACTATTCTCACTATTCTTCATTCACAGTGTTTGGCTCAGACTCAAAGAGGATTTCGTAGTGGGACAGGGCAGTTTTATTCGCCTCAAACTATGGGAGGCGTTATGTAATGAGATCAAAGTATGTATTGGTTGAGGTTTCACGTCTACGTCACCATGGACCCATTTTCGACCCAACCCTTTTTTTCAGCATACAGGAATAAAGAGATATAGATAGACTGAAATTTAACGAGATTGCAATGGAATTTATTCCTTGTGCTTTATTGGTGCTCAGTACATACCTGAATAGCCATAAATAACGGATTTTCCTTGTCCATCACTTTAAAAGGGATTATAAAATAAGGTATGTGATTACCCAAGCCACCTCTCACATGCACAGAACATCAACAAAATTATGAAATGAAGAATATTTAATTTATTTCCAGGCTGCGAGGAAGACCGTAGTGCTTGGTAGATGGAGGCAATGCGATAAACATACACACACCACAACCGCACACACACACAAACACACACAGCACATAATCTGCATTCAACACACCGTCAATATCACACATGCACACAAACACACATATACAAACATGCGCACACACATGCGCACGCTATTGCGCGCAGCTACTCACTCACACACACGAGCAAGCACACATGCAGCCATCTGGCATTGTGCAATTACCCAGACTGTGTATAGCAAAATTAGACCTTGGCTTGAATTCGATTCATTTTTGGTACTTCAAATATTAATTAATCAGTCTGTGACTTACATGCTTTTGAGATGTATTAACACCTATTTACAAATGATTGGAAAGTGCTTTGGAGGAAGCACAGTTTGCTTCCAGATTTTAGAGATTTGTGCAGCTTGCTACCATTGGGACCAATTAATGATTCACTCATACAATATGGCCGTGCCACCTGAGTAAAAAGAGTGTGTGGTGTATGTGTGCGTGTGCGTGTGCGTGCGTGTGCGTGCGTGCGTGCGTGCGTGTGTGTATCTAAGACGTGCAGTCCCTCTGGAAATTGGCTCCTATGCATTGCCAGTGATGCCCCCCCCCCCCCCCCCCCACGCCCCCCCCCCCCCCCCCCCCCCATAAATCATCACACAAATCAAATTCCCATCTGCAGTGTATCAAAATGAATTGGAAAAGCTCTTTTTAGCTGAAGTACATGGACAATCTCCACCTCTTCATTGCTGGGCACAGTGATAAACACCAAAGATTGCTTTTCATTTTGTCTTTAATTTAGTGACTCGGGGGTCCTGTGACAGAGGTGGGAAGCTTGGCGCCGGTGTTTACGGCGGCTTCTCAACGACTCTGAGAATCCGCACATTGAGTGGCAGGCTGCGCACACTGTTCGGAATGAAATGAAGTTTTACAGTGAAATATGGCCGTGTGCTATTTTAATATGTTGTTATGACAACTCTGCGCGCTTCCGCCTCTGCCCCCACGCAGGAGACAAGTGCGACTGGATCAATGCTCTTCAGATAGCGATGAGAAGCCAGTCCCCCGTCTCCCACAAGCCCTCCGACTGCAACGCAAACATGTGCGGCTACATGGAGCTCCGCGGGTGTAAAGGAAGAATCTTCGTCTCCCTGATGGGCTCCAAACTTAGACTTTGTAAAACAGAGCAGGTATGTTTTTTTTGTTTTATTTTAATCCATTCCCTCCAATTGAATATGTATTGTTTTTGAACAAGTAGATACAAAAAAAGAAAAGAAAAAATAAACTTCCACTGAACTGGGGAAGGTAGATTCTTACCCTCCTTGTGACCGCAATGCATTCTGGGTAATCATTGGCATTAGAAACCCCTTGAATCCCTTTGTTGTGTTTGAACACTGCTCTAATGATGTATGCACAATGATCCCAGTCCTCGCTGTGAACCCCCCAGTATTCTAAGAAGATTCATTTGATATAGTGATTCTGTGTTAGCATATGTCTGTGTACAGCAAATAAGCATGAAGGCAATTGTGCGGTGTCACAAATTCAACTCTGTGTTTGGCTTTCATTACTTTCTTCATTGTGCGACTTGAGAGAGTGTACTATGGCAACAGGAGCACTCCGTTGACTCTATTGGTTTTGCTGATATCCCAAAGTCTAAACAAGTATAAATTCAATATGGCCCACACAACCCTGTCTCAGTTCGGACTGATCATTCCTGTACCATGATTGGCTGCTCTCACCGTATTTTCTTCTTCTTCACAGTGAAAATCCTAACTCTATTAGAGTTAAAATTACTCTATCAGAATTGATTTCACACTGAAAAATATTGCAGTGTTCTTTATATTATATCATATATCAGTTTATTACGGACTCAGACGCAACGTGCCCCTCAGTCAGGACTTGAACACTGAGTGGGGTTCTGTGAATATCACACCGCTCTGTTGGGACAAGAGCTCATACATTTGAGGAGTAGAACAGGAGAGCCCCCATCTGATGTCTGAGCCGAGGGCTAACCTGTAGGCAAGGCACCAGGCCGCCCAGCCCAGAGTCCCACTGCGCCCCCTGTGTTTACCCTCGGAGTTGCAGGGAGTATCCTGTGAGTTTGCGGAGCGGAGATCAGCGTTGGGTGGGTGAGGGAAGGAGAACGGTTGCGTGATCTGAACGGTTGGAACGTGCAGTTCCAGTTCTTGAGCTCAGGAGAGCAGCATTGATATATGTTTCCCTCTGTCGGTTGCGGTAGCTGTTCTAAGAGGCTGTGATTGCACTTAGCACAATTATACAGCTTAAGCCATGCAACGTCTTTGTGATTAAAGGCTGTTGTGAGGCACTAGTCACATATAGCTCTGCTCAAGGCTGTGGAGCCCTTGTTCTTCAACATTAAAGTGGGAAAGGCATCAGTGCTGTTGCGATTATGCGCGAGCATCTGCATAGGTTTCTTTACTTTGGGGGAGAGAGACACGCTGCTGGGCCACCTCGTCTCACACAGTCAAATTTCAAGTCCCACACACATACTAGCTAGTCTAGGGACCAATTCATATGAACATATTGGGGGTGATATGTCTCCCTGGCTCCCTCCAAACCTACCAGCATGTAAGACCCTGTGCTGCTCGTCCCAGCATTTGGAGAAAACACCTTTCTCTTCCTCTGTGGTTATTGTTTTTTTTTAATGGCATGACTATAAATGGCTCAGGTGAGCGAAGATAAATGCATCTTCGGCTTCATTAAATCTTTTGGATTTTGTGCACAGTTACCGCGGTAACAGTAGGTTGCATCCCAAGGTGGTAATGCACTTGTCAGAGAATGTCAGGAGTGACATGATGAATTAATAATGCCACTGAGGTGCAAATACCCAGCCTGTCTCTCCATCTCTCAATCACTCCAACTGATGTATGCATTAATAGGATCGTATGTATGTATGCATGTGCCTGTGTGTGTTTGTGTGTCTATGTGTGTGTGTGCCTATGCCCTATGTACGTGCCTATGGATGTATGTATGCATGTGTTGTGTGTGCATGTGTGTATGTATGTATGCATTTATTGTGTGTGTGTGTGTGTGTGTGTGTGTTTTTATTAAACCTTTATTAAACCAGGCAAGTCACTAAAGGACCAAATCTTATTTACAAGGACGGCCTGACAAGATGCAAGCCTCTTGGGGGGGGTTAGGGGCATAGTCAGATAAAAAAACAGAACAAAAACATTATCTAAGAACAATAAGGGATGAGCAGTTAAGCCAACAGAACAAACAAACAAAGCAGGAGAAAAGTATAAGACAATAGTGAAAAAGATAACGATGGTTAAAAAAAGATAGTTTTAGGCCATTAGATATAACATCCTATCAGTTAGAATGTCCGTAATAGAGTAATAGAGATAGGGAGATCAAGTTTAAGGGTGTTGTGTGCGCGTGTGCGTGCGTGCGTTCGTGCATGCAGATTTTTTCCCGTGGGTTTTTTCTCATGCTTTGGTTTATGTAGGCTAATCTTCACTGAGAGAGTTCCACTCATTGGGACATTGCGAGGACTTGCTTCTCTATCATGTCAATTGATATGCCAGTCATTTGGTGTGCTGCTTTTAATTTAATTTAAACCTGGACCATCATCCTGGCGTGCGCAAGAAAAAAGTCAAAGGAGGATGAAGCAGAAGGGGAAAGGTACAGAGGCCCACCAAGCGCAGAGGTTCCTGGCTTTCATTAGCACCTCTACCGGCCTCCTCATTTACACATGGCTTCTATTAGTGTTCTGTTGTCCGTTCAATTACATACCAAAAGGCTATGTAATTGAATGGACAATGGGTAAAAGCATTGCGAGTGAATTGCGAGTGAACCTTCTCTGACAAATGCAGTCATTAAATTCAATTTGCTGATAGTTTGTCGAGGACACTGACTCTTAGGGCACTTCTAAGGCATTAAAAAGTAATGGTGTGAAAGAAAAAACTGCTGCCATTGTGAGCACGCACACGCACACACACACACACACACACACACACACACACACACACATTGCTAAAAACGGAAGTTTTTTTTTTTCGTTTCTTTTTTTTTTATTCCTTGTTTTTCTCTTTCCTCGTATAATTGCGAAATTCAATTTTTATTTGATTTTATTTTTAAGGAGCAGCTTTTCTTTTGCACCATGCTGCTCCATGGTACGCACTTACCATTGGACCCAGAGAAATAATTGGACAGGGCAAGAGGGCCAGAGAACATATCGGAAAGGTAACTAGCAGTGCGGCTGGATGGATGCTAACAGCATGTCTGTAATTGGCCACGGGGAAGGATGGCGGCCATTAGAAAGCAGACGGACGAGACGGTCCATCCTGTCCACCTCTTATTCCACAAATTCACATCACTTCTCCCTTAATCTACAGCTCGCTAAACTCAAAAAACAACCCCCCCCACCTCCCCCTCTCTCCCTTCCCTGCTCCATTAGAGAACAAAACAAGGAAGTGGTCTGCAGTCCGTGATTGTGTTTTTCCCTGGAAAGGGGTAGTGAAGTGGTCACCGTAACATGCCTCCTCATTAATATGTTTTCTTCAAGGACGGTAAGCGGGCCGTGATTCGCCAGCCGTAATGTTCGTGTTTCTTCAGGCCCTGTGTCTATGCCTCATCATTCCGTTCAATTACGACCCTACAAACCATATTTTTTTGTGTGTGTAAATATGCTATCTCGCAGTATCTACGGCTTGTTCTTGTTACTAGCACTGGGAACTTGGCCCCCCGCAAGCTCCTGTAGTGTATCCACAGGCTACATTTTTACAAATGACTGATCATGTTCATTACCGCATTCACTCTGAATTGTTATTTCCAGTTTGTGCAGAACTTTTCGCTGGCCGCTCATCAGTTCTGCGGAAGGCTATGGGGGTCCGGGTTGGGACTGTCCTTAATTTCAGTGTCTCCTCCATAAAGGAGACCTGCTGAGACTGAATGTGCTTGATCTCTTGGAGCAATAATGGAATACATTAGCGATAAAGTTATATGTAGACTTTTTTGTAATTGTAATGATTAATACATTAACCCTTTTGAAATATCGTACACTAGGATTTCCCAAGTATTGAAGTGTTGAAACATCTTGATAGATAGTATATTTTCTTACATATATTTTTGAAATGTACAGTAAGATGAGGACTGAACGCCTCCCCCCTGGGTCTTGCACAGCACACTGTGGGGCTCTAGCATCGTTGTGACTTGTGGTTGTGAATTACAACATTTAACTAGTGTTGCTGCAGGAGGAGCAGCATATTAAATGTGCTTAAGTGTAATCTTTTGAGTGACTTTCATAAAGCGAGCTAACAGATACCTCGATAGGAGGTAAAGAATATATCCTAGTCACACACACCCCCTCCCCCTTCATCCCAAACACACACACACGCACACACACATGCACACACACACTCACACGCACACGCGCACACACACACACACACACACACACCTACTGATATTACTTTCATAATAATTGTTTCTTTATCTTCTATAATATAGCCTTTTTCCCCTGGGAAATTTCCACATTGTCATTGTTAATTTGCTGCATGGTCCTCTTTTCTGTATAATTGAAATTAGTCTGTGTAATGTAGTATGAAGGGCACAAATGATCGATTTATCAATTAGGCTTTATCTGTGGATCGATCATGGCCGGTCATCTCTCGTAAACATTCTGTAGGTCATAGTTTTTGTGCAGTTAATTAAAAAATAAAACAAAAAGTCAAATCGGCGGATTAAACCAACTGTGGAGATGACAAACACGTGCGGTTCATTTGTGGTTCATTTGTAAAATCGTGGTTATCTGAGTTATCCTTATGTTTACGTGCATTGTGTGTTGCGGTCGATTACCGCCGAGGCAGTTGACCGTAGATCAGGTTTCCTTTCCCCCGGTGTGAGAGAGGTTTTGGAGTTGACCGTGCCGGATATTACCCTGATTGCGTTGGGAGCGGTAGAAGCCCTGCTCTCTCAGACCCGACCACATTAACCCCAGTTATACTGACTCATTCTGTTTTTTTTTTCTATATCTCTGAAGGATTTTAAATCAGGGCTGGCGATTACTGTCGTGGACCTGACGTCCGCTCACGCCAGGGACGTGGAACGCAGGGGCTTCGAGATAACCACTCCTTTCAAGAACTTCTGGTGAGCGTGGCGCTCCGTTTCGCTCTCATCCTCTACCTGTCTCCGTGCTGTTGTTGGCGCTCTGTAATGAGGCTCTTGTGGAAGGAAAAAAGGAGTTTTTTTTTTTTTCCTTCCCGAGCGTGGCTGTGTGTGTTTGTGTTACCCCGTTATGCGGGAAAGAGCCTCTTTAGGATGCCGGGCCCAGATGGTCACTCACAGACCGTGTACTTCAAAGAGCCATAGCCTCTGTCTGATCCCTCTAATGCGGCCTGTCGCTGTTGCTCTCCTGTTTGCCGTTGTCCTTCCGCCTTAATTGCAGCTGTGCCATTACAAAGCCTGTCAGGTCTCCCCTGTGGATCGGCTTCAGACTGAATCGCAGTTTCACTCCTCTCACAGCCGAATTAAAATGAACAGGTCGGTGTTCTGCATGACATTAATTCAGTCACAGCTATGGACACCTTACAAATTATGTCACTGCCTCACTCTGTGGCAGTGACATCATTTCAGTTAATTATGATGTCATGATAAAACTTGCCCTATAATTCCCCAACCACCACCCTTGACGCGCACACACTGTAATGGGGTGTGACGTGTGAGATGGGAGGAGCCAAACGCAGCAAGGGGAATCATTAAGCCCTTAGGCCACTAAGGCGGGATACCCGCAGATAAGGGAGGAGACAAGACAAGGAACACAAACACACCACAGACGCTACTAACCGGCTAACTGTCAAACGCTAAGTAGAGCGCAAGGACAGGAATCTGAACAGCCAGACATAATACGCGCCCTGTCTCGGCAACGAGACAAATCAGAACGGGCGAGTAGCGTAAAGGCAAACATTAAACAATAAACAAACACCGCAAAATAACACGATGGTAAGAGAGGAGGCGAACAGGAACAGAGATTTAACGTTCCCATGGCGAGATAAATAGGCTCGCAGTCAAATGAATAAAACCAAGAGGGTAAACACCCGATCTCCCAGGAGAGAGAAACATTTTACAGGTGAGCCGACGAAGCACTGTCGTCCCATAACTTTATTATCCACAGACTAACGCAAGCTTAAATTGGAACAACCGCCCTAGCCTCTCGGTAAAGGAATGAATAAATTAAACGAGGCGAAAATGGAACCGAGATTTAACGTTCCAAGGCCAGTTCAATAAGTAGCAGTCAAATGCAGAAAGCAAAGCGGTAAACACCCGATCTCCCAGGAAGGAGAAACATTTTACAGGTGAGCCGAACGGAGCACCGTCGTCCCATAACTACTATCCAAAAGACTCACGCAAACTTAGATTGGAACAACCGCCCTAGCCTCTCGGTAAAGGAATGAATAAATTAAACGAGGCGAAAATGGAACCGAGATTTAACGTTCCATGGCTAGTTTAATAAGTAGCAGTCAAATGCAGAAAGCAAAGCGGTAAACACCCGATCTCCCAGGAAGGAGAAACATTTTACAGGTGAGCCGAACGGAGCACCGTCGTCCCATAACTACTATCCAAAAGACTCACGCAAACTTAGATTGGAACAACCGCCCTAGCCTCTCAGTAAAGGAATAAATGAAAACGAGGCGAAATGGAACAGAGATTTAACGTTCCATGGCGATATAAAAGGCTCGCAGTCCAATGCATAAAACTTTACTATGCACAGACTAACGCAAGCTAAAATGGAACAACCGCCCTAGCCTCTAAATAAATGAATAAATTAAACGAGGCGAAATGGAACAGAGAGCTAACGTTCCGATGCTATATAA
Organism: Synaphobranchus kaupii; assembly: GCA_029718625.1. Classification (NCBI taxonomy): domain Eukaryota; kingdom Metazoa; phylum Chordata; class Actinopteri; order Anguilliformes; family Synaphobranchidae; genus Synaphobranchus; species Synaphobranchus kaupii. Next base: position 109,836,546 of record CM056376.1, on the reverse strand, counting down.
AGACACGCGCAGTCACACACAAACACGTCCACAACAACGCCCAAGCTCCATATAAAGAGACACACCCGGAGAACGAAACAGAACAACAGTTCCAAACAAAATCGTCCCGCAGGTAAAAAGGACGTACAGGACGGCTGCAACAAAAGACCTACGCAAAATAGCACGACAGCCTCAATATAAATAAAAACCCTGAGTCACAACAAAGGGGAACGTAGTCCACGAGAAGGACAACAGGGAATAAACGTACCACGGCTACTTACTGGCTCACAGTAAAACGGAATTGAGTAGAAGCAAAACGCCAGGTCTCTAAGAAAACCAAACAGGCGAAAATGGAACAAAGAGCTGCTGCTCTATACTTCTACGAGCAAATAACTAAGTAGAAGCGAAACGCCTGATCTCCCAATGGGAAGATATGTGCCGAAAGGCGAGCAGAACTACTGTTCTGAACACAATCGCCCAAAACTCCATACACGGAGGAAACGCACAAATAAAGGCAAAAATAGAGCAGAGATTAACGGTCCCAAACTCCTACGAGAAAACCAACCACCAAGCCAGCAAGAAATAAGCCCTGTCTCTAAAGAGACGCTAACAATGGGCGAATAGCCAAAACGGTACAAAAATTCACAGCCAACAATAACACCACAGTACATACAATTAACAATCAATGTCGAAGCCCCGAACGTAGAAAACGGTAGGCTTATATACCCCTCTCCAGGTGACAAGCAACAGGTGTAAACGCTTAACAAAAGATCCGACAACTCAGCAGGGCGGAGCAAGCATCTACCAAAAGGGCAGCGCCCTCGCGTGGCCACCAAAGAGAACGACCGCAAGGGGAAACAGGGTCAAAACCATGACACACACAACACACAGACACACACACACACACACACAAAACAATAAAGCATCCAATTTAGACAGGAAGCAGAACTAAACCGGAGGGACATTGATTTTCAGATTTCCAGTGTTTTTTGCCAGACAGATTTTTTTTACAGTGTAAACTGCATCTGTGTGAATCATAACTTTGTGCTGCCAAACTCTACCAAAACCACGGACGTAACCTTGGTGTAAAGATTGGAGGGTACAGCTCGTAAGCTCTGAGAATGAAATCAGCATGAACTCTGTAGGCTCTAAGGAACTAGTGATTGAACAAGAACCACAATATTATGTTCTATGGGAGATTACATGCATAGCTGCTTTCTGACAAATGGAATTAAATTATTACATTACATCATGGCATGGTTTTCTAGCGAGGCTAATATACACCAATCACAAGAGACTACTTAACCTGTAGCTGACTTGCTGTTATCTAGCTACAGTTCGCAGTCTTCTAATGCTCCTAGATTTTCATTCAATTGACTTTCATCAACAGAGTATGGTTTGAAGGCACACATTAACAAATGTATTTGCTTTAACTCTTAATCACATACATTTGATAAAGTATCGACTGGTGGGCCATCGGCTTTACAACTCACCTCTGAAGCTATAAACTGCTCATTCATAAAAGCTGGACACTGCAATACTACAAGGAAAAACTGACTGAGGCAGGAAAGCTATTGTAAATGGCACACCATTGCCCAATACTTTATTGTTATTTAACTGATGGAACATGTCAATCTGAACTACTATTTTATGATTGGTTTTGAAAAAATGCATTGTGACTGAGAGGCTGGATCTCGTTCAGTGAGACCTCAATACCAGTGTGTTTCTCAACAAGGAGGATGTGACCACCTGCGGTCCCAAAAAGAGATTAGGGACTTTAAGCAGCGACTGTTGCGGCGACATATTGTTATATGCCGTGAACAAGTCTGACAACTTAAGATTTACCTTACGACCAGTATTCGCGTTTCGTTCTTGATGACATGGAGAACGATGAATTAGGTAACTAACAAACTGCATATAAACAAACAGAAAAGTAGAGAATCATCAAAGTTGACAGACTGTGAACGCTTGTTGGAGCCACCACTTTCCTCTAGAGGAGCTGACATCGGAGCAGATGACATGACTTTGGAAAAATTGGAAAATCGATTAAATTCACAGGTGTCTTTGAAAAAATGCTCTGAAATTGTTGAAAGTATAAGTATAATCTATTGTAAAACAAGTTTTATTTCAAAACACAATAAAAACGGAAAATTCACTCGTCTAATCCACACGTTGTAGCGACTACATGAAACTTGTGTTTTTGCCGTTGTAGATCTACAGGCTACGGTGGCAGACGGGAGCGAGTCAAGTTCATGCATGCGCAAAACAGAACAAAGTTATTTCCGGTCACTGTAGCAGTCGCCGCAGTCGTCATTGCTTAAAGGGTAACTACACTCTAGATCACTTTGTTTTAGCTGTAAACGTATTTGTATGCCTACCTTATAATGAAACTTATTCATGCATTCCGTTATTTCAACAATTCTGAAATAATATTGTATATCATAAGAAACTGGTAGAAAAGTGTCTTTGTGCTGTCCCTAATGGTTGAAATATCCTTTCTGCTCCCCACACTGTCCCCGCCCCAATCGTGATGTCAGAGTACCTCTTTGGAGGTACCTCTACGTCATATTGATAATTGTTGTTGTCCACAACGGAACCAGCCGGCACCTGATTGGCTAGACCTGCTACGTTACTTACGTTTCACCTCCATTGTGTAGTAGGTGGAGACAGGCTGAGACAGTGGGTGTAGTTACTCTTTAAAGTCCTTAATATTTTACTCAGGGAGGAGTTATTGGATTATTGGTGGAGACAAACCAGGCATTTCTCACTATTGCGCGGGACGTGCCACCTGCCAAAGGTGCTCCACTACACCTATGACTCGATACTGCCTTCCTGCTCTTCCTCTTCCCCTGACAGAAGAGTGTGTTTGTGGTGGGAAGGTAGTGTCTCTTGTGAGCCTGTAAGCAGAAGTGGCTTTGAAAATGTAAACCCTTAAAATGCGAGATCCTCTACTGTTGGAGATGCTCTTGTCTCTCACCATTTTAGAGGCCCTGAAGCAGCTATCCCACGATGCATTAGAGAGAGCCACGTAAGCTATATACAAGCACTGAGTTTCACCTACACTCATTGGTGGCAGAACAATATAATGATCATCTAACTGGGATTGTAACTGAGATGTTGCAAGTTCAAATCCTAGAAGGGACACTGCCTTTGTGCACTTTGGTGGTGTAATAAACCTAATTGCCTCATAGAATATTCCTCATATTGCCTCATAATTGAAATAACCCATCTGGATGATATCCAATGGATGATGTGTAAAATTTGCTCAGCGTGAGCAAATAAAGATATCATGTACTTTATATTTGTTGCATACACACCTGATATGCGCTCTGATCACCTGGTTCACTAAGACCTTTAGCGTGTCCAAAACCTTTTAGCACATGCAAAGCTGATAAAACAGCCAATGATAGATGCAAACAAAAATGCCATGACCAATCATTAGTCATGTTATTGGTTTTGCACATACTAAAGATGTTAGTAAATCAGACCCTGAGTGTCATATCTACTCAACAACTTTACATGCTCTGCCAGGGGTTCCCCAACCTGGTCTTTGAGCTGCTTGGATTGGCTGGTTTTCATTCTTACTACGCACTTCATTTATAATTTAATGACACAGCTCATCCTGCCTGGTTCCTGGGTGATTTTATTGTGAAAACGAAAAACAAAAAAACGCCGTGCCTCTCTAGAATCAGGCTGCTTGACCACCCAGTCTTATGCACCCAGAAAAACCCCGATTACTTTTGCGTCTCATGTATGCTTATGCCCGAGTCAAGCGATGCCAGATTGACAGTAAAGCACTCGTAAACACAATGCCAGGGCTGTCTCTGTAATCTAAAGCGCTGCCTACATGCGCATGATGATTGCAGACCGCCATAAAAAAGGTGTCACCACAGTCCACTTTCGCAGTGTGACATTTTCAAATAAAGTGCAGTTCCGGCGCCATAATGGATGCGGCGTGAATTATACTCAAACGCACCGTGGACTTAAAAATATATGTGCGATGAAAGAATGAGAAAAATTCCACACGTCTGGAATATAATGCAGATGTGTGACTCCCTTATAATAAAGTGGAAAGTTAAATGGCAGTGAGAAACTGCATTCCCGCCCACAAACCCCCCCCCACCTCCCCACCCCACACATCACATTCCATCGGCACCCTACTGGTTTTTTTATTATTCTTTTTTTTTATTATACCTCCTCTCTCAGCTCTTGAAGTGGAAGGAAAGTATGGGAGGTGATTACTAATTATTGTTTCTTTTTTAAATATGTTTTATTTATTCATAAATAAAAGTTTTTATGTATGAGTATGTATTCATTTTAGTTATTATGTATAAATATGCATATTTATTTATCATTTTTTGCAGATGTGGCATGTTTTTCATGAGAGTAAATTGATGTAATTGTGTTCTCCAGTTTTTGGTCTTTAAAGCACAATTGAACTTTGGTAGAACTTTGGGTTGTGTAGTTACCTGGCCATGATGTGAGTCCAAATGGTGGCGAAATATGTCCGTTAGTATCTCTGTGCTCCCCTGTGGTGATAATCCAGAATAGGGTATCTGTCGCTCTCCATTCACTTCTATAGGGCAGCTAAAATTATCTCAAAATGACACTTCCAGCATGTATATGAACGCGAACAAAGCAGATTATGTCAATACAAACAATAGCCAGTCCTCTTTCCTGGCTCTTTCGTATTCTATTTGGAACGTAGGTCCAGTAGGTAATTCTTGCGCCAGAAACAGCGTTAATGCGCCGATGCGTCAGAAACCGTTCATTGGTCCAAATTTCCACAGAAGCAAGCGTTCCTGGTATTATGAATCTATGGTAAACAAAACAACCTGCCCACATTTTGCTAGTCTTTTCTGGTAGCTTGCTAAAAACATTGAAGAAAATAGTACTTTTAAAAATAATTTTAATTACACAAAAAAAAATAGGTAAGAGGCTATTGTTTGCATTGATAGAATCCGCTTCGTTTGCGTTCGTATACGTGCTAGAAGTGTCATTTTGAGACCGTTTTAGCTGCGCTATAGAAGTGAATGGAGAGCGACAAATATCCTATTCTGGATTATCACGCCAGGGGTGCACAGAGCAACTAGTGAACATATTTCGCCACCATTTGGACACATACCATGGCCGGGTAGCTACACAACCCAAAGTTCTGCCAAAGTTCAATTTTGCTTTAAGAACGTGAATCGATATGGTGCTTAAAAACAAAACTGACTGGCGTGTTGAGATGAGAAGACATTCCGTTTGTTTTATGTCATCCTCTTGTTTCAGTACTGTGCAGCACCTGTTTGTGTTTGCGCTAACCAGTATGAGTATTTCAGTTATATGATACAGTGTATATAATTTGAATTTTGAACCACATATAATATTTACACAATGTTGAGGTAAACTCTAACCCCACAATACTTATAATGTCAGAGCTAGGCTCATTTCATCACTTAATTCAAATACTTGAGACAAATCAATATCGTTATGAAATATGCATTTATTTACTATTGCAAATTTTAGCATTTTGTGCAAATGCGTTCCTACCTCTAATTATGATTAAAAACACACCAAACTGTGTTGTTCTCTTCTATGCATGGAGAGAGATAATGTAAAACACTGGTCCTTTGTTCTCTGACTTTTTTTTTTTTTTAAGTTGCACTCCATATGTCCATGGCATAACCGGTATTGCTCTGAGTGAGGGGAAACCAGGTTGGTTAGCATCATTGTACTTGTAAATATGTAATTATCATAGAACAACAGCATTGTGCTGGCTATTCTGGGTACCCAGGGCTTCCTTGCTCACACCATGAGACTTTGTGTTTGAAAGAAAGTGGGCATATTGTAATTTTCCCCCATGAAATCGCTGAACCGAGGTGAAAGTTGATGGAAACATATGGCACATCAGATAGTTGCGGATAGAGTTTTTTTTAACAGCATTAAAACATCTGGTGTTTGGTATTGCTGTGGGCCCAGGAAGAGAACCTTAAAAAAAAACAGCTGGAAAAGAAACAGGAGGTTGACCCGAGCTTGACTCAGCGAGGACAGTAGCCTGAAGGCCGGCTAAGTTCCGCCCACACCCTGCAGTTGCCACGGTGACGGGTACCGGCAGGAAACTGTGCTGCCTCTGTGTTTATGACACAGATGCTGTTTTTTTTGGGGAGGGTGGGGGGTTGTTGTTTAGGGCGCTGGCTCGCTTATTTTCTGTTCCCTGGATCCACTTTTCGCTGGCACTCCCAAACGCAGCCATGTTTGATGCTTTTTTTTTTGACGGGGGGAATATATGTATCTCTCGTCTTCTTCGATTGTTTTCTGGTTGTGACCTCAGAAGACCGAAGTGTGGCGGGTCACATGGTCCTACTTAAGTCTCCACCTTTCTGAAGACTGTGGTGAAACCTTGGCCGGTCTGTTCACTCGCCCTTTTTGACCCACATGGATAATTAAGGAATCAAGTGGAATGAGACATGGAATGAGACATGGAATTCTGCAGAGGATACAACTGACAATGACCTTTCCATTCCTCTCGCTACACGCCAGTACAGACATGTACCACAACATGAAATATGTAGTAATAAATAACGTAGTACTTAAAATTCCAGGGTGATATACTTCCAGGGTTTCACTGCGTATATTCAGGACTTTTCAGGAAGTAAACAGACATTTTGGTCTCATGAATATGAGACACAGCTTTGCTTTAAAAATGAGATGCAGCTTTGCTGACATTTTCCTATGACAACAGCAACAAGTAGTGGCAAGGCCGCACAAGGGTGGGGCGTCTTACTATACTTCCACAGTACGGTTGGAAAATAGTATGGAGGATATTTTTTTCTAGACTGCATTTCACATATTAAACAGTATGCAATACACAGTACACAGTCTGCTAGTGCACAGTACACAGAACACAGTAGATAGGGCTCTGATTCGGACACAGCCCAGGCCCAAAGCAGGGTGTGATGAACTGTGAACGTGCGAGGGACTCGATCACCAGAGGCAGAAATGGCAAAAACCTGAAGGAAATATTTCATCACACAACAAACTTTTTTAATATTTACTTTTTGGATTTTAGTGTCCAAGACACCAACAGAAAACACTATAATGGCATATGTCCCCCAATTTTTGTTATATTAACACCTAATGCATGAAAGGAGACTGCCGGTTAAACTCTCAACACCTGACTGTGCCTTAAGTAGCTTGAGAGTGAGGAGACAGGAGAGAGCAGGTGATTATCTGAAGTGATCGACTCCACTGGTCACTTGGAATTAAAACCAATTCACATTTTATCAAATTAAAAACAAATTAATTTATCACGCCAATTATGCGGTTGCGTATTATATGGTTATAATGTTCATGTATGCATGTTCAGGGTAATGGGCTGAAGCACTTTGGAAAATAATTGGCCAATGTTTCCCCCTTACAGAGTTCCAGCAGCTCTTCAGATGAGAATATATATGCTTGGTATTCCTTCCCAGCATCCTCTGATGTATCTGTCACCTGAGGGCACTGTTACCAGCATTACTGATTGTCGACTGTGGCATTTATGCACTCAGTTTCATTGGTCATATTACGCTGGTCAACTTCATGGCCGCGGTGTTGGCCTCTCCACTGTCAGGGGCCGGTCCTGAAGTATAATTTCAGTCCTAATAAATCAGTCCTCGTTAAGTTAATGGAAGGTAATGATTTAGATGGCTCGGTAGCAGGTTGTTTTACTCGTACACATAATAGGCATCTTCCCATAACCCTTGTTTTTCTGTGGCAAGGATCCTGCCGTGAATCTCTTTCAGCAGTTATGCGGCTGTCAATCATAAGGTATCCACGGTAATAGATGTGTTCATTTGTCAGAAGGGAGTTCTTCCAAAGTGGCTTAATGTGTGAAGTGTGGCTGAATTAAGTGACAGTGGTCCAGAACCAGACTCTGATTCAACACTCTTTCATGGGTTGACAGACACCCAATTTGTGAGCACTCTTAGTTAGGAGAGCAGTGAGAGCCGGAGTGTGAAAATGAAGAAGTGAAATGAAGTCATGGAGAACAAACTGCTCTGTAATAACACACACGCGCACACACACACACACACACACACACATACGCACACACGCACACACACACACGCACACACGCACACGCGCACACACACGCACACACACACACATACACACGCACGCGCACGCACGCACGCACACACGCACGCACACACACACGCACAAATGCACACACACACACACACACACACACACACACACACACAAATGCACACACACACACACACACACACACACACATGCATGTACTCACACACACCTGCACGCACCCACACAAACACACACACACACACACATGCAGCCAGGCACACACACACACACACACGGACACACACAGGTGCACACGCAAACATACCCACACACAGGTGCACAAGCAAACAGACCCACACACACTCTAAGAGTAATGCTGCATGCAAACACACACATCCTCACACCATGAGACTATGCGCATACAGTAGGCACGCATACACACAGACCCAGACTGACGCATGACTCAGAGGCCTTGGGTAAGTGAATCCTCCAAATTGTTCTCAGTGTTTAATTGGTCTCTAAAATCGAATCAATAACCAAGTTTAAAAAAAAATAAAACAATTGTTGCAGCTTCACAGCGGAATCGGAAAGGGAAAAGGAGGAGTGGACTGAAGCAGTCCAGGAATCGATAGCCGAAACCCTCTCCGATTATGAAGTGGCTGAGAAGATCTGGTTCAATGAGTCCAATAGGAGCTGTGCCGACTGCCTCTCCCCACAGCCAGAGTGGGCCTCCATCAATCTGGGGGTCGTCATCTGTAAGAAGTGTGCAGGTAATATGGGCTAAACTGCCTGTGATGCTGCTTTTCTCTAACTGATTGAAATTGAATCGCACAGCATTACCTGACTGCTCATAAGGGGAGGGGGGGGGTGATACATGCGACTGCTTCCCAGAAACACAGCTTGACAACACGCCAAGCTTTACACAAAGTAAAACACCACAGTGTGGAAACCGGGCAACTTCCTGCTGGCTGATTGCGGTCACGCTGCCACGACTATGAACGGCAACATGCATCAGTGTTGTATAGTAGTGGTTAGGGTCAGGTTCAGGTTCGATTTATTTGTGGCCATTTTACAAATTTTTTTGTAAACAATTGTTTTTTTTTTAAAGCATGGAGCAGACACCAATGTGACGAACACAACTTGTATTCTTTTTACATAAAGCACATTTAAACTGCTGTGCATTTAATGAAGCGATAAAGGCAGTGCCTCACTTGGGAATTGAACCGACAGCCTTAGAGTTACATGCCCAGTTTCCTAAGGCTTGCCCAGTGCCTGCATAATAGGTGTTGTTTTACAAATGTACACTGTGCAAGTCTATTATAAAAAGCTAAACGCCTATACGCAAATGTAAATATCAGCTATAGGTGAGAGGTGCAATGTTGAGTACCAGGTTAGAACTGTCTGTCTGGCTAACTTTTATATCTATGGGCTTTAATGTCATATGATTTATGATTTATAAAAAGGACGATTGGAGTTTCACAGCATCGGCCTCAGGCTTCTTTTTCATGGTGTTCACTTCATAGTTTAATTATAGTTAAACTATGAACTGAACACCATGACAAAAATCATAAAGCAGCTTCTGGTAGCAGTTTTTCAAAAGGCCTTAACCCCTTAACTAGTACTAGTGCTTTAGTTTATTTGCATTCATTACGTTTTTTTTACGGTGAAATGTTAAAACAATCTGACACACAATATACCATTTGAAAGTGTTAAAACTCACGATTCTATCACTATAAAATATTTTACGATCCCAATGTTATAGCAACAATGGTTCCTTATGTTCCACGGAAATCCACAGACGATACGAATAATGGTCGAGTTGGTATCCTTATCCCAGCAAAAAAAATTAATAAAATATTTTAGATGAGGAAAAAAAAACTTACCCTTCCACTGTGTTTGAGCTTCTATCACGTTGTTTCAGTAATACTAGAGTCATTCAGCCACTGTGTTTGAGCTTCTATCACGTTGTTTCAGTAATATTAGAGTCATTCGGACACTGTGTTTGAGCTTCTATCACGTTGTTTCAGTAATATTAGAGTCATTCAGACACTGTGTTTGAGCTTCTATCACGTTGTTTCAGTAATATTAGAGTCATTCAGCCACTGTGTTTGAGCTTCTATCACGTTGTTTCAGTAATATTAGAGTCATTCGGACACTGTGTTTGAGCTTCTATCACGTTGTTTCAGTAATACTAGAGTCATTCAGCCACTGTGTTTGAGCTTCTATCACGTTGTTTCAGTAATATTAGAGTCATTCAGCCACTGAGTTTGAGCTTCTATCAGGTTGTTTCAGTAATATTAGAGTCATTCAGCCACTGTGTTTGAGCTTCTATCACGTTGTTTCAGTAATACTAGAGTCATTCAGCCACTGTGTTTGAGCTTCTATCACGTTGTTTCAGTAATATTAGAGTCATTCGGACACTTGGAAAACAAACTCCTAAGGGAGGTTACCTTGCAGAAGAGACCAGGATTATGCCTGCAGTCAAAGGGGTTCAATAACAGTAGCCATTTTATTTTTGGGCTTGTGTTCAAAAACTGTGGTGCTTGAGAAAGGGTTAACGTGTAAATGCAAATACAAGAAATACAATTGGTGGCTTTGTGAATTATGTCAGTGAATTCAGCAGACTTTGCACACTGACAAATAAAGATATATAAATATATTATAAGTGAAGTTGATTTTGAGTTTTAGCACGTTCATTACAGGTGTACGAAGAGCTGCACACCTTGCTGTCCCAGAGAAACAGTTCATTATGAAGCTCAACCAGGGCAGCTGCTTAGTAAATCCCACATATGTTTATGTGGGCCTTTACTGCTCATAATGCATACAGTGTCAGCCTGTGATGTTAGTGTGCTGAGCCAGCCTTATGTGTTGAAACTCCAGTATGCATGAAGCGTTGGTGTGTCTTTTTTCGGTGGTAGACCCAGGGGGCTTCTGAGAACTGGGCTTTAACTCAGGTAAACACAGTTTACATTCTTCCTTTCTTTCCGGCTCAATTGACAGATAAGTGAGAATAAATATTAGAACCTGGCCCAGATTCAGTACTGCTGCAGCTACCTCTTCCCTTAAGAGAACATTCGCTTGTTGGACAGTGAAATGAGCAAACTGTTTTGGGTAAGAGTAAAAGGTGATAATGACTTGATGGTCAGTAATATCATTCTGGCCACGCTTAACCCGGCGCTAAAAAAAAATCCCTTTTACCATGAAAGGGTCGTGTGTATTTCTGTGTGTGTGTGTGTGTGTGTGTGTGTGTGTGCGTCTATGTGTGCATTCTCTGGTCTTTCTCACCTCCCTAGATCTCACTAGGAAAAGACCACATACTCAGATAGTAAACCGTAAAGTATGACCATCATTTTCCCTCGCTTTCTAAAGACACATGCTTCAGCCCCCCCCCCCCCCCCCCCCACCCCCCCCACATTGCCCTTTTTACATTTAAAATGCTCAGGCTGTCAAAGCAGTGCCCTGTCCTGTACACATGGCCTGGTTATTCCAGCAACACTGATGGATATGTTGGGGAATGGTTGCCATCGGAGGCCAAGTCTGGCACGTGATTATTATTATTATTTTTTGTTGTTGCTATAATAAATTACTCGGTTGCTAATCTATTGATCGCCAGTGTTGGTCCAGTAATGCCAGTCAACATTTCCCCAACAGTATCTCATCGGTCAGTAGCCATTGTCGAAATTCTGAAGGTTCCTATGAGTTCCTCCAAACAGATCTTTCTGCCTATGGAGTCAACGGCGAAATGGCCCTTTGTCAGCTACCAGCCGTTGGTTGGATACAGTGACTGTTGCCAGTCATGTGACTTTCTGTTTATGGCTTTTGTTGGCTAGAGGCTGATATGTTACCACAGCCCAACAATTACTCACACGCTGTTTACCAAGAAAGAAACCTGCATTAATGGCCAAATTGGGTGATTTTTGTGGAGCCATTGCTGGTGGCCAATGTTAAAGTTTTATTGGTCCTCCAGCTGCCCATGAGCCAATGAAACACTGGGGCTGACTAATAAATAATTAGGTAGGGTGAGCATTGGCAAACTGGGTCATGTTCACTGGACAGCTGTTAATTTTACTGGAGCAATGCTAAACAATGCAGTAAACAATGCAGGTAGCTAAAAAAAATTAAATAAAAATAAACATCATTGTCAGTATTTGAGTTGTAATATATATTTTTTTGTAATATCAACGTTTAATAAGTGGGGCATAGCAGAAGACAAAAACCCAAAAAAAATACTATCATTTATAAGCAAATTTAAGCCTTTGTTTTCATTTCATCAGCAAATTTTACTGTAATTATTATAATTGGTAACCATCAATTTGTAAGATCTTTGAAACAGAATAAATTATTTAATTAACAGAGATACTACATCGACGACATGGACTCATCCTTAGGAAAGCTTAATGAATATCTGATTCTTAGAGACACTTTTCTCATATTAGATTGCGCGCTTATGAATATCGGTGGAGGAAATTGTTTTAATTAGGGGGCCAGTGTCACACACAATAAAGGAACATGGCAAAAAGGAATGAGGAATCTCTAATGAGAACCCTAATGATTCAATTATTCCAGATTGTCTTTCTTCTTTAATGATGGGAGACCGGACCAGTAATGGGAACTATGTGAGGAGAATATTAATAGTTTTCATTTGTCCTGCTTTATGCTGTTTTATTGTGTAAGTAATATTTCTTGGCCAGAAATGCCTTCTCACAGTCTGTTTGTTCTTAGAAGCGCAACTCATCCTCTTCAATATTACATGTCATAAAAGCGGCTGTTAGTTTTGGCTCTTCCGACTATCCAATTTCACATTTATAAGACATATCTGATGTCCACCTTTGTCTTTATCTCATCCTCAGTTCAAAAGCACTGTTGACTGAATTATATATATATATATATATATACACATATATATAGACTGCCTCTGTACATGTAATTGCAATAAACTCTTAAATCAAACACAGCTCAGGGAGACATTCCTCTAGTGTGGGCACTGGTATCCATGGAAACGGCTGAATTCAGACATCTGCAGTGTAAAGAAGGAATGGTATACTGACTGCCAGGGAACGCAGAAGGTATCAAGGTGTTTAAGCGCATTAAAGAACTCGTTGAAGAACTTTTAATTGCCCCGAAAACTGTTTCTTTTAAAATGCTAATGAAGCCAAAGTCGCGGAATGAATCGTCTAATTTTAGTAGTGTACGTAATTTATTTATTTATTTATTTGGGTAACTGAAACTCTGCCAAAAATTACAGCCAGACAACCACCTGCATAGAGATGAGAAAAAAAAATGTCAAGGGTTAAGTATTTATTCATGTTAACCATTGACATAGTCCTTCTTTCTTTCTAGTACATCCGTTCAGTTTGCTTTGCTTTCAAAGCAGCTACTACTACTATTCATTATTGTATCATTTTATTCTTTTGCGCTTTGTGGAGGATTGTGAGCTTGAAAGAGGAGAGGGAGTTATTTTCCCCAAAACCTCTTTGTCAAATGCACTTTATACCACTATTACTCTAGTAACACTTTTTCTCATGTTGAGTTCTCAAAGCCTCAAAATTACACACACCTACTGTATATTAATCTTTAATAAAAAGCTGTAGTTATTGCTCCTCAAATAGAGTATGTAGTTATGTAGTCTTGATTATTACTTTCTCACATTTCCGCTGTACAAGTGCTCTGTGGAACTCCAAATAGTCAGCATATTAATATTAATTCATATTTAATTAATATGTATTATTCATGCTGTTCAGTCTTTCATAAATGAGTGGGGTTTTGAAAGTTACCAAAATAAACCACAGACCCACAATCAGAATTGATTATGGATTATATGTAAATAATGGTGTAAATATGTCTTAATTTGGGGGGGGAAAGTTTTTTGGTGTCAAAATGACTGGAACTTTGCAAGGATAACACTACTGAATGGATTTGTAAGATTAGTGATCATGTTGAGGTGGCCTTTGACCATTCATCCATAAATAATATTTAAAAATATTTTGGTCTATGATACCCCTTGAATTCACAGCACAGTTCATTTGAGCCTCCTTGGGGGGATACAAGTTTTTTTTGGGGGCCAAAATGTATTGTTCCTTGCTGGAGTTATATCACCAAACAATCCCATAACATCAAAGATCCAACACCACATTTCACCCGAGGTATGATGTCCTTTATATGTTATGTCCTACATAGTATAAGTGTCCTTACCCACTGCTGGTGTGCCAGGACAAAAACTACATTTTGGTATCATCAAAGTTCCAATTGGAGTTCAGCATAAAGATGTACATGTGTATATATATATATATATATATATATATATATATATATATATACATTAATTATTTCATTTATTTTGGTATTTCTAGGTCAGCACCGGTTTTTGGGGTCCAGCATTTCACAAGTCAGGAGCCTCAAGTTAGACAGCAGCATCTGGAGCAATGAACTGGTAGAGGTAGGACACAATGACTGTGACGTTCCTTCAATCTCATGTGTGCCTGGACAACTATGACATGTTATAGGAAGGGTTATTCAAGGAGGAGTCTGCTCTTCCTTATTTACAAAGAAGGCCTCCATAAGTTACAAACTAGTTCCATTTGCAGATGGCACAAAACTGAAGTTTTTGCAAACAGTTTGGAGACCACAAAACTAATTCAGAATCCAGAATTTGGCAGAGAGAGTGTAAAAAAATCGAATAAAATTGGTCACTGTCATATGGGCAATACATTAACTCTATAAACTTCACCCCTAGTGGTTGAGACGTATCCGTCTCAATTACAGTATTCATGTTCGTCTGAAATTATAAACTACAGCTTTATAGAAAACCCCGTAAATTTTGACGCAGTATTTTTTAAATGGGTAGCCTCTTGCGAAAACCTCAGCTTCTCCCAGTTACACTGCAGTGCAATAAATTAGGAGGGCGCTATTAATAGCCCAAAGCACTTACAAACTTCCTCTGGCTGCAGCCACAGACTGTAAAATGCATACAATGCACCGTTTATACACGCTAAGAAAATCATGTTCACGTATAGAAACAATAATATTTTTTAAAAACGTACAAATGAGCATTTCGCCGTTTTCCCTTGCTTACTCTACTACGTATATACAGTACCTGATGTACATTCGGTTTACGAAAGACACCTCATTTTCATATAAATATGTTTAAGAAACCAAGTACTTTACCAGTATATTCAACTACAGCTGCTTTCTGATGAACCCTGAAGAGTTTATCTTGTTATATTTTGCCAAAGTCCCGTACAGTCGATATTTCCACAGCGACCACCCGTCGCACTTAGGCTGAAATACGTTGCTGTTCTTGTGTAAATACACACGCGCTTTCGTACGTTTCTTTTAAAAACGTATTTAAAATACATTAGGCGGACATATGTTATGGTTATATTATATATATACTGTATGTGACTATTCTGAAATAAATGTATTCTATAGCAAATTTCTGAATGATACAGCTTCTTCTTCAGTTCGAACTTAAAACCATGGCTGTGCAGGGAATATTTTTTTAGATATTGACATTTAAATAAAACTAGTAGAAACCAGATGGAAATTGCCTCTGAAGGCCAGAGTAAATAGAGTTAAAGGCCAAGTTTACTAATTTAAGGATCGTGACTGCTTTTCAAATGCAAAACCAGTTACCCCCAAGGTTGAAATATCTACATTGGTTTTACTAAACCAGGGGTGTCCAATCCTATCTGAAAAGGGCCAATGTGGGTGCAGGTTTTTATTTTAGCCCAGCACTATGATACCTAATTCCAATGAACTAATCATGGTCTCAATCAAGTAATTAGGTATCATAGTGCTGGGACTAAAACAAAAAACCTGACCCTGCTTTTCAGATAAGGATTCGGACACCCCTGTACTAAACAGCCCCAATGAGTTAAAATCACTGATTTGATTTTGACTTTAAATCCAGTCAGGTCAACTAGTGCTTTCATTTAATTTAATCTTATTTAAACAGATGTTTCCTTGAGACAAATTAGCATTTTTAATTGGTGAATTTATAGGCAGACAGGCTAAATCAGTGTCCCAGTGGCTCAAACTGTAGACAGCTGGTTGCTGAAATGAAATTGTTTGTGGAAAATGAAGAATTAAAAAGAAACTGAATCACAATGATGCAAACCTGCATTGGGTTAATAGTTTTAAGGAAAAAACTCAAATACAGAAGAACGTAAAACACAGTCTTGTTTGATCAAGTGATTGGCTAAAACAAAAAGCAGCGTGCAGAGGACTCTCCCAGGGCCCAGTTAGAGGACCTCTGACATAAATAACAGCCAAATTTACCCATCTTGTGTCGTTCTGCATCTGCTTTTACTGGGTAAGTCACACCTCCTCGTTCCCAGGCAACGGGATGGTTTCCAATCGATGCTTCAGTCGCTGTCTGTGGCTCCGCGGTGTGTCCCTCCCGGTCAGCTTAAAAAAAGCTTGCTGTGACGCTGGATGGTCAGCCGAGCTTCCCGGGACACATTGTGGCAATCGCCTGGTCCTATGGGTTCTCCCTTCACAACATCAGGAGAATCCGCCTCTTGCTTAACTAAGAAGGCGCGGCACGTCTGAACTAGTGTAACCCTTTGCTGGCCAGCTGACCTCTATTTGCCGTGAGTTACTGCAACTGGTCCGGAATGCTGCTAATTGCCTGGTTCTGCAACCTTCAAAAATATGCTCGAGCCACACTTCTTGTGGACCAGCCTTTGGCGGCTTTTTGGAAGCTGGAAAATAATGTGATTGGTGCCGTCCCCTTCCTGTCTTCATAGACAATGATGACACCATACGCTCCAACCAGGCCTCTCAGTTCAGTCTCCTCCCACCAGGTGGCTGTCCCACCTCCTCAAGCTTTCCGTAACGGTTCAGCTGCTCCCCACGGCCCTGGCTCGACTCTCCCCTCTCGACCCCTGATAGTGGACTCACTGTCTCCACTCAGTCAGAATGACTGTTTTACAGAAACATATGAAAGTCCATCTTATAAGACTACACATCGATTTATGTTTCTGTTAACTAAATAGATAAATGAATAAATTCATAAATAGACCCTTCTCTCTGTTTATCTTGCCCCTTGATGGGGGCTCTTGCTTGGTTGTAACTCTGTATCTCCAGTTGTAATGCTGTTTGTTTACCATATCAAATGTACTTTTTGAAAGTAGCTTGGGCTAAAAACAACTGGCAAATAAGTACATTGTAAACTGCACTGGAGAGCATCGTGTATGATCCACAATCCTTTTGAAGTCCCACGCAACCTGCACTTTCCGAGTGCCAGAATGCTTGCAGTTCTTGTAGACAACCACCCATTGATAATTATTGGGGACCGCAGTGGCTATGAGCATGCTCAGGAAACTGCTGATGATGTAAATTAGTGGTTCCCAAACCTGTCCTTGGATACCCCCGGCCGGATACAGGTATTTAATGTGTTCCATCTCAAGCAGACTTGATACAGCTAATCAAGGGCTTGATTATCAGGTGTGCTTGAGGTGAAACGCAATAAATATCTGGGGTGCGTCCCAATACTCAAATAATGCATTCTCCTTTCCTCCACTACCACCTCCTCTTCTCCTTTCTTCCACTACCACCTCATCTCCTCCTTTCCTCCACTACCACCTCCTCTTCTCCTTTCTTCCACTACCACCTCCTCTCCTCCTTTCCTCCACTACCACCTCCTCTCCTCCTTTCCTCCACTACCACCTCCCTCCTCCTTTCCTCCACTACCACCTCCTCTCCTCCTTTCTTCCACTACCACCTCCTCTCCTCCTTTCCTCCACTACCACCTCTTCTCCTCTGTGGCCCGGAAACCAATCTTTGTGTCCAAATATTATGTTGCTGATTACATATTAATTGTTACAAATTAATTCATGTCTCAACCCAAACCGCAATGTCAGGCACATTGTAAACTGTACATGCAACTACTTGTACTCTAAACATGCAGGTAGTTTTACATACTTCCAGGTAGGAGACGAGTGGAGGAAAGGAGGTGAGGAGTGAAGAGTATTGGGACGCACCCCTGGATCCGACTGGGTGTACCCAAGGAGAGGTTTGGGAACCACTGATGTAAATGATCCTTTTGGTCCTTACTAAACCATACTTTCTAAATTTGTTGTACAGTGCAACCTATTAGATCTGACTTAGATCTTAATAAACACAACATAAACTTTTCAAAGCATTTAAAGTTATAGCTGCCTATATCTTCCTATGAGTATTATTTTATTCAGTTATTGTTTGCTTTGAAATCCTGTATGACTCTTTGGTTCATTCTTTGGATATTTCAAATAAGTACAATCACACAGTAGCAGACCTTTTTTCCTGCATCGTCATCCTGGCAACAATTTTTCATGTTTGCCAGGCAAAAAAAAAAGAATCAGTTTCACTTGCTTTTCAAACACCTTAAGCAAGACTTCCAGTCAGGCCTGAAGTAGACGCTGCAAGTTTTTACGAATCTCATCGCTTCAGGTTATGGTTCATATTATTCCTCTCCCACATTCGGCGGCTTCTCTTTTTTTCCCGTCATTTTTCTTGCGGCCTCCCTGTCAAAACACCCACATGATGCGTTTTTGTAATGTCTGAGCCGCAGTCAGAAATATCCATATGTGCTTCTCAATTTTACACCCTTTGAATAAGCACTAGCAGAGCATATTCCAGGGGCTTAATTACGTTTCACCCAATTAGTGACTTTAAATCTTAATGTGTCTACGTGCATCAAAGTGTGTTTCATACTGGTGCTGCTTTAACCATATTTCTCATTAGTCTGTATAACATTTTTGAGTCTTTCTACTGTGTATATATCATAGTCCTATTTATATACTAGTCTTATATATTATGTATGTATGTATATATATATATATATAATATATATATATATATATATATATATATATATATATATATATAGTAGTCTTTATTATTCTTTGCTCTCATCATTATTATTATTATTATTATTATTATTATTATTATTATATTTTTGTGTAACGTGTAAAAAACAATTCTGCTGCCATTTCTACACTGCTGCCTGTCTTGAGTAATATTAATAAACATGTCTCTCATTGTGCGTGCAGTAAAGACCATGTGCTATTATGTACTTTGAAGTGGTTCTGCAGGGAGGAGTTCACCAAAGGAATATTTAATAAATCCGGGTCTTAATCTGTTCAGGCGTAGCCACCAAGAGATTTACTGAGATTACTCAGGAGTGACTTCATTGAGATCTTAATATTTTTTAGCAAGTTTCACAGGGAGCAATAGTAAATATTGCAACTTGATTTTCTGTCAGTGGAACCCACAAGCGGGCTGAATGGCTTTCTCCTCGTTAAACCGCGGAGTGTTCTCACTCTTCCCGGCAGCTTTTCCTGGACGTCGGCAACAAGAACGCCAACAGCTTCTGGGCTTCCCGCCTTCCGCCAGAGGAGGCGCTACACCCGGAAGCGCTGACCAAGCAGCGGGCCATCTTCCACCGCAAGAAGTACAAAGAGAGGATGTACACAAAAACATTGGCTGGCTTCGCAAGCCAAGAGGAGCTGAACAAGGTACAGCGTCATCCGATCTGCTTCAGCAGTGCCACATACAATTCTAGTGTTACTACGCCCCATAAAGTAGTACCTTTAATCTCCATGGCATACGTACAGTACGTTTGTGCAATCATTGTAAGTGTTGCACGCAGTGGTTATTTGAGTTTTGTCTCAATTAACAAAGTGTGCATTGCATTCCATAGCATTCCACAAAAGTCCAGCATCAAATTATATTTCTGTATTCAAAACTGCACGTACACAGTGGCCCCAGAGGAATTCATATTTGCAAATGAACAACGCATTTATATGCAGGATCCCTGAGTTATGTATTAATTAATCACACTGTTGCAGGAAAGATTGAAGTGATTTACTTTGTTATTCTGGGCACGTTCCAGAGGGCCGCTGCGAAACGGCAGCGATTCCACCCGTGTCAGCACAATCACAGATTATCCTTTTCATTGTTTTCTGAGAGACACAGAGGGAGGGAAAGACAGGGGAATGAGACGGAGAGACAGAAAAACAGACGGAGAGGTAGGGGGAGAGGGAGAGGGAGAGAGAAAGTGTAATGTTTTCAAAGGTGGAAGACCGGATCGAGAGCCCCGACAGAAGTCGTGCGTCAGCGGCCGTGCGCGTGTGTGTTCGTGCGCGTTGGCGCGTGCATGTGCGCGCGAGAGAGAGAACATCCGGGAAGCGCGCGAGAGAGAGCGTCGCGGGAAGCGCGGAGAGCGTTTTCTGAAGAGGAAAGCCGAGCAGAGAGAAGCGTTTCAAGGGTGTGCGGGGAGAGCGGGAGAGAGAGAGAGAGCGTATGGGCGAGTGTCAGCTATCTCTCAGCTTTGAGAGTTGTGTGAGCGCGGTGCTCTGATAGAGCAGACTCAGCTGAATCGCGGGTACGGCGCATGAATAATGAAACGCATCCCGGGCCGTGTGAATTTCACTGCAGTGAGTCGATTCAGTGAGTTAACTGCACCAGGCCTCCTGTTCATTTGGACACTTACCCTGTCCATTATGTAGATATGTATACGTATATCGGGGAACTCTGTTTAAAAATGGGTGTAATTCGTGCACAGATTATCTGATATGGATGTATATGCTGTCAAATTAAAGCTGACGGTCTATATTTTAGCCTCGTATTCCT
>CM056376.1:109800897-109805897 GCA_029718625.1 Synaphobranchus kaupii | reverse complement strand
ACACACCCATGTTCAAAGTCAGCACGCATTATCATAGTAAACTTGTGGATAAAGAACTTCTATTTAGGTCAAAATGGAGTTTAGGTGTTGAGTGTACTGCTCAAGCTAAATGTATGCTACACAGTTGTCTTGGATTCATGCGTGATTCTTACTCTCTTACGTCAATGTTTTTATTTGTCTCGTGATTTCATCATGCATTGAACCTCTGGATTCCATAAACAGCATAATTAACGGCTCAGGTTATTAGGAAATTCCTCAGCTCATTGTGCAATAGCAACCAGGGGCTAGTTGGTTTCCTGTAATCTGCCTCCACCAGATACAGGAGTACAATTAAATGCAATTTTACCCATTGATTGGCTGATTCATTGAGCAATTATGTGATTAAATTAATGACTTACTGATTTTCAAACAAACTCTTCGATGTATGAAATGACTTGAGTGATGACCAACACGTGCGATCTATAGCAGTAGGTTGCACACAGTGAAGTGTTCAGTGTTAAATCAATACTGGCAGTTTGCATACAGTCTCTCCTCTGCACGTATAACGTCTGTGAGAGTTGTATTAACACTGACGACCACCGTGCGCAGTGTACAGCAGTAAAACGTACGCATGGTCAAATGTTACCTGTTAAATCAACTCACACAGAGTTAATGCAATCCCTGCTGGAACACGTCTAACTGTCAGTCCCCCACCCACCCAAGCGCACGGCCATGGTTTAAGCCGGCATTTGTAAATGGTTCGTCAGGAGAAAATGACGCATGCTCGGTGTGCGTGCTCCGCCCCCAGAGCGCCTAGCGCTCAGCCGGAATGACTTCCCTCTTTGCCCGCGGAGACGCATGAAAGCCATGCCTTGAATAACTCCCAAATTACATTTTCATAGATGAGCTGCTTCCCTCTCACAGAGGCGGCACTCCGGAATTTCCGACACTGCCTCATAAAAGCATTGTAACACTCGCGCTGATAAATACTCTGTTATTTCATCAATTATGAAAGTCTTACAAGTTTAGACGGCACATTAATGGTGTTTTAAGTGTAGCTGGGCTGTTGAAAAATTTACAAGAGGGCCTAAACTACGCATTTAAACTTCTTAAATCAAGAGGAAATGTTGGCTCTGTCGGAGAGGGGTATTTTTAAGAGTGTGCCCCTGGATTACTTTAAAATGCTCTCTCTAATGGCTTGATGCTTTTTAGACATATAGTGAATTTAATAATTCATACAAGGCAGCCAAGTCTGTGATATAGGCTGAAAAGCGTGGCTTTAAGAGAAGGCAAGTGTCCACCTCTGAGAAAATCAACATTAATCTACTTCGGTAATGTGGTACTTTTACGCCATTTTATCCTGAGGTTTACTTTTTCAAGCTTTATGCGTGCGCTGCAAAAATCTGCAGAGTTTGCATTCTGGAAATAAATGATGAAGGGAAGGTCCTATTTTTAAGGACGTGATCTTAGTTGCCAAAAGGCCAGCGCCAGCACAGATTAAAAAAAAGCTTGTCTGAAGGGTGTTGGTATTTTAAGGGGCCTACTGCGCACTGCACAAGGTGCATTTAGGCTAGTATTTAGTGTGTAAGTAGTTAAAGGTGGTCTGACCTGATTTTAACAAATCTTGCTCCTCCATTTGTTCGTGTGGTTCATCTCTACTGAGGGCAAAATTACACCATGCTCTTAGTAGAGTACTGAATGACAAGGCTTAATTAATTCCTAATTACAGATGACATTTATCCATGTATATTTTATTTAAAAATACATTCTCAGTTTAATCAATTGTGTTCAACAGGGCTGCATTCTACAATTTTCTTTTCGTGTATCAAGCTTCTCAGTTGAAAAATCCGGAAAAGCAAAACTTCTGCAAAACAAATATCGTCTTTTGGTTTGAATTATTGACAATTTATCTGCCTTGCGGAAATTATAACTGCCATAATAAATGTCACTACACTACACGTTGAATGAGCTAAATATAGGCAAAAAAATTACTTCTCGCTGATTTACTGACAACTTTCTGGAAGTTGAGGCTTGTTTTTGTGTGAACATTCCAGAAAAAGAAAAATATGTATTTATAAATGAGATAAGCATACCATATCTATACCTGCAGGGAAAGGGACACCATGCAACTTTGACCCAGTGGAAGTGCTTTCTGAATCCCACATTCCTTTTTTGTGCGTGTGTTTGTAGCTACAATTTCAGTTTTGGCCTTTTGCAGACTCTATTTAACCAAGGTGACTAACAGGTGGATTTAACACAGCTAGAGAATCGCCACTCGAGCTATAGATAAGAGACCACTGTTTTACGATCACATTGAACGAATTTGCACAGTCTTTAAGCGGGTCTTCCCCCAAGAATAGAGAGCTGACCATGATCCCTGTTCTGCGTAATATGATAACGGTGTGTAACACATAATGCATATGTAATCGCGCGCATGCAAAGCCACTCTAATGCAACGTCGTGTAAAGTGTGCTTACGTTTTCCCTTATTTCTACAAGGCTAACGGGGCGGTTATATATTGAACGCATCGCAGAAGCGACAGCAGTAATAGCACTATAGCCACAGAGCAAACAAGCAGACAGAATTACACAACATAGACAGTGTTTATAAAAAAACAACCAGTGGAGCTCCGGAGGGGGAAGGAAACAGGGTTACCTCTCTATTTCGGAGCGATCTCGGTAGAATATGCGAACGGCGCTTGTCACATTTTAAAGGAAGCGAGTTCAGGCCCTCATGGCTTCCTGCGGAGATTATTGTCAGGAGGAAAAGAAGAAAGGCAAAGGGAGAAAAGCAAACCTTGGTGTAAACAAAGCTCATTAGGCACAGAGTCACTTACTCCAGGACTGAAAAAGTAATAAGTAGTAAGAGCAATTTGATGTTCTCGCATGCCTGCGATCCAACTTTATTCCGCGTCTTGTTAGCTCACTTTGTTCTTAACCAATATCTCCGCTGTAGATATCTCGGGCTGATAGGAAGACTGAGGTGAATGAGGGATCGTGGGTAAGAGGAACGCGTAGCCCACTGTGTAAGTCCAGAGGAAAATGATTGTGTGAAGCAGATTATTCGTTGATTATGTTTTTTTCCCCCTGAGACTCAGACATCATGCTGTTAAAGTAGCCAGAAATAAGAACACAATATGAAGGGAGAGCTGCACTCAACTGCATTACATTGAAAACAAAATTCCTGATTAATCCCCTACATTTGCTCTCTTGGTGTTCAGGGTGCTGGAGGGATATTTAATTTTGTGTTTATTTACTAAGGCTTATTTTCCTAAGGTGCTTGTGGCATAGCATTGGTGTTCATAAACAGTCTTTTTGTTATTACTTGTGTGGTTATTCTATTACACGTTAGATATTAGTTCACAAACTGTGAATCTCCCATTGTGGGGTGTCTGTGCCCCCCAATTCAGCCTAAAAATAGTTTTTAAATTGTGTTTTATCTTGGTACATTTTGGTGCAGGGGTTTCCAGTATTGTCCGAGGAGGGCCTGTGTGGGTACAGCCTTTTGCTTTGGATCAGTGCAAAAACACCTCACATCATGCGCTTCAGTCTTGACCTTGATATTCTGAACGTGGTTTTTTAGTGCTTGACTGCAGAAAAAGCCCCCCCCCCCCCCCCCCCCCCCCCCCCCCATATAGTTTTTTTTACATTGCATTATAATCACTTAGCAGATACTCTTATCCAAAGTGAGGTGCACTAGTGGAGAACAGTGTTACTCTCAGGAATACAAAAGTGCAGTATCACCAACAAGGCAAAGAGGCCCATTTGCAATCAATAAGTGTAATGTAAACCTAGCAAACAACAATTTGTATTGTAGCAAAAGCAGGTGTGACTAGACAGATAAGCTATTTTTACACGGCCGTGCTTATGACATCATCCAAATAAAAATCCAGAGAGAGGCAGAGAAAAAGAAAGGCGATCTGGAGGGGAGTCAGAGGAACCGAGTTGCATCTGACGAGGTGAGTGTTCGGTCTTTAGCAGCCCAGCCTGGGGCGCTGTTTGGGGGATTGTCCTCTCTCAGCAGTGAACCGCAGGGAGTATTTGGGGGGGGGGGGGGGGGGGGGGCCCTCACACCGTTTTGAATCTTAACATTGTTTTCCCTGCCAAAAAACAATGAGTTAACAGACTTGATGTGACTATAACATTTCAAAATAATATTTCAAAGTCAGTCTGAAATCTATGTCATTGTGACATTCATGTGGAACATAAAAAATTCAAGAATTCACCTAACAGCAGTTTTTATCCTTTAATTAAAACTCACACATGCATTGTTGTGCTCACAAAGTCTGTAAAGTGTGTGCGTATCACACGTGATAAAAAAGTGGCAGAAACACCTAATCAGGAAATATTTAATTAAAAAAAGAAATGAATAGTCTGTCAGTACGCTTATGAATATCCTCATTTTACAGACTCGGAATACACATATTATACCTCAGGTTACCAGGTCTAAAACAGCTGAGTGACTAAGCCTGTAACTAATTTGCCAAGATCACAATCAGTTCTTTTGATAAAATATGTAAATGAAGACAAATTACTTAAAAGAATGTTTGTACTAGATGCTTCTAGGTGAACATATCGAGCGGCTATGCATTTATGAATCATTTCCATTTGCTGAGCTATATAAAATAAACGGTCAAGCTGATACTGTCATGTGGTGAGGAGTTACTTGATGATGAGATACTTTAGCTCTGGAAATCGAAGGTACGTTAATATATACTGTAAGCGTGTGCATTGCAGGCTATACCTTTCTGACATGCAGCTTGAATGCTCATCATGTTGAGAAAGTGGATGAATGGTGAGGTAATGTCCCCCTCCCCCTACGCCAATATCAACAACAATGTCACGCCAGAGACAGCCTTAGAAATACCTCTTACCGTGTGCTTCTCTTCTCTTACCACCAGTATTACAGGTATATGTCACAAGGAGGAGAGAGAGAGAGAGCTCTGTGTTGTACCTCTTCTGGTTAAAATAAGGCGTAGATTAACATGCTACATAAGCCATATTACCCAGTTTGTATTCTGT